>VMDO01002015.1:0-182348 GCA_007922755.1 Pedetes capensis
GTGTAAAGAAAAGCTATTGATTTTTGTGTGTTAATTTTGTAGCCTGCAACTTTGCTGAAGGAGTTAATTAGATCCAGAAGTTTTCTGGTTGAGGTTTTGGGGTCTTTCAAGTATAAAATCATATCATCTGCAAATAATGATAATTTGACCTCTTCCTTGCCAATCTGTATCCCTTTGATTTCTTTCTCTTGTCTGATTGAATGGCTGATTGTTTTGGGATTGCTTTGGTAGTGGATTGCCATGTCCTTTTCCTGGTGCTTAATATAACCAGACTTTAATAGCTTCTCAGGAGGCACACCTTAATTACTGCTGCTGAGACTTGAAGCCCATGACCCTGTGCCTTCAACCTGGACAGAGGATAGTGTCTCTTGCCAGTGTCCTTCAGGGTCAGCAACGGGAGTTGCCAGCTGTCTTGGGTGCTGCTTCACGTGGCCTGTGCTGTCACTATGAGGAGTGAAAGGAGTTCCCAAGGGCCTTGCAAGTTGGGTTTAGCTACTCTGTTTAAGCTCTCACCCAATTCTCAACAAAGAATATTTTTCTCAATTTAGTTTGTAAGTGTGGACTGATGATGCTTTCAAGGTTTTACTACCTGATACTTGGAGTGAAGCTGGCCTGAGTGAAAAAGGACACATAAATGCTCCACCAGACTGAACCTCGGATTTCATTTCCTGCAAAGAGCTAGATCGCTGGGACCACACACCTGCTGGAACAGCAAGTCATCTCTCTGTCCAAACCATGCCCAGCTTTGTTCTGTGTGGATTTGGTTGCTGGCTCTTCCACTGCATAAGGAGCTTCCTGGGGAGGTGCTCAGGCCTGCCTGGCTCACCATCTGCACTAATTTGCAGGGCTTGCTCAGCAAAGCACATAGAAATGCATCACCCTGACATTCTGGAGGCTGGAAGTCTAAAGTCAAGATGTCTGCAGGGTGGGTTCCAGGCATCTATCCTTGAGTGGCAGATGGCCACATTCCTACTCATGTGCCACTCTCCCTGTATGGCTGTTTGTCTCCAATTTCCCCTTATCATAAGAATATCAATCACATCAGATTAGGGTCTTTGCTAGTGACCTCACTTTAACTTGATTGTCTCTGTAAAGCCTCTGTCTCCAGTAAGGTCTCACTCTGAAATACTGTGGATTCATCGCTGTGCTAGTCAGTTTTCCATCACTATAACAAATGCCTAAGATAATAAGATTATTTATAAGGAAAAACAGTTTACTTTGGCTCAGAGCTCTGGAGGTTTTGGTCCATCATCAGTCAGCCCCAGGCTTTGTGCCTGCGGAGAGGCAGCAGATCATGGCAGGAGTGCGGGGCACCGCAAATCTCTCACCTCATGGCCAGTGGGCAAAATAGAAGAGGAGGGGGCTGGGCTCTCATGATGCCTTTCAAGGGCATGCTGTTGTGTTGACTACTTTCCCTGGGAAGAGGCAAAAGGAACTTCTGTTTACCCCAGACAGAAAAGGTGCAGACAGACCAGGGAAAGCATCCCATCAAGATTTGTTCAGCAAATAAGTGAGTTTATGGGGGCTACTTACAGGAACATGAGTGACCCCCAGACAGCACTTCCAGGCAGCTACACCACCAGGAAGAATCCCTCTGAGGAGTCCCACACCCCATCAGTTGGCTGCCTCCCATGTAGTGGTGAATGTCCACAGGCCTTTCCCATTTTAGGCCCAACTACAGCTGGTAGTTAAAGCTATTTTATTGCCATGACAAGGGGCAAAGTTCTGCCAAGTCATCACAGCCACTCTACTTTAAGAAACTGATGGTGAAATCCAATCTAGAGGAATATGTCACACTACACATTCCCCTAATGACCCAGACACCTCCCACTAAGTCCCACATCCTAAAGGTTCCACCACATCCCATAGTGCCACCCTGCAGATCAAGCCTGTACCACATGGAACTTTGGGGCACATTCAACATCAAAGCTATAGCAGATATCAATATATGAATTTTGAAGGGACAGAATTCAACCCCTAATAACATCATATTTCCAGTTCTTAACACAGAATTAGCCATAAAAATAAACTAAGGGACTATTTGGATAATTAACAAATCAAGGCATAATTTTATCAATAGGCAAAGTATGTCTAAGACACAAGATTTTTATGTTGTAGCAATAACTCTGTGCTGGAAAATCTAAAATTGGTATTATTAAATGCTCATGTTAGTCATAAATGTCTTAGAAAAGTTTAGCGGAGTATGTCTCACTTTAACATAGGTGGCTTCCTGAGGAACACTCCAAGACAAACCAGTTGTACAAAGTACCTCTCAGTAAATGAATGAGCTGAGCCTACAGAGGGTCATTATCCAAACATAGCTACATGGTAGAAAAAGCCTTCCATAAGTGATGCCTTTGGGCTTTGGAGGGCTGCTGTGGATGTGGCATTGATGAGATGCCCAATTAGCTGTGCTGTCTCCTGGTTTTCACCTTTGTGTTCCAACTTGGTCTCATTTCTCTGCTCTCTATATCACCAATGCTACAGACTAGAGGCAGTCTTTACTTCTCTTCCCCAACACTGAAATGGAAAGAGCTGTGTTGTTTTATTTTTCTGATTAAAGGGGTATGCAGGCTAACTGCAAAGATAGCTAACAATTCTAAAAGTGAAAAAGAAAAATGTTTCCTCAAACTTCTGGAAGCCTATAATAGTATTACACAGATGTATACCATTCAGAACATTTCATCATCCATTTTTGCAATTTATATAGGAGATATAATCACTCAAAAGGGATGGTACAATACACACTATTTCACCACTTAAACTTAAAACTTAATCAGTTAAGGCTGTGAAACATGCTAAAATCTGTGGTGCTCTATTGCTAGTTGCAGCCTTCCTTAGTAATCCAGCTCTTTCTTGAAAGACATACATCATTTCTAAATGTGCTACTATGCATGTCATTTAATAAAATTCCCTACACATACATGTTTGTCTGATCAACCACTTATTTCATGACATAATGCCCAGAAGTAGAATTGCTGTGTCAACATGAATGTATTTTATCTTAAAGTACCCTCCAGAGATGGTGAGTTGGTATTTGCTCTCACCAATAGTACTTAAAATTTTGTCTACAACTTAGCATCAGATATTATTATTTTAAAATTTTGTCTGTTTGACAAAGTTGATGTCTCAATGTTGAGATAATTTATATTTCTTTAATAACATGATCTGCTACATGTATTTTTTTTTCCTTTTTGAGTGTCTTTCTTCTTATTATTAAATAGTTTGAAGTTGTTTCTGGCTTTATAGAGAGCATATTCGCATCTATAAATTTTCCTGTTTTGGAATTCTTGCTTTCAGAATGTGATTCTTAGTTACAATTTAAGATTTTTGTCATTCTTAATATCAAGTGATTTTCAAGAGAATCAAATCAATTCATTCTTAAGACTATGTACAAGTATATGACTTTATCATCATCTCTTTATTTTTTTCTTCCTTTATTAGTAAATGATGATGGGGTACAGAGTAATACAGCAATGGCTTTTTCCTTCATGGGTCCTTTACATCACTTCTAGCAATACTTTCATTGACCCACAAAATTTATGGCACCTTATGGCTAGTTTGTAGTTAAATTTCAATACTTATTTGGGTATCTTCCCCTATTTTTCCAACATACTCATGAAGTTATGCTGTTTGCATTGAGATTAATCTCTCCCCTTTCATCCCTCCACATTGATACTCCTCCCCATCCCATCTTCTCCAATCTTCACCTCTCTCTGCTAGTTCCCTCCCTCCTTTCCACACCTTAAATTGTCCCTTCTATACTAAATTTAATTGTGCATTTTTATATTTCAATTTATGTATACATTTTTTTCCTTCCTTTAAATATCTTTCAGCACCCAAATATGAGTGAGAACATATGGTATTTTTCTTTTTGGTCTTGTGTTCATTTGCTTAAGATGATGTTCTCCAGTTCCATCCATTTCGCTACAAATGACATTATTTTGTTTTTTAAATTGCTAAGTAGTATTCCATTGTGTATATGTACCATAATTTTTTTTATCCATTCTTCTGTTGATGGGCACTTTGGTTGATTCCATATCCATGCTATTGTGAAAAATGTTGCACTGAATATGGAGATGCAGTTGTCTCTGTGGTATGATGACTTGTCTCTCTTTGGGTATATTTCAAGTAGTGGTATAACTAGGTTGTATGGTAGTTCTACTTTTATATTTCTGAGGTATTTCCATATTGATTTCCAAAATGGTTGAACCAAATTACAGCCCCACCAACAGTGTAAGAGGGTTCCCTTTTCTCCACAACCTCACTAGCATTTGTTATTATTTGTTTTGTTGATCTTGGCCATTCTTATTAGAGTAAGGTAGAACCTCAGAGTTGTTTTGATTTGTATTTTCCTAATGGCTAGGGATATTGAGCATTTTTTCATGTGTTGCATGGGCTTATGAACTTCTTCATTTGAGAACTATCTATTCAATTCCTTTGCCCACTTGTGTATTGGATTATTTGTTTTCTTGGGAGTTGCTTTCTTGAGTTCTTTGTAAATTCTGGAAACTAGTCTTCTGTCAGATGTGTGGGATGTCAAAAATTTCTCCCAGTCAGTGTGATCTTCCTTAAGTCTGTTGATTGTTTTCTTTGCTGTATAGAAGATTTTTAATTTCATATAATCCAATTTATCTATTCTTCTTGCAATTTCCCAAGCAATTGGAGTCTTATTAAGGAAATGCTTTCTTATGCCTATATGTTGGAGCATATTGCCTATCTTTTCTTCTAGAGGTTTTAAGGTTTCTGGTTTTATACTGAGGTTCTTTATCCATTTCAAGTTTACTCTCATCCATATTGAAAGTGTGGGTCTGTTTTCAGTGTTCTGCAGGTGGAAATCCAGGTTTCCCAGCACCATTTGTTGAAGAGGCTATCCTTTCTCTAATTTGCCTGCTTTGCTCCTTTGTCAAAGATCAGGTGGCTATAGATGCATTGGTGTGTCTTTGGGTCCTCAATTCTGTTCCACTGGTCTTCAGGTCTGTTTTTGTGTCAGAACCAAGCTGTTTTTGCTACTACAGACCTGTAATATAGTTTAAAGTCAGAGATTGTGATTCTGCCTGCACTAGTTTTACAGCTTAAGAGTGATTTGGCTATATGTGGTCTTTTGTATTTCCATATGAATTTTTGGATTATTTTTACTATTTCTGTAAGGTTCGTCATTGGAATTTGCCACAGACCAGCTGCAGCCTAAGATCCAGGGGTCCCTGAAGGTGGGTGAGGAGTTGGCAATGGGAGACAGAGACACAGCAACTAGGAGGCAGTGTGTTTCTGTCTGTTTCGTTTATTGCTTAGATAGCTCAGTTTTTTATACAGTCTTTTTAGGCTTAGGTCATGCAAGTAGTAAGAATATGTGCAGTTTTACAAACACCTGTTAGTCATAATAGCCTATAGTTCAAAGCATAAACTTTACTCTCTTTAGATAACAAACACCTGGAAGGTCTATCTCTTCTCAGTCTTTTCATAAATGATAAGCTATAATGGGGTATTTTAAACTCTATCCTTATTTATCATTTTAACCCCTTGTTCATTACATGTTTCTATGTAATGCAGTGGAGGGTCAGGCTGACCAGAACAACAGCCTCTACTCTTTTTCTCTATCTGGGAACCAAGGTCTGCCTTTATATAGATAAGCACCTCCCCATGCTGTGTACCCACTCTCCTCCAGTTGGGATCCAAGGTCTGCCTTTAGACAGATAAGCACCTTCATGCTAAATTGTCAAGGAGGCTTTTGTACTGTGGGAACAGGCCTATGTATTCTTTTGATTGTTCTATACTTTTTTTGAGGCTGGGCTTAGCTACCATAGGTGGGGCCACTTCAGTCCAAGTAGGGGCTAACAACTCAGCTTTCTGCAGCTGAAGCATAAATTACTTAATGCTTGAGTTCCAGGGAGGAAATTGCTGATCACCTTTAACTAGAATATTGTCCACAAAACTCTTACAATTGGTGGTCATTACCTCTAATTCATTTACAAATTCCTCCAGTCGTGCCCTTCTTTCAGCATTTGTTTCATTAGAATTTAATACAATATTAGTTATTAGTCCTAAACATGAAGTAATCATGTACCTAATAATTAGAAGCAGTAATCCTATTCCTAGGAAGCAAAAAGCACATATTCCTTTTCTCCATCCCCATCCATTTCTTGGAAGATGAGCTCCTTGAACCCCTCTTCCCCATATCTGGACCTTGTCAGACAATATGATTAGAAATGGCCATGGCAGGAATTTTAATGGGGATGGCATTGAATCTATAGATTACCTTTGGTAGTATAGCCATTGTTACAATACTGATTCTGTCAATCCATGACATGAACAAGGGAGGTCCTTCCATCTTCTTCTATCCTCTGTGATTTCGTTCATTAATATTTTGAAGTTTTTCTTGTAGAGATCTGCAGAGTCTTTAGTTAGATTGATTCCTAAGTATTTAAGGTTTTGGTGGGCTATCATGAAAGGGATTGTAGCCTTAATTTTCTTCTCTTCCTGTGCACAGTTGGTGTAAAGGAAGGGTACTGATTTTTGAGTGTTAATTTTATATCCTGCCACTTTGCTAAAGGAGTTAATTAGGTCTAAAAGTTTTCTAGAGAATTTTGGGGGTTCCTTTTGGTAAAGCATCATGTCATTTGTGACTAAGGATAATTTGACCTCTTCTTTGCCTATCTGTATCCCTTTTATTTCTTCATTTATTAGCCCTGGCTAGGACTTCAATCACAATGTTAAATAAGATAGGAGAAAGTGGGCATCTTTGTCTTGTTCCTGATCTTAGAGGAAATGGTTTTGATTTTTCTCCATTTAATATGATGTTGCTGTAGATCTGTCATAAATGGCCTTTATGATGTTAAGATATGCTCCTGTTATGCCTATCTTCTCCAGGGTTTTTATCATGAAAAGGTATTGCACTTTGTCAAAGGTTTTCTCAGCATCAATTGAGATGATCATGTGATTTTTATTTGCAAGTCTCTTGGTACGTTGAATTACATTAATTGATTTTTGTACATTGAATCAGGCTTGCATCTGTGGAATAAATCCCACTTGATCGTTATGCACAATCTTTTTACTCTGTTGCTGAATTCAGTTTGCCAGGATTTTTTGAGAATTTTTGCATCTATGTTCATTAGGGAAATTGGTTTATAGATTTCTTTCTTAGATGTATCCTTGCCCAGTTTAGGTACCAAGGTGATGGTAGTTTCATCAAATGAGTTTGGGAGTGCTCCCTCCTTTTCTACTTTTTGAAATAGTTTGAGGAGAGCTGGTATTAATTCTTCTTTGAAGGTTTGGTAGAATTCTGCTGTGAACCCATCAGGTCCTGAGCTCTTCTTTTTTTCGGAGGTTTTTGTTATTACCTTTTCTATTTCAGCATATGTAATGAGTCTGCCTAAGTTGCTTATGTCCTCCAGGCTTAATTTTGGTAAATCATATGTGTTAGTAAATTCATCCATTTCTTCTGTATTTTCATATTTTGGAGAATACAGTTTCTTAAAGTATTCCCTAATGATTTTCTGGATTTCATTGAAATCGATGGTTATGATTTCTTTTTCATCTCTAATTTTTACAATATTGGCCTTTTTTTTTGGTGAGATTGGCTAAGGGTGCCTCTATTTTATTAATCAGTTCAAAGAACCAGCTCTTAGTCTCATTAAATCTTTGACTTCTAATTGGCCTTGATCTTGATAATTTCTGAGTGCTTCTTTGGGGATTGGTTTGTTGTTAGCTTTCTAGTGCCTTGAGATGTGTCATTAAGTCATTTATTTGGGCCTTCCCTAATTTACTGATGAAAGCACTAAATGCTATGAACATCCATCTTAGTACTGCCTTTGATGTATCCCATAAGTTTTGGTAGGATGTGCTTTCATCCTCATTTGATTGCATGAATTTTTAAATTTCTCCTTAATTTCTTCAAAAATCCATTGATCATTCAGTAGTGTACTATTTTTTCTCCATGAATTTGTACAATTTCTGAAGTTCTTCTTGTTTTTGAGTTCCAATTTTATTCTTCTCTTTAACTTCAGATATGAAAATATAAGAAAAATAAGCTTATCTCAATTTTTGTTCATTTTCCCCCTAAAATGTATTCTTTTCTATTATTTCTTTGGCAATTTTCTTCCCCTCCCTCACCCCTTTCTTAAAGTTCAATTCTTTCATTTTTTAATACATATTATTTCTTTTATTTCTTCTGCTATATATTCCATGAGATTTCTTCCTCTTTATTTTCCAGAATATAAAGTGAATTGTTTTCTTGGCAACTATGTCTGTAATCTCTAGGAAGTCATTATTATTCTCAAGGTGTTCTATTTTCATGGTACCTTCTGCTTATTTTAAGTATATGTTAATTTTCTCAATTTTTTGCTGCTTCTTAATTGTTGTTGTTGTTGTTAGGTGCCGTCCAGTTGGTACCCGACTCATAGCAACCCTCACAGGGTTTTCAATGGCTGAGTGTTTCAGGATTGCCTTGGAAGTGGATTTCCAGGCCCTTCTCCCATTTTTGCAGTGCTGGCAATTGAACTCGGGACCTCAGATACTGCAGCGCAGCACTCTACCAACTGAGCTAAATCCCAGCCGCGCTTCTTAATTAGCCTTTTAATTTATCTATGTATCTATCTGGGGCTGGGATTTAGCTCAGTTGGTAGAGCACTGCGCTGCAGTCTATGAGGTCCTGAGTTCAATTCCCAGCACCACAAAAATGGGAGAAGGACCTGGCGATCCACTCCCAAGGCAATCCTAAAACAGTCAGCCACTGAAAACCCTATGAGGGTCTCTGTGAGTCAGATACCAACTCAATGGCACGTAACAACAACAACAACAACAACAACATGTATCTATCTATCTCTCTGCTGTGGTTTGGATCTGGAATGCCCCCAGAAAGGTTCAGCTTGGTGCTATTGGGAGGTGGCAGAAACTTCAGGATGCAAAGCTCGATGGGAGGACTTTAGGTTATTTGGGTATGCACTCAAAGGAGATAGTAGGACACCAGCTCCTTCCTTTTCTTCCTCTCTCTTTTGCTTCCCTGCCATGCATGGAGCAGTTTTGTTCCACCATGTACTTTTGCTGTGACATACCACAACTGGCCCAAAGCAACTGGGCCAAATATTCACAGACTGAAATTTATCAAACTGTGAGCCACAATAAAATTTTTCTCTATATATGTTGATCTATCTCAGATATGTGTTATAGTGATGGAAATCTGACTAATATAGTACCCATCTCTCCATCATACTTAGATACATCCTTTAATTATTTCAGCTTCTTGGAGAATAGTTTGAAGTAGTAACACTCTCAGTTTATGTTAGTATCCATAACATCCACAAATCCAGCACCTTGAAAATAGTTTTTAAAAAGATCAAGAGAAAGAGAAATTGGTGGATCAGTGACTATTCTATCATTCCCATGATCCTCTGTTTCTTCTTTTTGTAGATGTAATGTAAATTTCTTGTAACATTTTCACGGAAGCCATGACTACTATATTATTTTGGGTTGGCATTTTCTGACAATAACAAAACTCAACCAACGGTAACATAAACACATTATGGGGATGTTTTTGTTCTTATTTTCCCTTGTGACCCCAGGCGTGGGTTTAGAAACTTGAGACTATCAGGATTGGGGACTGAAATTTTTGTGACCTTTCCTAAATGGCTATAAGACAGAAGCAGACACTCATTTATTGGGAGTGAGGAGGTGGAGGAACAGAGACATGGAAAAAGGAAGAACAGGTCTTAGAGCTAGAAAGCAGAACTAGTCAGTATCCTGCTGCCAATGGCTGCTTTCACCTCAAATTCCTTGCATCCTTGAAGTTAGGGGTGGTCACGTGGCACTGTGAACTGCAATAGATGCCAATAAGCCTTGTTTATTGCTTAGTCCAGTTTTGTTCTGGTTTTTTTTTTTTTTTTTTTTTGTGATGGACTTTTAGAGCTTCTGTGGGGAAGTCTATAAATTATTTCACTCTAAACACCCCAACAGTGTTCAGCCTAAATTCAAGCACACAGTGGCTGTTCAGTTTCTGGAATATGGCTGGCTTCCAGTTAAGAACTTAGGAAAGTGCTGGGAATATAGTTCGTGGTACCACATGCTAGCATGCATAAGGCCCTGGCTTCAATCCCCAGCACCACAAAGAAGAAAAAACAGCTTGGGAAAATATAACTACCACTTCTTAAATACCAACCATAAGCCAAGCAATTTTCCAAATGCTTTGCATTTATTAACACATTTTGTCCCACAACAGCTCTATGAGGTAGATAGTATCATTATAACCAAGCTGGAGGTGTGGCTCAGTGGCAGAGAGCTTGCCTAGCCTTCATGTGGCCCTGGGTTCCATCCCTAGCACTGTAAAACAAACAATCAAAACCAAAACAAACAAACAGAAAACCCCTACCATTATACCCATTTAACCGGTGAGGAAATTGAAGCATAAAGTGATTGGGTAACTTGCCCAAAGCCACATAGGAAATAGAAAGAAAGGGATCTGGGACTTGAAGGCAGGCTGGCTGCTTCCTCTCTAGAACCATATATCAGTAAGTAAATCGTAAGTGACTTTCACCATCAAATCTTCATTATGTGATGAAAAGTGATAAAAAGCAAACAAAATATACAATTTAAATATATGAGGGGAAAGCTGACTGCTGTTTGAATCAAAAGAGTGATGGAGATCTTTGAGCTGAAGACTGTCTATCCCTCCTTTTTCAGGAGTGTGGATCAGGTTAAAAACCTCACCCTGTGCTTCCTCATTCGTTCTGTGTTTGTGGAGGCTTCACAGTGATCAAAGCTGTCTTGGGGCACAGTGTGAACCTGGCTGTAAATTGAGCTTCTGTGAGGAAGACTGTCTGACCTCCCCAGCCCCACCTGTCAACACAGTGCTAGGGGAGTGCTGTTTGACTCTCCTTTGAAAAAATACACCCATTGTACAATCTCCATGTCATGGCCTAGTGAGAAGACAGAGGTGCAAAGACCTGGTGTGAAATCATCTGGAACCCATGAGGCCTCAGCTTCTGCATCTAAAAAACAAGGCTAGTTTGGGTTCTTTGGGAGCAACTAACTTATAAAATCATCAGATTATGCATAGCCCTGGATGTGATTTGTCTGCAGACACTGTGTGTGTGTATGTGTGTGTATGTGTGTGTGAGTGTGTGTGTGTTTCTCACAAAGGAGAAGTCTTTAGACTTTCCAAGAAGGTGACTTCAGAAGTCCGGTTGAACTTCATTTCACTCCCAATAGCTATCCAGGTCCAAACCTGCCCCATGAGGTATTCCATGTTGAACCATGAAGGAGACCTGCTCAGGACCTCAGAGGGAACTTAGACATGTGTACTATGCTCCAATGCTCCATGAAATTCACAGTCCCAGGGCATTAACTCCTCCTTTCTCTGTTTCACTGGGCCTTTCCCCAGTGCCTCCAGTCCACAGGAAGCTCACCTGCCTCTGTTGGCTACATTTGCCACAGGAACCAATTGCCTGCAAAGCTCAGTGGTTTACCACAGGAAGCCTCCATGTCTGGCTCTGACAAGGTCAGGTGCAGAGAGAGGTGGCCTCTGGGCAGTGCTCCTCCATATCCAGCAATTCAGGCTGCTGGCTGCTTGGCTCCCCACCTCAGCACTAACCAGCCTCCTCCCTGCATGCAGGTGAAGACAGAGCCAGAAGGCCCAGCATCTGTAGTTAATTACTTTGGCCTAGAAGAGACATGTTATTTCCATTCACACTTCTGTGATGAGAATGAGTTACCTGGCCATTCCTCTTTTCAGAATAGAACTTATGATCCTCCGGATAATTGAAAGTAGACGAGGGCTACTTATTGGTAAGCATTAACTCTGCTGACCACAGGCACCAGAGCTCCCTTTTTTAGGTGAAGAGTCCCACCTGGCTCAACTCTGAGCCATTACTTTTGGATTAGCCAGAATCAGGTCTGTGGAGTCTTGGTGAGAGTATTAATCAGGGTTCTCCAGAGGAAAAGAACTAATAATATATATATATATATATATATATATATATATATATATATATATAATTATATATATACATAAATATCTATATACACATAAATATATATAGTGTATATAATATATACACACATATATGTATATATACACACATATATGTATATATACATATATATGTATATATGTATATATACATATATTTATGTATGTATATATGTGTATATATATACACATATACACACATATATAGACATATATACACATACACATAAGTTTTTGTTGTTGTTAGGTGCCATGCAGTTGGGTCCAACTCATAGCCACTGTATGTACAACAGAATGAAATATTCCCTGACTCTGTGCCAGGCATATAATCATTTTTATGTGTAAGCCCATTGTTGTAGTCACTGTGCCAATCCATCTAGTTGAGAGTTTTTCTTTTTTCACTGACACACCACTCCCCCAAACATGATGTCCTTCTCCAGGAATTGGTCCTTCCTGACAATATGTGCAAAATATGTAAGACACAATCTAGCCATTATTGCTTCCAAGTAGCACTCTGGGTGCACTTCTTCTAGGACAGATCTGTTGGTTGTTTTGGCAGTCCATAGTATATTCAATATTTGTCTCCAGCACTATAATTCAAAATTGATCCATATATACAGTATTATATAATATATAATATATATTACAACAGGGGATTTATTGGACTAGCTTACATGATAGAGGCAGTATAGTCCAACAATGGTCAACTGTGCTAGAGAGAGAGAGAATTTGGCAGCCACTCTGTCCAAGAAGCTAGAAAATCCAACCATCCCCATCCAACACTGAGGCATGGAAGCTCCCTGGAAAACTGCTGGTGTTGAGTCCACGTTGAAAGGCCAGGGAAACTGGAGTCTGATGTCTACAGATAATCACCATAGTAAAAAAGACAAATATGTTCAGGAAATGTGGAGGATGCACATGCTGGCTGGCTTTTTCCTTCCTTCATTTATTTTATCTGTACCACTGATCGCACCACCCATATTCAGGATGAGTCTATCCCCTTCCCTGACTATCTGCCTTGCCAGTCTTCCTGGAAACGCCCTCACAGAAGCATTGAGAGGCATGCTTCATAGTGTTAGGCACCTCTCAATCTAGTCAAGATGACAATCAAGGCTAACACCCGGTAAGGAAGGAACTCAGAGGCCACTAGTTCAGTTTATCTCACGTCAGGATTCTTTTCATCAATCTTAACAAATGGCCTTCCCATGTTGGAGTCTCACTACTCATAAGCCAGAAAACTCCATGCTGAGACATCTTGATTAAAAAATGCCTCCATGCTCAGAATCTGCCCACCTTTCTGGCATGACCAGTTTCCAGGTTTAGTTCTCTTCTTTAAAGCAGAGCTGGCTCTCTCCAAGCCCACCTTTCATGGGCCTTCAAAAGCCTGAGGCCATCAGTGTGTCTCCGTTCCACCCCAGCTCTCTAGTTTGCATAGCCTCAGGTTCCTCCACCACCTTGCAGGTGACTTCTGTCTTTTGCTATCTTGATCACCACTCTGAGTGTCATCTCTTTAGAGTGGTCCTCAAAGTTAGCACCATTTCCTGATGGTCTGGCCACTGTTAAATAAAGGGCTCCCTCTAGTCTTTTTCTCAGCCTTGCACTGTCCCAGCAATGTCACCTAAGATGGCAAAGGTTTCCCAGCAGCCATGTCACAGTCTAGGCTTATATTCCACCCAGAATTATTAATATTTGAGGTCTAAAGCTTATCCCTCTTTCCTTCCAAGTTTCTGTCTAATGGCTTATAGACAAAAAGAGATGAAAATAAAATGAAAAAGGCTTTATTAATGGTTGGGAATGCATCCCAGGACTGACAGAAGGCAGGCCTCTTTGATCTCAACTGGCATGGAATTCATGTTCATTCCCTGAAGCTAAAAGTATACTATCAGTATACAATGCATTCTATACTGAAGACAACTAGGAGAAAGAGTAAGCCCCGCTTAGCTCATTGGAAAGTAAAGAAGTTAGAACACACACACACACATATACACACACACACACACACACACACACACACACACACACACACACACACACACACACTACAGGATGGCCAGATTTGCCTTCAGAAGATAAGCCCTAGGCCTAGACTCTCTTTGATTAAACAGAAAAGAAGGAAAATAAGGAATTGGAGTTCTCTACTGGCCTTGAAGAGCTGGAGTTTAGCTCAGTTGGTAGAGTGCTTGCTCTGCATACTCTGAGGCCCTGGATTTGACCTCCAGCATCAGAAAAATGGGAGAAAGACCCAGAAGCCCACTCCTGAAACAATCAGCCATTGAAAACCCTATAAATATCAGAGAAGCACTGACATAGTGCCAAGCATGGCACAGTGTTGGGCAGGGTTTCATTCTGTTGTACATAGAGTCACTAGGAGTCGGATCCTGACTTGATGGCATTTAACAACAACAACACTGGCCTTGAAGGAGGTTGTAAAAGAAATGGGTAAAAAAGACATAGTGGCCTCATCCGCTAGTTAAAGGTTCTCAGTAATTCTTTATTTATAGATCTCATAGACCATTCCTCAATCTAACAGCATCATTTGGAATCGTGTTTGAGGATCCAGTAGATTAACTCCCCTCCCTAGGTTTTGTATTATTTCCTGTGTCATCCAAATTTCTTGGCACAAGAGGAACAGTTACAGAGAAATGAGACACACATCTTTATATTTCTAACCAGGTTGATAATCCCAGGTAGCATTTTTAGCTACAAATTAATATCTCCTGTAGCACAAAGGTAAAAAAAAGTAGTCTTTGAATATGTTCTGCTACAATTTTATCAACAGAAAAGTTTGTCTTTAGCTGGGCATGGTGGCACATGCTTGTAATCTCAGCACTTGGGAAGATCATGAATTAGAGTCCTCAGATGCCAGCCTGGACTATACTGCAAGTTCAAGGCCATCCTGAGCTACATAGTGAGATCCTGTCTCAAAACACACACGTACACACATACAAAAAAAAAAAGAAAAGAAAAGAAAAAAAGAAAAGAGAGAGAGAGAGAGAGAGAGAGAGAGAGAGAGAGAAAGAAAAGAAGGAAAAGAAGAAAGAAAAGAAAAAAAGAAAGAAAATCAGTCCTCCCTGGAGTACATGAGATGGGTTTGTTGCTGCTTATTCTTGGTGAATCCCTGTGGCTCACTTCTTTCAGAGATATGTCACCATCTTCCATTTAATTGTTCCACTTAACTTTCCAAGAAACAGTGTCTGGTCCTGTCTTTTGGAATCTACTATTCTCTTCTTTATGAGCACCAGGTTAGCATTTATTCATCTACAATTTCAGTAGGGTGACAGATTCTTTAAATTCCAAGAGAGTTTTTTATAAGAAGAATTTTTATACTGGTACATCTTGGATTTAATAATAAAATAATTAATTTTAGGATTTTAACAAAAAAGTTTTATGTATTGGAAATAAGCATTTTCTCTAACCATAGCTTTCTAATGTAATGTCACAATTATGAATGCAATAAATTAAAATTTTCCTAATACTTATACACTATCACAAACCTATTTAATCAAACTTTCCAAATATTTAATGAAAAACACATGAGAAATATACCAGATTGTCTTTAATGTCTTAAATGCTTTGTATCAAGGTTTATGGTAGTTGTCCATGTGTGCTAAGTGAATGGGAAGATCCCATGGGCACTAGCAATTTAGCCAATTCTGGCTAATGGGCTGAGAGCAGAAGTTTAATATGCCTCTTCTGAGCCACAATAGGGAACTTCTAGCACAAGGCCTTCCAATGTTCTTTTGCCCTGTCTCAATATATTGATTGTCTATAGCTACATAGCACATTACCACCAAAACTTAGTAGTATAAGCATTCACTATGTTATGATGTGTGTGGACTGGGAATCCAGAAAGGGCTTAGCTCATGGTTCTGGCTCAGGGTCTTTTATGAAGTTATAGCCAAGATGCTGGCGTGGACTGCAGACATCCCTTAACAGCATGCTTGTATGATAGCTTGCTTACATGCTATTTGCATGAACCTCAATTCCTTATTGGCTGCTGGAAAGAGGTTTCTTTCCATCTTATATGGACCTTTCCAAAAACAAACCTGAATATCCTCACGACATGGAATCTGGCTTCCCCAAGACCAAGTTATTCAAGATAGAACAAGGAGGAAGTTGTATTGTGTTTTATGATCTGGGATAAGAAATCACAACTTGTTACCTCTGGAATATTCTATCCACTAAAAGCCAATCATTAAATACAGTTCATCTTTTAAATGAGTGAAATAAGTCTCTAGTTTTTGAAGGGAGAAGAATAAAAAGTTTTTGAATGCATTTTAAGATAACCTAATAGAGCACCTGAGGTAGCCACATGTTCTAGAGGATAGGAATACACAGCTATGCAGCCCTTATCAACCTGGTCCCTGAGTGAGTTGGTGGAGCAGAGCCCTTTCCTGACCTGAGACAGAAGGAGCACAAGAAAAAAAAGAAACCATTGCTATGTCAAGCCATTGGAATTTGAAGATTGTTTGTGATAATGACATAACCTAGACTATCCTGCCTAGTGGCTATTTTATACATAAACATAAACAAAAACACAATTATGTATTCTCTGTGTTTATCTTATTTGTAACATATTATTTTTTACATTCACCTGGAGCTTCAGTAATTCTATCAGATACTAATAATCCCAGACTAGGTGCACGCTATTTTAGAAGAAAAGGAGGACATGAACAGGTCTATATGTCTAAAGTGATCCAAACCAACCATGGCTAAATTTGTTTTGATAGTGAAGTTCTATATTTTACATCCAGGCCTTTAAGCCTCTGCCTTCCAAAATCAAAATTCAAAGATGTAATGTTTTGAAACTTGGTGTCTTTCCCAGAAATGATGTATTTCTTAAAATTTCCTATGGCTGGCAGTACCTAAACTATTGTCCTGTCATTATGACAAATTGGCCCAGTCTATAAATATTAATTGGAAACTTATGCATGCCTTATCAGTATTGCATTATAATTAGTAGGGTCATCTTGAGGTTCCCTGTACTAAGAGATGAGAGATGGATATGTGCAGTGTTTAGCTAATTAATCATCTATGGATGAGTAATTAAATACTCTGTGGACTTCTCTGTTTAATTGGTTTCTGTGTAGGATCACAAAGGCAATTGACTGCTTACCTCTCCTACCTCTTTATTACATGACTTCATTATGGTACCCTTTTTTGTTGTTGTTATTAGGTGCTGTTGAGTCGGGTCTGACTCAGTGACTCTCATAGGATTTTCAATGGCTGATTTTTCAGGATTGCTTTTGCCACATCCTTCTCCCATTTTTTGTGGTGCTGGGGAACAAACCCAGGGTCCTCAGAGAGTGCAGAGCAGCACTCTACCAACTGAGCTAATCCCCAGCCCACCCATGTTTAGAAAGGTTATTTTAGTTTATTTATAGTTTTCTGTGTTTATTCTTTCTTATCTGCAGGGACAGTAAGATGTAATTATATGCTTTGTAAATAGGCATATGCTTAATAGAAAAATATAAAGATAAACATAAATATTCTTTGCTTATTAGAAGCAATAAAACCAGTATGACTTGGTCTTCCTAGGTATCTAGTCTGGTTTTGGTGCTGCTATTATACCCTAGTCTCCCCTGGTTCTTCAGCTTACTGACTGCAGATCTCTGGAGTCCTCAGCCTCCATCATTGTGTGAGCCCATTCCTTATAAAAAAAAAAAAAAAGTCCCTTCTTTCCCTCCTTCCTTCCTTCCCCTCTCTCTCTCTCTCCTCTTTCCTTTCTTTCTTTCTTTCTTTCTTTCTTTCTTTCTTTCTTTCTTTCTTTCTTTCTTTCCTTCTTTCTTTCCTTCTTTCTTCCTTCCTTTTTTTTTTCCTAGTACTGGGGGTTATTGAACCCAGGGCCTTACACACACTAGGCAAGCATTCTACCACTGACCTATTCCCCCAATCACTTTTTTTATATTTGTAATTTTGTGACAGGGTCTCACCAAGTTGCACAGGCTGCCTCTGGCCTCAAGCTCTTGATCCTCTTGCCTCAGCCTCCCAAATAGCAGGGATTATAGGTGTGTGCCACTCACCTGGCTCCCTTCATGCTATGTGTATACATCCTATTAGTTCTATTTCTCAGGGCCACCCTGACTAACACTGCTTCTGCCTGTGAGAACTCTGCATAGGTGACAACATGCTCAGTTAAACATATCCATCTTTGTGGACTCTTGCATAGGAACATGGCTCACCCTGCCTGGTCTAGGCCATACTCTCTCCTACCTGGATGATTACAGCACACTACCACTTCCTGTTTCCCCCTCGCTGCCCTAACCCCAATTCTTCTCCTAGCATCATAGTAATCCCCTCACAGGGTCGTATCAGCGGCAGCCCAGGGTTCGCCAATGTCTTCCATTCCTACAAAGCAAGAGAAGCATCTGTCCAGTGGCCTCCAAAGACCTGTGTGACCTGCGTAGTGAAAGCAAGCCTCGCACAGCAAAGGGAATCATGGTTCACTCCGGTTTCCCCCATGGATCCAATTCATCACTCTTCAGCAGCCCGGCAGCATGTGAGGAAAGTCCTCCACGTTTCATTCCACTCATCCCCCTGAGGCCTGGTCCCCATGTATTCCAATAGCCGGTGTCCCAACTCCTTCCAGGCCTCAGAGTTCATCCTTGCAGCATGCCGGGCCCAACCCAGTCCTATGTGCTTGCTTACATGCTCCTGACCTTAGAGGAGAACCTCTAACCCAGACAATTACCCAACACGCATGCTTCACTTTCTGTTCCACCCTCATGGATGCCGTATGTAAGGGACCTGTGGGGCCCAACATACATAGAGCAGGCAGGTGAGGAAGGTCACACCCTCATACTTACTTCTTTCTTTCATTTTGTCCCACAGGTAATTGAAGGGGGGCTGATATTCCAGCTTAGTATAAGGAAGAGCTTCCCAGCAAAGACTCCTGATGGAGTAGGGGATTTTAGGAGGTAGTGAGTGGCCTCTCTGGACAGACATTCAAGCACAAAATGAAGGATGAGTTGAGGACAAGGCCATGCTAGATCCTCAATCCACCTCCTGTCCTAGATGCCAGGCTTCTCTGGGATCTCTCCTCCCTCTGTGCTCTATCAGCTGAGCTAAAGATGTGCTGCCAATTCAGAAATCCTAGAAAAGTCACGGGCTTCCTGATTAGCATGGGGACTCCCAGAAAGTGGGATAACCTCATGCACCTCCACAGGTTCATGTTCTGACACAGGCAGAGGAGAGGGAGGCTTGAGAAACTTACCTCTTGGCTACGTGACATCAGCATCACAGGACACATTAGAGGTCAGGCTGTTCTCCAAACCAATAAAATGGCTCTGATCTTTCCATCCTTTCTCAAGGACGCCTCCCTCCCAGTGTTCCGGCTAGAGGATTGATATTTAAAAGTTGTTGTTGGCATTTCTCAACATCATTTCTTCCAGATGTTACCCAAAGATTCCAGACCAGTTTCAATGGCCTGGAAGGGCTCAAACAAGTCATAAGAATTTTAAAAGAGACTAAATTAGTGGTGAATCTAGCCTGGGTCTTGAACAGGGTTTTATTTGCCGAAGGCAAAAGCCTGTCCTTAATGATCTACTGGCCAAAAATATTATTTGCATTTAAAGAAAAATAATCAAATGCTTTTTTGGGTGCTTACACTAATTTTTCCCTTCTGTTTAGACTGAGGACAGTGCAGCCCTGTTTTCAGTTAACCTCAACATGCCCAGCTTTCTGGATTCATCTCAAATTAAAGAGATAGGACCAATGGCATTTAAAAAATTTCTTTAAAATTTTTCAGTAAACAAACACACATCATAACATCCAGCACCCTATTTAGACTGAGATGCTCAGAATAAATAGGTGTTTTCTGTTCCCTCCTTGTAGTACATGCCTTTGATGAAATATTCCTCCTTCTTTTTAAAAAATATGACATTCATTCCAGTTGGATGGACTGGCAATGCTGAGTTGAAAAACAGGGTCTCTTTTAACTTGCCCAAATTCCTGCAGCAATGAACAGCTTGGAAGCTGGGAGTTTTTGGCTGGAAGGAATTTGTTGATGGAGATTAGGACCTAATGTCCTTTCAGCTTTCAAAGTTAGATCAAGAAACAGCCTGATTCTGGAAATCACCACCCTTTAGGAAAGATGGAAGAAATTTCTTTGTCATGGAGCCTGGGATGTCATATTTTTAAAATGTACAATGTTGCATGCTGCCAAAGGATTTTTGCTTGAGCACATTTCTGGAGCCATGTGCAACGTCAACTGCAGAAGCCCATTGGTGCCTCCTTTTGTCCTTGTGCTATGGATCTGATTTAAGAGAAGGAGAATGGGTAGAAATTCTGCAGCAGGAAAGAGAAGAAAATGCCAATTAGATATAGGTAGTTCAATTTCTCTGCTATTCATCCTGTGGCAGGTTGTATTTTCCAAAGAAGGGTGCAACAATATTAGATGTCCTACATATTCTTCTATAATGTGACTTTCCCACTGCTCATAAATAGCTGAGGTCCATGACCCTTGAGTGTATGGACTTGTGAAAAAATTGAAAGCAAAAAAAGCTACAGAGTTTCCTCCTTACTCCCTAGAACATTAATGCTAGAGCCTGGACTGACTCTCCTGTAGCTCCCATTGTGTGAGGAAGCCCAGATGACTTGAAAGGATACATACATGAGCCATGTGAAGTCATCAGAAGTCATCAGATGGTTCCCACTGCCAGCCATCAAGTCACCTCAAGTTCTAGGCTTCCCAGCAAAAGCCACCAACCTTATGGAACAGAGATAAGCCATCCTACTGTGCTCTGACTGCATTCGAGACCCATAGCAACCATGAGTTTAATACAATGATTGTTTCATGCTACCATGTTGGCAATGGCTTATTATTCAACGGTGATGACCAGAACACCTCCTTTAATGCAGTCACCCTGAGCACCACCTTGTACTAGGGCCCACGCTGTACACTGTGGCCGTTGAAATGGCTGCACAGTCCCTGCTGTCCTAGGGAACATGGCCAAATGTGTTTTATTTCTATGTGGAAGGGTGATAGTACTGGTGGAACAAACCTATGAGAGCATGTGGCAGGGAGTAGGAGACAGGAGAACAGGTAAGTGACCTTTAATAGGGGGATCCCAGGAAGCATCTGAAGGAGAAGATTTGAGTTGTTTTTGAGTAGGGCTCTATAAAGAAAGGGCTGGAATTTGGCTCAGTTGGTAGAGCGCTGCTCTGCAGTCTCAGAGGTCCCAAGTTTGATTCCCAGCACCGCAAAAATGGGAGAAGGACGTGGCAATTAACTCCCAAGGCAATCCCGAAACAGTCAGCCATTGAAAACTCTATGAGGATCACTACGAGTCGGACATGACTTGACGGCACCTAACAACAACAACTATAAAGAAATGTAAGTGAATCCATCCTAAGTGGAGGGCATAGCCCCATGAAATGGAAAGGGGACTGAGATTTCCTCAACTTGAGTTCTACCTCCATGAGGAGAGGTGGCATAGCTATGTCACAGGAGGTTGAGGTAAGAGGCTGAGAAGGTAATACTTAGCATTGGCAGGGGGTTGTTGGAAGCCTGTCAATGGTGAGAACCGTGCCCCAGCCTGCTTTCTGCCTCTTCATGGCCACTACATGCTGAGGGCCTCTAGCCCCAATCCCACAGCCTGGACTCACCAAATGACCACTTGGCTCTAGCTGCTGTGGCTCTGGGGTCCTATAGGGAGGCCTCATTTCCTTCTCAGCAGGGGTGTGTAGACACAGTCTCCTCTCTGCTGGGCCTTCCCAGCTGGGCTTCTTCCCTGAGGTACCAAAAGGGTTGGCATTGGAGATGCTCATCACCACTCCTCAGGCATTCTTGCTCCCAGGAGCTGGTGGGGGCCTGCTGCCCTCCTCCTCCCCATGGCAAGCACAGAGCCACTATTGGGCCAACAGTGGCTGTCCCAGGCCTTCCCCAGTACCCTCAGCCCAAGGCAACTGGGGCCACTTTAGTGAGTTGTCAGACTGGGGTCTCTGCAGGGTCTATGGCTGAGCAAAAACAGGTCTATCCTGAGGCCACTTTGCTCTAACTTCTTAGGTGATCCAGGAACAGGCAGTCCCGGGCACCTGAGTGACAGATGCATAAATCTGCAGGATAGTCAGAGTGGCTTTACGGAGGGATTGTAAGTGAATCCACGCTGACGGAGCTCCCCTTTCTGTGTGGCCTGATGAAGATCCTCAGCCGCAAACCCTGGGCAACAAACTCCCAACCCCCTTGAGCCTCAGTTGCCTGGCCTTGGACACTTAAAGGGCCTAAAGCCATGTGAGATGGACTGTGCACAGCACTTGGTTAGGCACTTGGCTCTGCACAGAGCTTGGTGCCTGTTCACTCTTATTATTGTCATCCTTGTTCCCCAAGTTCAAGTCCACACACAAGGTATAGCTGTCCTTGTCTCACACACAGGCAATGAGTCAGAAAGAACACACAGGGCCCAGGGAAGGGGAGGAGGGGAGTTAGTGTTTGGATGGAACTGTTTCAGTTTGGGATGATGGGAATGTTCTGGAGGTGGCTGGGGTGATGTCTACACACCACCATGAATGGACATCATGTGACTCACCTGTACACTTAGAAATGGTTAGCATGCCAAGTGTCATAGAAAGTATATTTTACCACACTCAGAAGAAAGATGGGGCTAGGATTTAGCTCAGTCGGTAGAGTGCTGCTCTGTGTTCTCTGAGGCCCTGGGTTCGATCCCCAGCACTGCATAAATGGGAGAAGAACCTGGCAGCCCACTCCTGATACAAACTTGAAACTATCAGCCATTGAAAACCCTATGAACAGCAGAGAAGCCCTGACATAGTGCCAGGCATGACACAGGGTTAGGGAGTGTTTCATACAGTTGTACACAGAGTCGCTTTGAGTCAGACCCAACTCAACGTCACCTAACAACAACAAGAAGATGAAAGATTGCTCCCTAATGGATAAGGTTGCAGATCCTCAGCTTGGCATGAGGCACTTCACCAAAGGCAGTCTGGGTGCCCATCCCACAGCCTTATTTGTCTGTCTGTCTGACTGTCTGTGAGCACCCGCCTCTTCTCAGGTCCAGGAAGCCCACCCTCTGGGCTCCCTCTCACGCATACTGCTGTCATGCATGCAGCCTCTCCTTGTGCAGGCCACTACTCCCCCTGGGATTCTTCCTAACTCCCTTCTTCTGCCGGCTCCTGTGCTGGAAGGCTCAGCATGGCCAGGCCTCAGCAGGGCACCTTTTCTCACTGGCCTCGGGACACGCACCTGCGTTCTGTGCTCTGACCCATCTGGGATCTTCTCTGCCAAGGACTGTGATGATCTTCTCCCATCTGTCTCCTGGGTGACATGGGGACTTCCCAGGCTGGCTCCTGTGTTGCCCCTGGGCTCCAGCTCCCCATACCAGCTGCTGGCCCAGAGTCCACAGCAGGCCCAGGATATAGCCACTAAGCCACACAGTGGCCTTGGGCGATGGTCTGGATCCTTTCTGGAAGCAGAGGTCATAGGAAGGAATGTGACCTTGAACCTACCATGCCATGACCTCGGCCCCTCACCTGCTCCTCAAAGGGCCACACGGAGAGTGGGTGAGGGGTGAGAAGATAAGGAGACTGAAGCTGCTCTCTTCCTAATGGACTGTGGTCACCTGCCCCCATTTCACCCCCTTGGCATCTCTGAGCCTCTGGGCTGTGACATAGGGCTGGTGGTAAGAGCTCCCAGACAGCAAAAACAGGTTGACTGCTGGACAAACAAGATAAGAGCGACTTGGGAAGGCAGCAAGGTAGGGCTCTGCTCCTTCCTCTGGGGCTCAGCAAGTGACATGATCTGGTGCCCTGCCTGAATTGACTGAGACCCTCCATGCTGGCCTCCCCCAGGAGGCAAGAAGCCCAGTAGACCTATAGTAGAGCTTGAGCACTTGCATTGCAGAGGCAAGCCACCCCAGGTTTGGCTGGCCTTACCACTGACTCCCTGTGCAACTCCTACAAGTTGCTTAATCTCTCTGTGCTTCTATTTCCTCATCAGTAAAATACAGATAATGATAGCTCCTATAGCCTCGCATTGGTCAGGACTGGCCCATAGAAAAGGCCATGTGGCCAGGCATAGTGGCACACGCCTGTAGTCCCAGCCGCTAGGGAGGCAGAGGTGGGAGGATTGCAAGTTCGAGACCAGAGGTAGTCTGTGTAATTTAGCGAGATCCTGTCTCAAAAAAAAAAAAAAAAAAAAAAAAAAAAAAAAAAAAAAAAAAAAAAAAAAAAAAAAAAAAAAAAAAGAAAGAAAGAAAAGAAAAGAAAAGAAAGGTCGTGTGGACCATGGCTGTTATAATTCTGACCCTGTTCCTGGCATCTCTCTGGGAGGCCTGCAGGCAAGGTTTGGATTACCATTCTATAGATGATCAGTCCAGAGCTCATATGATTTGTCACCTTGGGGATAAAGACAGGCCATTGTCCCCCCAGGATAGGCTGCTTGACATCATGAGACAGAGGAGGACAAGTTCGCTGCACAGAGGAGCCTGGCACCCAGGTCTCTTGGTGGCTTTGCTGCCTGTCCACGGCAGTGACCCCATGACCAGCACAGGCTGGGTCTAGATCCAGCGAGCATTTAGGGGGCAGCAGATGGTGGCCTACCACTTCATGCTGGCTGGCCTGAGCAGCACTGGGGGAGACGGGCCCTCAGAGCCAGAAGATAAACATATTAACTGAACTTTCCATCTGTCATTTCAGAGAGTCATTTACTGCCTAGCTGTGGTTGGAAAAATTAAGTCCTTGTAATTTAGAGTCAACATTTCTCGCGGAATCGTGTTAGACGAGTTGGCGGCACTCACGGCCTCTCCACAGCATCACCTACAATCAAAACAAGTTTGCTGCAGTGTGCTGGCAACTGCCCTGCCCATGGCCCGGCAGGCTGTCCCACACTGGGCATGGGCGCTGTGGGCTGCAGGTAGGCTGGGCACGCAGGTTGTGGCCGCTGGTAAATTGGCCCTGGAGGAGCAACAAGGACAGCCCTACCCCAGGCCTACCCATTTCTGTGCAACGAAAAGCAAATCTCCTTGCCCAGTGGTCAGCTCGGGCTGCCCGAACTACATCACACACCAGGCAGCGTAAACAACTCATAGTTCTGAGGCTGGCGGTCTGAGATCAAGGTATGGGCAGAGTTAATCTCTCCCAAGCCTTCTCTCCTTGGCTTGTGGGTGGCATCTTCTCTGTGTCTTCATATGGTTGTCCATCACAGGGTGTGTGTGTCTGTCCTGAGCTCTGCTTCTTCTAAGGCACTAGTCATGTTGGATTAAGGCCCACCCATCGGGTCTCATTTTTATTTAATCACCTCTTTAAATGTCCTATCTCCAAATACCATCACATTCTGAAGCACTGAGGATTAGGGTTTCTGAATTTTATGGGGACATGATTCAGCCTACAACACCCTGTCTGTTCTAGATTGGTTCATTTTTATCCTACCCATGAAAAACTGCTTTCATTGACTCCAAACTGAGGTTCTAAAGACAGGTGGTCATTGCTTAGGTGCATAACCAGCAAAGCCAGACCATGAATCCAGAGGTGGGATTTCTGGTCCCCCTATCTTGCATCACAGTGCAGCTGTGTCCTTGCACAGCCCTAGGCCAGCGCTGTGCTGGGCCCTGCATAGGCTCCTGGAATGCTCTGAAGGTCACCCTGTTGGAGACAGGGAGCTGGCCCTGGCTAAAGGTGGACTTGCCCCACAGAGAAATGAGGGTTCTGGGCACCAAGCCCTCTGTCCTCAGGAGGGTCAAGCAGAGGTCTCTGGGTGGGCTGGAAAGTTGTTGTCGGTGATGGAATCTTCCAATGTACAGTATGCTATTGCCAGCCTTACTTTGTTACCTAGCTTGAGAGTCTTTCCTAGAAATTTTCCCATCCTGCCCAATTTTAAGCAGGTAAATTTGGGGGGCCTCTTAAGTACTGTTAGATTATTTAGTTTCTTAAAAAAGATAGTTAAAATCCTAAGAGACTTCCCTAGAACCATGGAGGCTCGCTGTAGACCTCAGGCTACATGGTGTTTTTTTCTTATTAGAACCAGCCCAAATTCTTCATTTTGAAATGGGGAAACTGAGGCATGGAGTACAACTCTGACTTATCCACGGTCACATACTGACTAGGCAATGAGGTGGGAACCAGAAATCAGGTCTGGCTCATTCCTCATGGCCCCATGAGCCTATGTGCTCATGCCTAGTTGTCCAAACTATAGAAGGGCAATAGAGGCCAGGGATAGAGATCAGGTGAGTGGCTCAGGCTCTGAGGTTGGCACAGCCAGGGCTATGTTTGGCTTCCCTGACTCAGTGTGGCAGAGGCTGTTATGCCTATGAGCATGAGGGATGACGGATGTGGGCAGGCAGTGCGTAAAGAGGAGAAGCAACCTTTCAAGCCCATGTGGTCTCTGCCTCAGCTTCCCCTGAGCTGATCCCAGAGGGGCCCTGCCGCACACATCTGTAGCGTGGTCTCCAGGAGCAAAAGGCAGGTGGAGCACAGCAACAGAACCCAGTGGATCAGAATGCTCACTGTCCTAAAGGGCCTCCTTCCGTCCTCTATCCACCCTCATGTACCCAGGGGAAACTGAGGCTCCACCAGGTTCAGAGACTTGCCCTAGACCAATAGTGGGTAAAAAGGTGGGACTAGAACCCAAGTCCTCTGACTCCAGCCCCAGGACAGTCACCAAGACTTGGAATTGACTTTCAAGTCCCACCCTAGTTTTGGGCTGAGGCTCAAATTCTGGCCACCAGGCTAGTGTCCCCGTGTAGAAGCCCTGCTCCCAGGGCTGTGGCTGGGGGAGGTCTCTAAGAGATGGCCCATCTGGATGGAGTCCAGGATGTCTTTTGATTCTGCCCCTGTGATCTGACAAGGCCCCACATGCGTCTGCTATCACTTCCCAGCCCCCCTGCCCTCCTCTTTCCCTGACTGGTGAGAAGAAAATATTAGTGTGGCTGCCCTGGGGGGTCCAAGGTCTGCTGGCCTCTGTGTGTGGCATTGTCCTGATCCATGGGCCCTGCCCTCCCTCCACTTCCTTGAGAAACCACACAGGGAAGGCAGGGCAGGTCTGGGATTGAAAATCTGTCTCCTGCCTGCTCTAGTCCTGGGCTTCGGGGACTGCTGAAGGCCCTCCCTTCTGACCAAAGACCTCCAGGCAAAAAAAATAACTCTCTTAGCAAAACATGGCTCTCTGTGGTGGCCAGGATGGCTTAATGTGCCCTGCGTGGAAGGCTATGCACAGAAGCCCATGCCTGTGAAGGATGGAATTCTTGTGGTCGGTAGAATCCTGAAGTGTCCTAGAGGTTCCTGTGCTCAGGTGTCCATGTTTGTATAATCTGTCCCTTGAATATGGGCAAGAACCATGAATGTGAGGTACTGTCACCCCTGTGGTCAGGTTACATTATCTGACAAAAGGGATTATGCATATATAATTAATGCTTCTAATAAATTGGCTTTGAGTAAATAAAAAGGGTGAGTCTGACCTCATCAGGTGAGTGCTTAGTGGAGAAGCAGCAACATTTCTCTTGCTGGCCTGGGAAAGAGCAAACAGCTATGCCCAGGGGGAGGCCCTGGTGGCCAGGGACTGTGAGCTCTCTAGCAACAGAGAGGGGCTTCTGATTGACACCCCAAAGCCCACAGGGACCTCAGTTCTATGACCACAGTGTATTGAATTTTGCCAACCACTTGAATAAGACTGAGACTAGAATGCAGCAGGCCATTGTGTGATTTCAGTCCACTGAGACTTTGGAAAAGGGAGCCACCAACCTGAGCTCAAAATTTTGACCTCTTGAAACTGTGAGGTGATTTGTTTGTGATTGTTAACCACTAAGCTTTGTTACCCAGCAGTCCCAAGCTAAGGTATCCACCCTTCCCCTCCCCTCCTGCCTGGTGAGGCTTCTCTGACTGATGCATCTCTCAAAGCCTGTGAAGGAAGACTGGAGCTGCATAGGGCACCTCAGGGAACAGGGACCGATCTCACACAAGCATATGTGATGGGAGAGACTTAACCATCACACCTGCAACATGGACCTGGAACAGAAACAAATCTGAAGCTTTGGGGGTTGTGGCACACAGTGGGACCTATGAGAGAGACAAGAGAGGGAGAAAGAGAGAGAGAGAGAAACAGAGACAGACATAGAGTCAGACAGAGAGAGACAAAGAAACAGAGAGATGCCAAGAGAGAGCAATGGAGAGGCATTTGTACATACACGTGGGCATGGGGTGCTCCGCTGGCTTTCACAGAAATGATCCTCCATCACAGACACTCATCTTTCTCCTGCTTTATGTTTCCTTGATTTTTAACTTTCTTGTTCTAACAGTGCCAAGAGTGAAATAAAGCTCCACAAGGTAATCCTCGCTACCTCTCCTTAGTGCTTTCTGCTCTGTCAGGGGAACGGCTCATGCAGGCAGGGCGGGAGGTGGCTCTGGAGGGAGAGGAAGCTGCCTCTATATCAGGGGCAGATACCTGGTCTCCAGGGTGTGGAAAGGCCATGTGCACCCTGACCTGCTCCAGGAAGAATAATTCCATGGAAGGTAAATGGCTCTATCTTGAGCTGGACAATAAACAAAAGGATGGGAGACAAGAAGTTTGCTGTCATCTCTTGATGAGTGGGACCTAGTGAGCTGTTCTGCCTTTCTAGGTGGTGGTCAGAGCAGTAAGAGGTGATGCTGAGCCCTCAGCACCAGGAAACCTTTCAAGGGACCTCCTGGTGGCATGCGGCTCACAGAAGGCCTTCTGCTGGCCACGTGTGCTGTTCCAGAGGTGACCTGCTCCGTTCTGCTTCCCAGCACAGAGATGCTAGTCTGCCTGTGGGAGACAGGCCATGGGACCCTTCCTGCCCTGGGGGGTCTGAGTGGAAGTCTGTGTCTTCCTTCTGGGATGGAGCATTTGACTGTGGTTGAGAGATTCTCATATCCTCCACCCCTCTGCACTTCACAAGGGGAGTCACAACACTCCAGGCCCAAGCAGCTTGTATTCAGTGAGAAGCAGAGGTTCCCAAATGGTCGACTTACTATGGCCACGTAACCTGAGCAAGGAGTCCACCTGTGCAGTTTGAGTTTGCTGAGTTGGAACACTCAGCTTTTATGGTACTGACAAATGAGGACCCTCAGGTTGCTTGGTATAAGAATTGCCTCCTGCTGCCCAGGTGTCTAGATAACATGCACAGTGCCCAGGACATGCAGTTGAGCTAACTGATGGAGAATCTGCTGGGGTGGAAGTGTTTAGGACAGGTAGGCTCCCCGGGTGCTCCTGTGGCTGTTAGAGGAGCAGCTAAAGCTATAGAATTCTGGAGGCCTTGAGTTCATTTTCTCCTGTACATGGATAGACTCTTGTTTCCATGGATTCCATAGCCACAGTCAACCAACCTCAGACTGAAAATATTAAAAAACTGTGTGTGTACTGAACATTCACATACTTTTATCTTGAAATTATTCCCTAAACAAGACAGCAAAACAACTACGTACATAGCATTTACATTGCTGTTTGGTGTTATATGTCATCTAGAGATAGTATGCATAGATTCTGTGCAAACATATGCATAGGTTATAACACCGTATTACTGAGGGACTTGAGTACCTGTGGATTTGGGTCTCTTTGGGGGTATCTGGGAACTGATCCCCCAAGGATACTCAGGAATGACTGTAAACTCATAACACTGCATGCAATACTGTTTCCCACTTTTTCGTTCATTTTAAACATCTCTCCATACTGGTACAGAGTCTGTAAGCATCATGTTTAATGGCTGAATAAATATTTCAGGGTGGATTATGAAAGAATGTACTTAATCCTCATTCCCTGTGGTGGAGCATTTAGATTGTTTTCAATTTTGTGCTAATATAAGTACCACTGCAATAAACATCTTTGTGCATAAAGCTTGTTTTCTGTTTAATAGTATTTACTTTGGCTAGGTTCCCAGAAATGGAATACCTGGGCAGAAATGTCATGCCTTTTTCAAACATAGAGTTTGAAAGTAAAGCATTCATCCACACCAGTGCCAAGGGATGGCCAGTCCAGGAGAAGGAATGCACGTTTTCCATAATGATGGAAACTGAGTCAGATCTTGGCCACCTTCCTGACTGCTGATCATCCCTCTCCAGCACCACAGTGATGGAGGCCAAGCCCACCTGGTGGGCCTGACCAAGGATAGGGCTCCAATAACTGCAGCCCAGGATGCTCTGGCTCTAGCCCAATTTACAGCACTCCTGAGGGCCCACTGCTGTCTCCTCCAAAATCTGCTTTGGGTCCATGGGCCCTAGTGGTCCAGAAAAGCCCTGGTCTTCCACCTGGTTGGTCCCAAACCCACCTGCTTCTGGCTCCTGACATCCAAGAGCCTATGTACCTTTTTTCCCGGACTCTGGCCTCATCCAATGAGTCTCTCTCTCTAAGTGCACAACTTGGAGGCCCCTAGAATCTCATAGGTAGGGTTGGGGGTGGGGATTCTGTCCACTCACCAACTAAACCCACCCATCTAATCCACCTCAGGTGGGTCCTTAGGGACCCAGCTTTTCCCTGCCACTTTTTGCGAACTATTCTGCAAATCCATGGGCTGGTTTGCATGCCTGGAAGTCTGAGTGGCATGTAAGTGACTTCCATGTTGCTGCACTCACAATCTTTCCTTTCTGCCCCTAAGTGCCACCTCTGCCCAGGCAAGCATTTTTCCCTTTCCATGAGACAATGACTGTCTCCTTAACCAAGTAGTTCCTCCGAGCTCGCTTTTTTACTATACTTTGTCCATGTTCCTACTCTTGACATGCCCAGTCCAGTTATGGCAAAGAATCTCACTAAATCAATACCTAGTGTCTCTTGTTAGTATCCACCATAGTTTGAATGTGGTTTGGTTCCACCACAACTTATATTGGAAGTTAATTCCCATAATAATGGTATTGACAGAAGCCAAGGCCTCCAAGAGTATTTTGTTCACTGGAACTCTGCCCTCATGAAAGGAATAATGCAGTTTTCGTGAGAGTGTATTAGTTACCTCAAAAGTAGGTTGTTGTAAAGCATCTGGCCTCCTTTCTCCCCTCCTCCCTTTGCCACTTACTTCTCTGCTCTCTGCTATACATGAAACAACATGAGGCGTCCATTAGGGCCAACCAGATGCAACCACCTGATCTCAGAGCCATAGCCATAGCCTCCAGGCCTGTGAGTGAAATAAATCTCTTCTTTATAAATTACCTAGTCTCCGGTGTTCTATTATAGCAATAGAAAACAGACTAAGATCACATTCAATCAAACATCTTTTCTTTCATCCTTGATAACTAATTCAGCTCCTCTTAGTAGTTTTCTAGCCTCTTCTTCACCCTGACCATAAGATATAAATCCCTACCTGCCCCAGGTACATCTGGAGTTGAGGTCAATCTCTTATCTCACAGCGATTTTTGAATAAAGTTTTCTTGCTGCTTTAAACAAATGTCAGAATACTTCTTTCTGACAGGGGCATTCTTTCCATCCAGGACAGTACTAAGGAGAAGTTAACAGGAGGGGTGAATTTAGCCCTGGGAAATAGCTGTCAACCACCTCTCTCTCCACCAGGTTGGTCTTCCCCATAAAGACACTGTCCTGGGTGCAAAATCAGCACTGGCCAGCTTTCCATGCAACTGTCTGGCTGTGCCGAAGCTCTGTCACCCCACCATCACACACACAATGTGGGTAGGTCAGGGGCCAGATCCTGCAAACTTTAGGATCACATAAGCCACCTCTGTTGTGGAATTCCTCTGTTGCCTATTCCCTACAGTTGGAGAGCTGAGATGCCCTGAGGAAGGAATGTTCTGGGTCTTCCCTCCAGTACTAAGAAGCCCATACCCTACCTACCTTCTTCCCCATCTCACCTTTACCTCCCACCATGACATTTATGGTCACTTGATCCATGCACCCAATGCACCATATTGTCTCTTGCATCAGCTTGTATTAAGTTATTGGTGGGGACTCAAAAGCTTCAGGGTTTTTCTCTCTCACTTTTAGTTTTATTTCATGTATTCACCAAAGCATGTTGAAAGGGTGAGAACTCTGAGGTTCTGGGGACACATCTGCAGGACATAGGTGGACAGAGTTCCAGCCTTCTTGTGGCTCACAGACTCAGAGAGAAGTCTGCCTCAAGCAGAATCCTCAGGTCTGGCAGGACAACTTCTGTTGCCTTGCTGAATTGTCAAAGAGGTGCTCTCAGAGTGGAAAAGAAGCAACTGGACAGTGGTTCCTTCCCATTGCTATGCCATTAACCATTTTGAGTAGATTGTGATCATACATAGGGAAATTTGTGATATGCAGTCAATTCTTAATGTAGTGCCTCCTTCTTCCTATTTCCTTCCCTCCTGGCCTAGCTTCTTCTTTCTTTCCTTTTTAGTTTCCTCCTTCCCAGCATGTCTCAGGAAGTTCTCGAGGCCCCAGGACTCTGGTCATACACAAACTCCCTTTACTAACATTCTGATAGGCCAGTGGCACCCTAGATGCCCTGAGCAGAAGTTGAGGATGGTGGCCACTCTCTAGAGTTGCTCAGTGGGGGCTCACCATGGGGATGGCACTTCCTCACCTCTTCCTTCTCTGCTCCTCTGAGGAGGAAACCCTGGTCTTGCTTCCCTGCATGCCTGTTGCTCCTCTGTGGCCCTGGAGCCCAAAGACAGATATGTGTGTGTTGCCAGATATTTCTGCCTTACCAGAGAGTTTGTCATGAGGGTGGAGACTCTTTCTTGTCCCAGTTGCTCCCAGAGCATCTAACATGATAGCTGTTCAGAAAACATCCATTTATAGGATAAGGTGTTACCCTTGGCCTGATGTGACCTCCATCCACAATGGCCATGCAAGGCTCCCCCTGCTGGGGCTCCCAGGCTTGTCATCCTGGCTCTCTGAAAAGGGGGCCTCTGACAAGCTGCTGTTCCTCATCTCACTTGGGTGAAGAAGACCAGGCTAGGCTATGAATCTGAGAACTTGCTTTAGAAACATTTTGTTTTCCTGACATCTCTGTGCTAGGCAGGGCTGCAGCAGAAGGGCTTGGTCACCCTTCCTGGGGCCATTAATGTCCTCATCGCCAGGTTCCTGCACCTGCAAACCACTGAGGGTGAGGGAGAAAACTGGAGTCTGGATGTGAGGTCAGTGGTCAAACCATGCTGGAAGGGAGGAGAGGCCCCAGATTCTGTTGTGAGCATGGGGGGCAGAAAAACCTACCCTTCCCTTGGACATGGCAGTCTTGGGCCCTGAGATTCCCTGCTGTGGTGGTATGGGTGGGGGTATGTGGGGGGTGGATGTAGATGAGAAATAAAGGACGAAGGGGAAGAAAGGAGGGGAGGAGAGAGCTACATGGGGACAAAGAAAAGGGCCAAGAAAAAAGTGGGCAGGTGAAGATTAAGGTGAACAAGTGTGCTGGAACTCTGGTGAATGAGGGTCTGCAATGCAGCCAGCTGAAAGGAATTATCTATTTCAATTTTCCCACTTATTCCTACCAGCTGCCCTGCCCATCATCACATTTAGTATGCACAGTGACCTCTAAGGCAGATGCTGGTACGTCCAATGCAAAGATAATCAGGGTAACACCTATCAAGGTTAGCTCCTAGGTACAGATGCTCCCCAAATGATGAAGATTCAAGCTATGTTTTTTAACTGTATAATGGTATGAAAGCATGCCCACACAGCCATCTTGTTTTTCATTTTCAGTATAGTATTCAATAAAGTACATGACATATTTTACACTTTATTATAAAGTAGACTGTGATAGATGACTTTGACTGTAGGTTGGTCTCAGTGTTTGAGCATATTTAAAGTGGGCCAAGCTAACTTTGATGCATGGTTTGTTAGGGGTATTTATTAAATGCATTTTCTTTTTTATTTCCAAAAATGTAGTTATATTTTTAAACACTTTTATTAGTAATTTTAATGTACAAATTAATGGGTCTCACTATGACATTTCCATACATGCTAAGTACACTTTCAACTTACGATACTTTCCACTTGCAATGAGTTTATCAGGGAAGATCCACTGTAAGTTGAGGACCATCTGTAGCTACTCATGAGGTAGGGATCTTTCTATCTATTATATGGACATGGATGCTGCAGTGCAGACAGGCTGAACAACTGTTCCAAGGTCACACAATGGCCCCTGAGAAGACACAGAAGTCTCATCTGGGTCCATCTAACCATGACCTCCAATCATTAGCCACAAGGTTAACTTATCCAAAAAGCAATCTTGAGAGCACTCATCACATGGAATCACTGCTTTGGAATACACTGACATTTGCCACCCTGTTCTTGGGGCCTGTATTTTGAGAGGCTTCCATCTGCTCATAGAATAAACAGAACTGAGAACCAGTTAAAAGATACATTGAAAGGACAAGACTAAAATACCAGGCCCACACCACATACCTATTGGAAAGAACCCTGACCATAACAAGGGCTGGTGAGGATGTGAAACAGCTGGAACACTCATGCACAGCTGGCGGGAACGTGAAACAGTATCACCACCCTGGAGAGCAATGTGACAGTCAATTATGAAATTGTAGATATACCAGCTGTAGAACCCAGCAATCTCACTTCTAAGTATTTACCCAAGAGAAAGCAAAACACAACTCCACACCAAGGTCTGTTCACAAATGTTGGTAGTGGCAGGAAGGGGCTCGAGACCAGCAAAGAGTCAAGATGCCGTCAACCCCAGACCCCAGGGTAATTGGAGTGGGCTTGGCCCATATGGGAGAAGGACTTGAGCAGAAGCTTAGGTGGGCTAGCCAGGGGAAGTCTCTGGAGAGACAGGCAGGAGGGGGCAGGACAGGGTTTGAGTCTCTGGCTGGGGCTCAGGGTGGTCCAGAGCTCCAGCCCAGCTGGACAAACAGCAAAATTAACAGGACAGGAGCCAGGCTATGGCACAGGAGGGCTCACAGGCCCTGGGGAGAAGAGGCAGAAGTGCTGTGTGGACACCCAGATCTAAGGACCTCAGCCAGGCAGTACAGAGTCTTGGGGGGCTCTCTCCCTTTAAGGCCCTGGCTTGTCCTGCCTGCTGACCGGGTTGAAGGCACCCTGCTAGTCCCTGTAGCCTGCACTGCACATTCAGGGCTGCGCAGTACCAAAGCCCATGCTTGGCTGCTTAGCCAGCAGAGCTTGGCTTCCCAAGTGTGTCAGCCTCTGCAGCTGGCCGACTCTGGCACAGTGGGGCACTGACAGCAGGGGGCTGGGTCCCTCTGGAGCCACCTGGCCTAGGGTACCCAGCTGCACTGCTAGAAGATGGTTTAGAGCTATGAGATCAATGAAGTGGCTTCTCCCCTTGGAAATGAGCCCCTGGCAGGTCCACACTGGCTAGAGAACAAGAGAGACCTTGCTAGGAGGTCCCACTGCCTGCCACAGAGGGACCTAACATGGCTCCAGACAGACCTTGAGTGAGCAATTTGTTCCCTTTGACCTTCTAGGCCTGTGCCTTTCGGCCCCCTGGAAGAAGCTCCAAGTGACCCTAGTTATATTCTGCTGGTTTGTCACCCAGAATCAACATCCAGCTGGCAGAAGGCACAAGTGGGAAGCCTGAAAAGAAAAAAAGGTGTGCTCTAGGCCAGCTGACCCCCACAGCAGAGAGGAAACCTACCCAGGAAAGGTCCATATTCCCGGTGCTGCACTCTGGATGGGAAGTCGGCGTCCCTCTGAGGGTAGTGGGCCACTGCACCATGAACAAGTTTAGAGGAAAACCGTCCTGAAGGTGCTGGGAGCGTTTCCCACATCCCTGCCTCTGCACCTGTGCCTTGAAGGGCTCAGGCTGGGCACATCACCCTCCTGCCTCCACTCCACCTGCCTCATCAGGCAGCTCCCCGGGCGCCTGGTTTTCTGGCTCACCTGGCTGTGGCTTTGCCCTTCATCCTTGCTGCTCCTTGTCATGGAGATGGAGTTGGTGTTCTGTTGCCCCTGGCTCCTTTGCTCCAAGGAGAGGTCTTTTTGATTCTTGGTTCCTTTGACATGCTGAACCTTGCTGGGATTTCATAATCCAGAAATGCAAGATCTTATTTGCTACAGAGCCCTAAGAAACCAAATGAGCCTGGGAAACATCACCTGGGACAGTCCCTCAGACAATGGTCAAGGCCAGCTGTGATGTCCAAGCAGCCTGTGGTCTTGGATGTACTCAGGGCTGTGGGCAGGTGGCAGGGGATTGGTGTTTATACTTGCAGATAGGTTTCTTTGTGGTGGTGAGTCCCAGGTCTCTGGGACTCAGGAACGAAGGTGTGAGGAGTCTGGGCTGGAGAAAGCTGTCTTTGTCAGCTCTCCCCTGCCAGTGGGGGGGCAGGGGGGCCCAACAAGTGCCAGGTTCCCAGGATGCCCTCTCTGCAGCTGGTCTGATTATGTCAGGGTCTCAGGTCTAATTCCCCACATGAGAAATGGGCACAGCTGTCATGCAGGCGAATCCAGCTCCCCAGCCCTCTTGGCCTGGGTATGCTCACAAGCACCACACCCAGAGGCAGATGCGTGCCCACAGGGCAACCTGGCATGGTGTGAGGGGAGGAGACTCTTTCCTGTGTCCAGTGTGTCCTCATGAGGACAAATCCTAACACAGGCCTCCTTGAAAGTAATACATGTCCACGCTGTCCCACACAGCTGTTAGGCCAGGGAGGTGCCTGGCCAACCTCATTGTGCTTTCTTGTTGAGACAATGCGGATGAGCTGGCTTTTACCAAGTCAGTATCTTATCACACATCAACTCTGACTTACAATGATTCACCTTAATATTTTTCTTACTTTATCATGGTGCAAAAGTATATCCATACAACCATTCTGTTTTCAATACAGTAAGTTCTGTGAGCTAGTCAACGCTGTATTGTAAAATAGGCTGTGCTAGATGATTTTTCCCAACTGTAGGCTAATGTGTATGTTCTGAGCATGTTTAAGATAGGATGTTCAGTAGGTGAGGTATAGTAAACGCATTTTCACCTTGTAATATGTAAATTGATGATGAATTATTCAGGACATAACCCATCATAAGTTAAGGAACATCTATATTTGAGTCCAAAACCTGTCTAGCCTAGGATATCTGGTCAACTGCCTGGCACTTGCAGTCCTATACAGACTTCCCCCACCTTCAGCTACCTAGTGCCAATGTCCAACTTTCCCTTATTTACTTAATATGTTCTTTAATCTCATTCCCTCATATTGCCTACATAAATAAAATTGAAAAGGAACTTTATACCACAAGTATAAATAGGAAGCCATTAATACTTGCCACAAGGAGAAAGGAACTATATTTAAAAATAAAATGAAAATAAAGCAAGTTTATTAAATTCTAGCAAGACACAGTTTTGCCAAGATTTTCAGACTGAAACTGTTCTTTCTTTGTTAAAAAGAGAAATTATCATGTGTTGGAGTAATGTTACAGCATGCCTTTATGGTTCTAAAGAGAACTGCAAAGAGAATCACATTTGCCTTGCAAAATTCCGTGTTATTTTATTCATTCATTAAGCACTTACGGAGTGGATGGTTCTTGGGGCCTACAAATACAGAACTAAATATAAAACAGTGCAGTTTATTCCTTTGCATTGCTTATCATCTGGCAGGGAAGACAAACAAGGAGAAAGTAAGTAAATTAAAAAGATGATTTTAGATCGTGGGATGGAAATCAGGCAAAGAAAGAGAACAGAGAGGGAAGTGTATTATAGGTAGGACTGTGTTCTGCCGTGGAGCAGGAATGGCAGATTCAGAGTTATGTTCAGGCTACATTGAGTTTAAAATTCTAGATGAATATCCAAATGGTGATTTGAACCATGGCAGTTTGAAGAGATTGGGGGTGAAATGATCAAGTTAGGGGAAGAAATGAATAGAGGGTATTTGCAGCCTGCAAGTGATTACCTAGGGGCCAGGTGTTGATAGAGAAACTGCATCTGATGATTGAGCCTTTGATCACTCCCACCCTCCAGGGTTAGGAAGAAAAGGAAGTACAGGCCAGAACGGTGAGAGAAGGTGGACCCCTGTGGTCCTCCATGGTCCTGTGGAGACACAATGTGGGAAGAGTGTTTGCAAAGGGTGGATTGATTGGCCGAAAAACGTTCCTGAAAACTCAGGTCAGATGAGGATAAAGAATTACTCCCTGCACAGGATGAGCTGGTGTCCACTAGAACCGTTTTGGTGGAACAGTGGGCTGACTGGAGATGCTTAAAAAAGGACAGGGAGCAGGAGGGGAAGATGTGGGGTGCAGACTCCTTTTTGCTCATTCAAGGAATCATGCTAACCTTTAAGAACTCATCTGTGTAGCTGCACTTGAAACATCACAGGGGCCCCCAAGTGAAATCACCAACCACATGGCCTACAAATTCATCTGGGAAATCCCACACTAATGGAGACCACTTCCTTGTGCCTGCAACCAGTAACACCCCCTGAAGGTTGCCCTCTAGGTTCATTTCCCTCTAGGAAGGGTCTTGCCTCTTGGGTGCTAGGAGACCTGTGGCCCACACACGACACAGACTGTGTAGCAGAAGGGCCATTGGCAGCAGGGCCGCGTGGCCTCACACAACTATAGCCCTTATTCCAGAACACAGCAAGGCGCCAGGGCAAGTCATGCTCCAGCACAGATATTTATTGATCTTGATTCACACGATCCAAGAAAAGCTTGGCCACAGAGCCTCCGGCTCAATCATAAGGATATGGGGGGCTGGGCACTGGAGAGAAAGAAGGAAATGGAATTTGAAGAAATCTGTTCTTAAGAAAATAACTCTCTGTAAACCTGATTTCTGAGAGCCCAGGGCTGCAATAGTGAAAAGCTGTTACTCCTTGGAGGCAGCAGTGAATAGGGGCTCTGTTAGCCGCTGGCGGAGCCTTACAAGCAAAGCTCGCCAGGGAGAGGGAGGCAGCCTTCCTGGAGTCAGTAGTGAGCCAGCCTGCTAGGAAGTGGGCCTTCCTTCTCCAGCCGTCTACCTGCAGTGTGGGACCAGGAAAGCCCTCTCATGGATGTACAATTTATTTAGTCAGTTGTTGTTAGGTGCCGTCGAGTAAGTATCTGACTCATAGTGACCCTCATAGGGTTTTCAATGGCTGACTGTTTCGGGATTGCCTTGGGAGTGGATTGCCAGGCCCTTCTCCCATTTTTGCAGTGCTGGGAATTGAACTCGGGACCTCGGAGACTGTAGTGCAGCGCTCTATCAACTGAGCTAAATCCCAGCCCATTTAGCCAGTAGAGCAATTGAAACTTACCAATACCAGATCTATATTTTCTTCCTGAACTGTTCCGGTGGGCAGCCAGCAGACAGAGCTCATGGGCAAGTGCCTTCTATTTTGTATTTTTGGCCACAGATGTAAAGAAAGACCTACACGGATCAGCAGGAAAAAAAAAAAAAAAAACCAGTTTGACTTACTTTTGTGGCAAGAAAAAGATTAAAACAACTGCTAAGAGCACAGCAGGTGCTCAGTGTCTGGTGTTTGCATTCTTCTTTAATCTTTGCTCGCACCCAGTTTTGCAGATAGGAGACTAGGCTTAATGAGCGAAATGACTTGTCCCAGACCATGTGGGGTTTGACAGGCACTGGCCCTCTGATGCGTGGTGTTTGCTTATGCTTTCCAACCTGGCTGACCTCTTGCCGGCCAGTGGAGATTTCCTTCCATGACTATGGGCTTCTCAGCACAACATAGAACATGACGTTATAGGTACAGCTGCCCCCAGTGTCATCTGAGATCCCCACGGTTGGTCTGCAGTGTTTGGTTCACAAGAGGTTCCGCGTAGAGGTGGTAAGGGACATTTGTGCCCATTTCAAACTCCCTGTTCTCACAGCTCCCCGTTTCCTCCTCCTGGAAGCCCCTCGCTCCTGCACCTGCTTCCTCGTGTGAGCACTGTCTTTGCAGCCCCTGTGGCTTCCATGCTGGTTTTCCCATGTAATTCTTTTCATGGTACTTTTTATCCAGATAGAACAGCTGAGGGCCAGAGAAGGTCTGCAATATGCCCTCGGTCACAGAGCTAAGACTCACGCGTAAGGCTCAGGCCTCAGATTCCACGTCAAATCTTTCCCTCTGCCCAATCTGCAAATGTCCACTCTGAAGACCCCCACCTTGACTCCCTTCCCATGGACTCAGGCTTGATAACTGAGTTGGAAAGTAGGGCTCCTTGAGAGTGTGACCTGTGACCTCAGCCAGTCAATCACAGGGCCACAGAGCTCTATTCACTTGCCAACAACAGTGCCATCACCACCATCACATATCACCTTTTTCTAAATGTGAGAGGATAATAGGCAGCAGGACAGTGAAAGGAGAGCCTTGCAGCCAGACACCTCCCAGCCTAGCCATATGCTTCCCAGCTACTTATGATATAATTAATGTGAGCCTCCTGTGGGACAAAGGCTTGGTCTGGTGGTCAGTGTTCCCCAACAGACATTGCCCTGACAAACAGCATACTTGCTAAAATTAAAATCACTCTTCATTTCTACAACCATCCAGGAAGGGTGATAAGACTGTGTGAGAATTTTGTTCTCTTATCAAGACCAGCTGCCATAGCACCCTGGCATCTGATCGCACCTCATCTCAGAAGCTAAGCAGAGTCGGCCTGGTTAGTCCTCGGATGGGAGATTGCCTGGGAATACTAGGTGCTACAGGCCAGGAAGAAGAACCTAGCAATCCTCCCCCAAAACACTGAGCCTTTGAAAACCCTATGAATAGCAGAGAAGCACTGACAACAGTGCCAGGCATGGCACAGTGTTGGAGAGTGTTTCATTCTGTTATACATAGAGTTCTTATGAGTCAGACTCAACTCAACAGTACCTAACAACTAACCTGAAGACTAGTCTGAATTTCTAACCTTCAAAATGCTCAGGCTCTGAGTCCAGTCCTTTGAAGAATCCATTAACCCCTTTTTGGACACAGACCCAAAGGTTCAACCCCAACTATAAAAGACAACATGACCTCAGTACTGGGCCACAGTAGCCTCTACTTCTGCCCACCCTCATGTCTCCAAGATGTACTCTCCTTATAGTCATCTTTAATAAACTAAGCCTATATTCTTCCACTGGCTGGGATTTAGCTCAGTTGGTAGATCACTGCTCTGTGGTCTCTGAGGTCCCGAGTTTGATTCCCAGCACCACAAAATGGGAGACGGACGTGGCAACCCACTCCCAAGGCAATCCTGAAACAGTCAGCCATTGAAAACCCTGTGAGGGTCCCTATGAGCCAGACTCGACTCGACGGCACCTAACAACAACAACAACAACATACTCTTCCACTATTATTTCTGTCTCATTTGATTTCCTTTATATGGGGAAACACAGACAAGCTGAAGTATCTGCTTCCAGGGGAAGGGTAGGTAATTGTTGTTGCTGGGGAGGAACCTGTGCTCTGGACCTGCACTTCCCTCTGTGGATCTGCCCCCTGCGTCCCTCTCTCTCTCTCTACACATTCACACTCACTCTGAAGCATGTGCTAACTCTTTACCTAAGGAATTTCTAACTGCTTCACTCTCTTCCTAACTTGCCCTAAAATTCTTTTTTGTGATGGAGTCAAGGACCCAGCGTCTCTCCTAAGTGGAGATCCAGAGAAAGGGAACTCCTCAGGGCAGGCGGTAACATTGGGGTACAGCACCCCCATACCTGCTGACACTACACACTCATACCCTCCCTCAGAAGTTGATTTTGCTTACACCCATTCTACAGAGGGAGAAACAGGTTCAGGGACGTGGCCAAGGTAACTTGGAGCCTAATGCCATAATCTATTCCTGACAAAATCCTGAAACAATCAGCCATTGAACACCCTCTGAGGGTCACTATGAGTTGGACTCGACTCAAGAGCACTTAAAAACAACAACAGTAGATTTAGAGTCATCTGGTTCCTAAGACTGCTGGCTTTGCTGCATATCAGCACCTACCCTGCAGCCCCCATGCCCAGGGTAGACCTGAGAGCACCTTGCATTTCCCTTGTTGGTGCACATTCCTTTCTGTATACAAATGCCCTGTGTCTGCTATAAAGCCCCATGGAAAACCTGGACATTTCCCAAGCAGCATATTTAATGGTCTTCCTGAAGTGTCCCACTAGGAAGCGAGGGAGGTAAATCCTGCTTTCCCCTACTGGGGCCTAACTGTCCCTCCCTCCCTCTTTCTGTTGTGAGTGCATGGCATTCCAGAAAGACAACCTTTTCTTCCATCCTGCTTGGCTCCTTACTCTAAGTTGGAAGGGGCTGAATTCAGATCCTCAAGCATGTCCCTCAGCCTGATCCTCACCAGCTGTACAGGTTATGTGTTGACACTTTGGGAGCTGACTGCACCTGTTAGCACTGGGGGTCCTCATTTTCCCCTCCTGCTCCAGAACTCACACAACACCTCAAAGCTAGATGGCAAAGTCATTGGTTCTCTGCTCAAAGCTTCATTTCAACCACCACCAAAGACTATGACAGATGACATCCTCTGAGGAGGTGTTAGATTCTGTCCTAATGTGGCTAAGGTCCAAAGGGATCTGAAACAAATGAGCATGAAATAAGCAGAGGCTGGAGATGTGAGGGCTTCGCTAGCCCAATGGAAGCTTCCTTTTCAAAGTGTAATGGAAGAGATGGCTGGATGACTGCAGAAAATCTAAGGAAAAGTGGTTGCAGGAGACTAGAGCCCCCTTTTGTTATCTCTGACCTTGGACATAGACCCTGTGTACATGCAGACATGGCACAGCTCTGCCTACGTACAGTGAACAGAACACGCTAACATAAATAACAACCCTTCCCTGACTCACAAGAAAATATACTTTAACTCCCTTTTTCTTTGATTCATAAGAATGCTTAATGTTATCAAAAGAGCCTAATAAAAAGAGCTTGAGACACTCACTTTGGGGGCAGCACACCCAAAGACACTGGCCAGCACCTTGGTTTCTCTGACACTAACTCTTGGTATGGAGTAATCCTCTGCTGACCCCATGGCTGTGGGACAGGCAGGACACTGAAGCTCTGGGTCTGGGTGGAGGTGTAAGCCCTTTCTCAGAAGCTCGCCTTCACTCAAGCCTTCTGGCTTCAATGTTACAGGTCTAACGTGACCCTTCAGAGCTGCCAATTCATTTACTGCTGGCACAACCCAGTTTCCTCTCTCAATAGAAATGAAAGCGTGGAAGGCTTGTAAAGTTGACTCTAAATGCATCATGTATATCTACAAACTCTTTAAAATGCAGGATTTGGATGAGCTGCATGGAGATGGATCAGAAACACATGGAGTCGATTTTCTCCAAACTGCACCATGGGCCTGTGAAATTAAGGGAGAAGAGGTTGGCCTGGTCCATTTGGGAGTTATGGATCTCTGAGCACTTGAAGCATCAGTGAATGTTCCCTGGGCAGAAGATTCTTTGGCCCACTTCCCCAGAATCTCATTTCCCTCCCTGTGGGACCTGTTAAGGGAGAAAGGAAGTGAGGAATTGAAGAGGAATGGGAAGGGTAAAGAAAAGGTTTTCAGGAAGGTGGACTGTGAAATTGAGGACTGTAAAGCCAGGTGGACAATTTGTGAGGCTAGGATAAAGCTTGAACAGATTTTTAAAATCTGTATCTGAACCCCCATTCTCTTGGCTCATCTCTTAGGGGTTGAGGCAGAGTTCCTTCTGGGTTGGCTGTTGATCTTGCAAATGAGTACACACATCATCTACAAACTATGTTCATCATGGACTGGCCAGAGCACGTACAGTGATTAGAACCATGCGAGCTGGTTCCACGAAGCCTGATAATGCGTAGGTTGTGTTGCCACGGGCTCATCCGTGGCTGGCGTTTGAAGGCACGATGTGTTATTTTCCACCTGTTTACTTTTAATACAAAGCCCTGTTCACTAAGTGAATTCTGCTTTGAAGGCCTCAATGATTCTTTGAAATCAAGTCAACTTTTGACATTCAGCCAAGACTGGATCCCATATGTTCAAGGTTAATGACCATCTGGTCTCGAGAAGGCCAGAAGGATCACAAGATGTGTGGAAAGCACATCGAAGACAATCTCTAACTTTCCAAAGTACTTCATGGATCCGCCCAAGAGCTGGCAGCCCCTCACTGAGGCCACCGTTGCATGAGTCACCCTCATATGCAATAGTCTGTCTACATGTCCACCTCTGGCTGGACACTGGGTCCCGTCAGGATAATCTGACTCTTCTTTGCTCACGGGTAGGAAGCAGTGTGGAGTGGCAAGCAGGGCACATGCACAGGTACCAGGCCATCCTGGGCAATCCCAGCTCGGCCAGGCTTCCAGCCCTGGGTGATGCCAACGCTCACCATACTCCTTCCCTGCGCCTCATGGCATGTGGCCCAAAAATGGCTGCTGGGCTCCACTGGTCCCTGGGTCAGAGGTCTGGGTTTCCTCACTTCCCGTGAGCCTGGAGATTTTAAAATCAGAGTTCTCACTTTATCCCAGCCAAACATCTGCAGCAGGAAGGAGGCTCTGTGCTCTAAATGTGTCATGGAATTTATCTCATGTTGCCCTTTTCCAGGGGCTTATCAGGAGGATGGGAGGATGTAGGAAAAAGACGTGCGCGCGCACACACACACACACACACACACACACACACACACACACACACACACGGGCTGGTGGAACCCAGGCTTACAGTCTTTAGCTGGGAATCCTGAGACTGAAGAGGGTGCTCCACTATGCTCTCTCCAGCTCTGGCTACTGCTAGATGGGGCTCCCGAGGGCAGGAGGATGCTCACCCCACCTCAGGAGCATCCCTGGCATGGGGTAGGCAGAAGAGCTGAAATGCACACAGGTGTTAGAGGGGTACAGTGAGGGCCCATTTGTAAAGTTGTGTATTGCTGTCCTTTGTATTTTTGAATACACTGCTAGCTCTTTGGTGATTAGAACAAAAGGGACTAACAGTTTAAGGAAGGACAATGCTGCATACGGAACACCCCGAGACCTGGGAAGGAAATAGATGGACAGTGGAGGGATGGAACTGACTCTGCAGAGGTCAGGAAAGGCTTAGGGAAAGAGTATGGAGGTGATAATGGGGGTTGTTAGCAATCAAGAGGAAATACATTTCAAGTATCTGGACCCCAGAGGGCAGGTCCCCACACAAGGGACAGGGCAGCACCATCTGGAAACCAGAATCACTCAGAGGGGCTGGAATGCCCACAGAGAAACAGCAGGAAGAGAGGCAGGAAAGAGTAGGGCCTGACCTGGGCAGCCCGGGATGCCAGCCTCCATTTTTATCCAAAGGTGGAACTAAAGGTCCTTAAGCCAAGCCTGATCTAGGTGCTGCATTAGCATTTTAGAATTTCTTTGGAGGATGTGGAAGAGTTCTCCTGTGCTTGGGGAGCAGCAGGGCTGGGATCAAGAGAGGACTTGACTCTGTCAGGGCTTATTTTTAACCTGTTCCTGAGGGCCAGGGGCTGGGATTTAGCTCAATTGGTAGATTGCTGCTCTGCCCTCTCTAGGGCCCTGGGTTTGATCCCTAGCACCACAAAAATGGGAGAAGGATGGGACAGGCCACTCCAGAAACAATCCCGAAACAATCAGCCATGGGAAACCCTATGAATAGCAGAGAATTGCTGACAAAAGTGCTGGGCATGGCATAGCTTTGGGGAGGGTTTCATCAGTTGTACATAGGGATACTAAGAGTCAGAAGTGGACCAGACTCAAAGGCATCTAACAACAACAACCTGAGGGCCAACTTGCCCAGAGTCTGGGGGAGGAGTAGCTATGGAAGGCAGGGCCAGGCATCCGCTGTCCTCCGGGCTTCCCAGCTGAGGGAAGGCAGCCCAGTGGGGTGTCAATGGGCTATCAATCTTCATTAAGCCCATCAGAGTCCTCCAGAGGGCTGGTGGACTGGAAGGGCTGGTTGAGGGAAGGCTGTGACCCCTAGAGTGTTTGGAAAGAAAGGCTAATTGACCAGAGGAAAATCAAACAGATACCAGCACTGGTGGTTCAGCTCCCGGGCACTCATGCTTCTACCTCCTCCCCAACAATAGAGATGCCTGCCTGACACGCTTGCCAATCCCGAGAGCCCAGGCACATGATGGCCCTCTCTCTCTCTCTCTCTCTCTCTCTCTCTCTCTCTCTCTCTGTCCAGAGTTGGATACCCCAGTGGTGGAAGGATGGCTCAGGCATGGGGCAGACACAGTCCTCAGAGGGCATGAGGCCTCTCACTGCCCAGGGTAGCCCAGGGGGACATGAGGTCCCATCATTTCAGATACTTCATTTTATTCACCTTTGTGGAGATATAATTGACAAATAGAAATTATAAAACAATTTCCACACCCAAGCTGGTTAATAGGTCTATCACTTCCTATAGTTACCTCTCCTTCCTTTTTCTTTACACTCCTTCATCTTCTTTCTTTTTTATTTATCTTATTTATTTATTTTGTAGTGAAAACACTTAAGATCTACTCTCAGCAAATTTCAAGTACACTTTCTTATTATAGTAAAAATTGTACTTCTAGAAGGCAATTCCATGTCAGGGCCATGCCAGGTGCTTTATTATTCTTGGCTGTATATTTGATAATGTTAAATTAAACTAAATCTGGCCTCAGGAGGCATCCATACAAGCCCTTACATAATGAACTGCAGCCTAATTTAGCATATAAACTAACTGAAAGCCTAACTAGAAATATATACGTGTAACAACAGCTAGGCCACAGCCAGACACAGCAGCTTCAGTCAGGCAGTCAAATGTTCTAACAGTACCCAAACAAGGTAAAACCCAAGCTGTAACAAATTGGGCTGTCTCTGCACCTCATTTTTTTTTGTACATCATTATCCCTTCTCTGTCTATAAATGCTTTCTGACCACAAGACAATCCAGAGACCTTTGAGCTTACTTTGGTTCTGGGGGCTGTCTAATAGGCAAATCCTTTTTTGTCAGCTAAGGTCTGCTAAGTTTAATTTGTCGAAAGCTTTTCTTTGAACAATAGTTTTCAATTTGTATAGAAATTGACCATTGCCAATGTGCTTTTTCATACAGCACATATTAGCCTCATGTGTTGCTTTGGCAGAGAAACTGACTGAATGAAACTTTTGGGAGAAAGGATTTATTGGATCTCAGGGGTAGGAATCACAGTCCATAGAGGCAAGCAAGTGTGGCAGTAGCACAGGTGTGGTCATGCCTGTAGCAGACAACCTCACATCTTGGTGATCAGGAAACAGAGAGAGCAATCAGAACTATGGGTCTGGGGTAAAATCTAAAGGCCCACCCCCAGTAAGCCACTTCCTTAAAGCTAGAACCCCCCTCCCAATGTTCCATAGCCTCCACAAACAATGCTGCCAACTGGGGACCACACATTAAAACACAAGACCTATGGGGGTATTTTAGGTTCAAACCATGACACAGAGTTTTGAATTTCCTCTGGGGTGGACCTATGATTCAGAGGTCCCTGAGCAGCTCAGGTCCCTGTCATTGCATGTGTGTGCATTTGTATGAGTTCACATGAGGGTGTTATTCAAGAACAAGAATCACCAGGAGAACCCAGGGCTTCTAAGGGGGGGCACAAGGATTGATTGAGAGCGTGAGTTGGATCAGCTAAAGAGGCTGTCATCCCATTTTACTGTCAGAGAAACCAAGGCACAGATTTCTCAAAGTCACACAATAGAAGTTGAGATCCAGATCCAAGTGATTGACAGGCTTTTGAGAGCTTGATCACTAGGATGTGTGACATCAGGAAGGACGTGGGCACATGGCTTTGCAGAGCTGACCTCAGCACTTGCAAGCAGAAGACAGACACTACGGAGTCCACTCCAGAGGGAGTCCAAGGTCAGATGTGTCCTTAGGATCTCTCCGTTTTAATAGCTGGGCAACGTGGAGACCATCTGAGCAGTCCAAGGCTGCTGATGTAAGACTGAATGTGTTTTGGGGAGACTGTACACATGAACCCCTATGAACCTTTGATTTTACATAGTCTGCATTATTTCAGGCCAAAGTGGGCTCTAATTTTTCAGATTGCTTTTCATTGTTGACAGGTATTGCACAGCATGATATTCAAAATGTATCCCATGGCAAGGCCACATCTCTTCTCTGGTCATTTGACTCCCATGGGGCCACCCACGGTGGAGAGTCATATCTTAGTTTTGCCTGACTGCTTTATTCCATAAATACCTACTGAGCATCTTTGCCAGTCAGCACTCTTCTCTTAGCAACAAGGATGAGTACTGAACAAAACCAAGCAAACTGGTGAAGTGCTGCGTGAAGGGCCAGGGTCAGAACTGACTCTCTAAAGGAAAAGGTGCCTCAGTACCATTTGTGGAGTGGCATTGCTGGGCTAGATGCCACATTAAACTCTGCCTGCTACTGTCAAGGGCACAAGGTCCCTAGCTGTCTTCCTGTCCCTCACTGAAGGAGCAATTCCCAAGCAGGCCTCAGTTGCCCTGAGGGGCTTTTGAGTGCACAGATTGCCAGGCCACCCAGATTCCTGAGGGGTATGAGCTGTGTGGGGTGGAGCCCCAGCATGTGCATGCTCCGCAAGTTCCCTGGGGTGCTGCTGCTGCTCTGGAGTGCACTTCTTATGAAAGTAATATTAGGGGGTGGTTGATGGGCTACATAGAGCCATAGACAGAGCTGCTTAGATGAGGTGGGAAAGAAAACAAAGAGAAATCTTAAACCTGCTTCCTTGCAGGAAGACCAGGAGGAGGATGGTTTTCATTCTCAGAAACACAGCCTCTGTGCAAACTCAGCCATGTCTGAATATTCCTGGGAAAGATGTTATTACCAATCAGCTGGCTAGGGTCCTTTCACTCTACCTAGATAAAAATCATAGGTAGGCAAAAAGGAGTCCTTCAAATATAGACCTAAGGCAGGAATGATGTCTCTCAGCACTTGACAGCAGTGTGTGGTAGAAACAGTGAGTTGGAGTGGCAGAAGCAAGTGGCACCCCTTAGCATTAGAGCCCTTTTCTATGCTGAGGATTTGGGAATCCTCAGCTAGCCTGTAAGTGTTACAGCCTGTATGAAGGCCAGGGGGATGGGGCTGGGAGTCCTCAGCTTTCATCAACTTTTGATGCAGCTTCTGGGAAGGACTAGGTATTGGGATCCTTAGCCCCAACAGTGGCCAGTGTTATAGCTCCTGGGCCCAGGGTGTCTGAGATCTTTGGCTCTTCCGAACTCTTCTAGGAATCAGAGTCTGTAGTTTCTCTCATCTGGCTTCTTAGTCTTTACTCTCTTCCACCATCCCCCTTCTTCCTACACTGGTATTGTTTCAAACAATCCAGCTGCTTCTTATTGTTATGGCCACTGTCTTTGTCATTTGAGACACAGTGCTGCTCTTCTCCTACTCTCCGTAAGTTGTTGTTGACCGTCTGGCAGTTGTCAGTTCTTACAGCTCACCACTTAATTAGTAGAGCCTGATCCTTTAAGTCTGTGTTTTTTGTGGCCCCTCTGCCACTGCTGTCATGACTATTAAAGGGAAGCAGGAGGTGCCCCCTGGGTGGCACTCCTCAACTCTGCTGCAGCCATTAGAAGCAGAGGGGCAGAGGCCATGCTCCTTTCTCATTAAGGCAGAGAAGCCCCTTCCAGGTGCTGGCCTAAGGAGCCTTGTGGCTCAGGAGTGTCAGCTCTGGCCGGGTGCCATTGTCAGTGGTGGGTTGGAGTAGAACCAACACCTACTCTAGCAGAGCAGTGGGGTAGCAGGGGAGAGAATTGCTCCCAGTTGTCAACTTAACCAGGTGCCACTGTGACCCATTGAGCCACAGGAGGCAATACCACTGCCTCATTGTCCCCACTGTCATCTTCACTGCCACTTCCTTTTCTTCTTTCTTCATGGTGAGCTGTAATCCGTTTTGACTAATTACAGCAGTCCTTTTTGCTGGAGGAAGTGCTCTCTCTCTGGCCTGGATTCACTGAGCCTTGTGGGAGCAAAAGAAAAGTCCAGTGCAAACTGAAAACTGATTCATCCAGCTATGGCTAGGGCACACCTGCAGGGTGTACAGTTGTACCAAATGGTGCAGTTCTGTGGCTTCCTTCAGATGTCCATGGCGTGTTCATAAGGTAGGTGTTGGTGTGAGGATGGCTCAGCTGGACAACTTGTCTTTTGTTCAAAGCAGCCTGGGCCACAAGGGAAGCCTCAGTAGCTGCTAATCAGGGAATCAGATCACCCCATCCCTCTACCCCAGTGTTTTCTCACATAAAATAAGCTGCACAAAAGAAACTTACAAGAAAAAAAAAACCTTATCATTAACATTAATATTGATTCTAACAGTGTGTTAACAATACTGCAGACCCAGCATCCCAAGGAGAGGTGGGTCCCTGGTCTATCTTAGAGGCTCTCAAAATATTGCATGCCAGTTACATTTTGTCGGGTCTCAAACTAGAAGGGGGACTACAAATGTCTTTGGCCAGGGAAAAGGTGGAGAGTAGAGAGCAAGGAGTGAAGCTGTGTGGGTGGCATGTGCCGCCGCACATGGTGCTACCAGTCTGATCTCCAGGATCTGCTGAATGCCCCTAATGGCCTACATAGCTGTGTTAGAATTCCCATTCCACATATAATGAAAGTCAGACTTGGAGAAGATAAATAACTTGCCTAAGCCACAGAAGCAACAAATGGAAGAACCTGAATCCGTAGCAACTCCGGGGGTCTCACACAACACGTTGCTACTCCAGCACCAAAGGGCAAGATGGAAACCAGGAGCAGCTGCTGTCCATTAGAATGGACAGACCCTGGGCCCTTATAGCTTTTGGGATGGATGCCAAATCAAGCAGTTCCAGTCTAAAACTCACTATGGGACCCTCAGAGAGCGAGAAAAACGAAGATCCCTGTGAAGCTCTGTGAGATTCACTCTGCCCTTGGCTGCAGACAGTGCCACTGGTCTCCATGTGTAGCTACAAAGGCACTTCTATGGACCAGGCTGTGTCCTCCCCAAAGTTCATATGCTGAACTCCTAAGCCCCACTCCTATGTGACTGTACTGGAGATGAGGGCTTTGAAAGAACCAGTTAAGCTCAAATGAGGTCATGGTCAAGCTCTGATTCCACAGAACTAGTGTCCTTATAATACAGGAATAGATATCAGCTCTTACTCCCTCATTTCTCTTTCTTTCTTCTTTCTTCTCTCTTCTCCTCTCCTCCCCTCCCCCCAGTCCCCCTCCTCTTCCCCTTCCTCCTCCCACTCCCTCCTCCCCCTCCTCCCTCCCCTCCTCGTCCTCCTCCTTCTTCCTCTTCTCCTTCTCCTCCTCCTCCTCCTTCTCTTCTTCTTCTTCTTCTTCTTCTTCTTCTTCTTCTTCTTCTTCTTCTTCTTCTTCTTCTTCTTCTCTCCCCCCCTCTCCCTCCCTCCCTCCCTCTCTCTCTCTTTCTTTCATGATCATCTGAAAATCCAGAAGAGAATCCTCACCAGAAATGCATCCCCTCTTGTTGTTGTTGTTAGGTGCCATTTAGTGAGTGTCCAACTCATAGTGATCCTATGTACAACAGACAAAACACCATTGTCAGTGCTTCTCTGCTATTCATAGGGTGTTTGATGGCAGATTGTTTTGGGGGAATGGGTTGCCAGGTCCTTCTCCCAAGCCTACAGCACCTGGTGTTCCCAGGCCGTCTCCCATCCAATACTAACCAGGCCCCACCCTGCTTAACTTGCACAATCTGATGGGATCAGAGGCCACAGTGGAAAGGCTGCAGGGTTCATCCCCCATAGAACCTTGATATTGGGCTTCCCAGCCTCCAGACCTGTGCACAATTTGACTATTGGTGTTCAAGCCTCCCAGTCTGTATTGTTGTGACTAGAGCAGGATCAGAGACAGTTCTGACTGGGTGAAGAGCTGGATAAAAACCCAGGTCATCAAAGGGCTTTAGAATAGTAGGTGAACCTTGCTCCTGAAACCCTCAATCACCTCTGTTTCCTCTATAGACAAGGGTCCATGCAATTCAGAAAACTCTCATCATTAGAAAGAGTACTTTCTTCTTTCCAAAAAGAACTAAGAGAAGCTTTACCCAAATGCTGTCCTGTTTCTTGGTCGACACACTGTAGGTCAGGATTTTTCAGTCTAATGTTTTCCATGTGTAGTCGGAGGACTGAACACACATGCAAGTTCAGCTGTTCACCACTTGGGAGAATGTGATGGTGACATTGGATAGTTATGTATTCCATGAACCTCCCAATGGCCTTTAAATTGCTGATGTAACTGTTTATGGATAAAACCACATAAGGTCAATGAGAGTCTCACTTTTGAATCACAGCCCAGACTTGGAGAACCTACACCTTGAGTCAGCAGGAATCATCTCTGGACTGAACTTTGCATTTTTGCAACAGTGATACTGGCTCAAAATTGTTGACTGTCTGTCTGTCTATCTATCTATCTATCTATCTATCTATCTATCTATCTACCTATTTATCTATCATCTATCTATCTAAAGTAATATATCTCTCATCCATCTCTGTTATCTATTTATTTTCTATCTACCATCAATCTATCATCCATCTATATATCATTTATTTATACATTTTCTATCTATTCTTCATCTATCTATGTACCATGGATCTACTAGCTATCTATAAGTTATCTAGCAACCGTTTATGTGATCTGTCATCTGCTTATGTATGTACCATGATCTATCACCTATCACCTATCTATAATTATCATCTATCTTTACATCATCTATCTCTCTATCAATCTTTGACATTCCTTGAATTTATAATGAACTGACAAGAAAGGAACACAAAAGTAAAAATTTTCATAACAGCAGTGAGAGCAAGAACAAGATATGTTAACAAACTAGAAAGGACTGTCCTGGCTATTTAATCATAATCCTTGTTGTTGTCAGGTGCAGTGGAGTCAGGTCTGACTCATAGAGATGCTCATATGGCTGATTGTTTCAGGATTGCTTCAGGAGTAGATTGCTACACCCTCTCTTGTTTTTGTGGTGCTGAGGATCGAACCCAGAGCCTCAGAGAGTGCAGAGCAGCACTCTGTCAATTGAGCTAAACACTAGCCCAAATCATAGTCCTATTTAATGATGATCATAATCTAATCATAAATAGGAAAAAATAATTAAAAATCATTAAATTCTTGGAGGAAACATCAACGAACCTAAATACAGTGTCAACAGACCGTATCTGCACCCTCCTCACTCTCCCTTCCAGAGTTGCTGGGCCACCATCTCTTGGGCTGGTGGCGGTTCCCTGGTAGGTTGGACTGTTCAGCCATTTACCATCTGAGGCTGGGGACTCTCCTCAGCCATTTACCATTCATTGTTTTGCTTTTTAGCCTACAACATTTTATTAACTATTCACCTCTCTCTTTGAAAAAAATTTTTGTTTGCTTTCAGAAAGCACTACCTGCCATGTAGTTTGGTGAGAGAGCTGAGGTAAATGAATATGGTACCTCAGAAACTACCTCAGTTCATTTCTAGATCTGAAAAAACACTTTCTTCTCCCTCTCCTGGAAAAAAAATTACTGGAGCATATACTGCAAAACAATAAAAGAGGGATCCAATGAGAAGGAGAAAATGGGTGCCTTCAAACAAATGAAGCTGTAAGCCAGGTTTGAGGCTGGGAAAATCTAAGTGAGGCTGCCAGCTAAGGGGCAGGTCTAGAAACCAATTGTTCCAACTAGAGAGTCCCTAGAAGAATGCTTGCAAGAAAGAAGCAGATTTCTCACAACATACAGTATGATTTAAGGGCTAGACAATCTTGGTGGTAAGGTGAGGGTTAAGTATTTTGTGTAGGGGGGTGGATGGGTAGGTGGGAGACCCTGGGGAATTAAACCCAGGGCCTCATACATGCTTTGCAAGCTCTCTACCACTCCTAGCCTATTTTTTGACATTTTTTATTTTGAGAAAAATTCTCATTAAGTCACACAGGCTGCCTCTTGCCTCAAATTTGTGATCCTCCTACATTTACCTCCCTAATTTCTGGGATTATAGGCATGCATCACTGCACTCAGCCCAAGTATTCTTTTTTATGATAAGAAAAAATATATAGTGGATATCCTTCGAAAAGTATATAAGCAAATCATAGCTCAATATGAAGAAATTAAAATGTTGCCTGATTTAGGACCCATTTTGATGAAAAGAGAATCTCTTTGATACGTAACAATTCCAATTAGAAAGTACTGGCTTAGAAACAAAACCTTATATCCCTTCTCTATAACCCTAATCCACCCATTGGACTATTATACAATGATAATATTGTAAAAGTACTTTATATTTATTTTTAGAATTAACCTACAGACAATGCACAGGGCATAAATTACTATCTTCATAAATTATTTTTTTGACAGTTTTTCCCTCTGTATTGGCAAATGTTGGTATGGCACAGAGTAATACAGCCTTTGCTTTTTCCTTTATGTAACTATTACATCACTTTTGGTTACACTTTCATCAACTTACAAAACTTATGGAACTTTTTGACTAATATGTAATAAGACTTATATGCATATTAATCTTCATGAATTCTAATGGCACATATTTTCACACTTTGTTGTTGTTGTTGTTGTTAGGTGCTGTCGAGTTGGTATCCGACTCATAGCGACCCTCTGTATAACAGGGGAAACACTATTATCAGTGCTTCTCTGCTGTTCATAGGGTTTTCAATGGCAGATTGATTTTTGGGAGGGGGTTGCCAGGTCCTTCTCCCAAGCCTATAGCTTCTGGTGTTCCCAGGCGGTCTCCCATCCAGGTACTAACCAGGCCTGACCCTGCTTAGCTTCCGAGATCTGACAGGATCGGATGCCACAGGGCTACCGCTGCAGGCAATTTTCACACTTTAGCCTCCCTGAAATTGAGATATACTTTATAATCAATGGAGCATCATTTGCAGCACTTTTTTTCACTTATTGTTGTTAGGTGCCGTTGTGTCCAATTCATAGTGACCCTCATAGGGTTTTCAATGGCTGATTGTTTCGGGATTGCCTCGGAAGTGGATTGCCATGTCCTTCTCCCATTTTTAAGGTGCTGGAAGTTGAACCTGGGAAGTCAGAGACTGAGCAGTGACGCTCTAGCAACTGAGTTAAATCCCAGCCCTTTTTTTCACTTAGCAGAACATAAACAATGCTGTGTCCTAGCATGTTAGGTTTGATTAAAATATTGTGTATTGACGGAGAGAATGGAACTATTGTAATCCTTAATAGTTTGATTCAAGAGTAGAATTGACAGAGATGAGTTAAAGAGAGGGAAGGAACAGGGAGAGCAGAGGTTTTCATTCCTTCAACTCACATTGGGGAGAGGCAGAGGGAATTTGGGAACAGAGATCAAGAGGTAGCTCTGAGCATGTATTAAAGTCACAAAGCTAAAAGGACTAAAGCGGAACTAAAATTGTTACACATAAAGTTTGGACTGAGTACAGTTTGATGAACATAATTTAAATTGTCTATTTGTTTTTGAGTGAGGAGAGCCAAAAACACTGTTGAGCCTTGGCAGATCAAGAAAGAGGGACCTGACCACACTCTTTAGCACTATGAGGATCATGGCCTGGAAGAGCAAAAGCGGAAATTTATAGAAAGCTATCACTCTTGTAGAGTAGGTAAGAGGGGAAAGGGAGAGATTGATTCTATACTTTCAGTATTGTTTAAACACACACATCACTGTTATAAAATTTAAGCGTTAGAAAAATTCATTCTGGATCTGAAAAATACCACTCACAAATTTGTTTGTTAATTATCTTATAGTGTTCACAGGTGAGGTGGCTATGTAATTTTCTGGTATGGAGAATATAGACAGTATAAAAAAGTACATCTCCCTCTAAGCAGATGATGAATGTACCATGCAAATCTAACTGTGGCCCAAACAGCTATGCATTGTAGCTCTGCATTGCTTCAAAGCAGAACCAACTAATCATAAGTTCAAGTTATAGTTTTAGTAGACAATCCCTATCCTAAGGGATTTCTAAACAAATATTTCTTTAACTAAATCATTAATTTCACTAAAAATTGGCCTGCCGTCCCTGGGAAGTCAAACTTGGAGTGCTGTATGGAGAGGATTTTTTCTTTTCTTTTTTTTTTTTTTTTTTTGGTGGTTAACTGATTTCACTTGCTTTGAAGACTAAAGCTATTGTGTCTATCCAGTAGAATGTATGTATTAGGGGCTTGGTTATCCATAATAGTCTATGTTCATCCCAAATCATTTTCTGAGGGATCATGGATCTCTCTCTCTCTCTCTCTCTCTCTCTCTTCTAAGCAAGGACTCAGGCCTGGGTGATTGTTAGGCATCTCAGTTTACTTAGAAGTCGGCTACCTCTTCCACTACTCAGTTTCTTGCCCAAGCTTTTAAGTTTGTTTTTAATTAGCAATCAAGAGCCACTGTCCATCCTGTGAGGACAGCCTTGGATTTGTTGATATGTGATAAAGATGATTTCTTAAAAGATCATCAGCTATTTCATTCTTTCCAGTATTGTGAAATCCATATCAACTTTGCAAGGAGTTAGGTACCTGGAACCCACAAAAAACCACTGCCACTACATAGCTTTGTTGTGTGACAATGTTTATGCAGCTTGAGAAGCTGCCCTATGAAATAAACTAACAGACTTGCCCTGGGACTTTATTCACTATCTCACACTTCATTCTTTCATTCATTCTCTCTCTTTCTCTCTTTCTTTCCCTCCCTCCCTCTCTCTACTTCTCTCTCTCTCTCTCTCTCTCTCTCTCTCTCTCTCTCTCTCCTGTTTTGGGGGTTGAACGCAGGGCCTTGCCCCATTTTTATTTTTTATCTTGAGACAGGCTCTCTCTAAGTTGCACAGGCTGCCTTTGGCCTTAAGCCTATGATCCTCCTGCCTCTGCCTCCTGAGTCACTGGTACTATAGGCATGTACCACTGCACTCAGCTTCATGTTACATTCTCCTTAAAAAAAAACTATCAAGTGAGAGCACATGAAACTTATACTTAGTGTTTTTGAACTGTATAACACATTGTTATTCACTGTATTTATGATGCTCTTCATAAAAAATGGTATTTGAAGTGATATGTTAATTAGTTTGATCTAATTATTCTACATTGTATTAACAAATCATTACTTCATTTTATAGCCCATAAATATGCCCAACTATAATTTTTAAATTTACTATTTAAAAATAGAAATATAAGCCAGGAATCATCCCACATAACCTGGAATCCCAGCAGCTGAAGAGACTGAGGCAGGAGGATCTTGAAGTTGAGACAAGAGGCAGCACAGCCCACAAAAATTAGCAGACCTTGTGTCAAAAAAAAAAAAAATGAAAGAGGGTGGGGGCGTGGCTCTGTGGTAAAGCACTTGCCTACTATCTGCAAGTAGCTGGGTTCAACCTCCCAACATGGGAGAAAGAGAGAGAGAGAGAGAGAGAGAAAGAGAGAGAGAGAGAGAGAGAAGGAAGAAAGGAAGGAAGGAGAGAGAAAAGAGGAAAAAGAAAAAGAAGAAAATTGGAAAAAAACAAAACACTACCCAGCTTTGTTACAGACTTGTTCTGCTTCATCCTGTGAACTGTTGGGACACTGGGCCCCATTCTCACATGGGTATTTGAGAATCCTTAGAAGTAAAATTCATAGCCATAAAGATGATAGGTCATTCTGGTATGTGGCTTTCTGTTATTCCTGAATTCATTTTCTGTCTTCTTTACTTCTCTTTCTTCTTTTATTTTTATACCATTTTATTCTATCCTATTCATTATGTCACCCTAACCTTTTTGACCCTGTAGCCTTAACACTGTGGTGTCCAATCCCATCAGAACTCAGAAGTTAAGCAGAGTTGCGTCTGGTTAGTACTTGGATGGGAAATTGCCTGGGAATACCAGGTGCTGTAGGTTTGGGAGACAGACCTGACAACCCACTCCCAAAAAACAATTAGCCATTGAAAACCCTATGAATAGCAGAGAAGCACTGACAATAGTGTTTTACCTGTTGTACATAGAGTCGCTATGAGTCGGACATGGACTTGAGAGCACATAACAATAACCTTTTTGAAACAAAAATAAAGGAACACGAATAACTAAAATAATCCTCACACAAAATCTATGAGATAGGCATCCTAGTTCCCATTTCACACTTAAGAAAACTGATGACCAGAGACTGAGATAGGCAAGGTGTCGATAGAATCATTTCTCTGACTACATTGTTCTTAGCACCCTTTCCCTTCATATAAGAGCCTCTGCCAAATTCTCAGGAGCACTGCTGCTTCCCAGAGATCACAAGGAAATTATCAACAAAGGAATGGTACATTCCACTTCTAAATTATAAACTAGATAATTCCCATGAGGACCAGTGAGTAAAGCCAGTTGTTCTAGTCGGGGACAGCTTGCCCGAGCTGGGTTGCTCTTTCTGGTGAGGGGTCCATGGTCCAGCATTGATGCAGTTGGTCCACTGCCCAGGGCAGGAGCTGGGCTCCCTGCAGAGGGCATAACACTCCCTGGATCCTCAGGCCCACGATGCTTCCTTCTCTGTCCCACCCACAGCCCAGACTTCACCTAGAGTTCCTGAGATGCCACTGGGGGCACATGCTGATCTGCCCATCCAGCCAGGGGACAGTGGAAGAGACCTATAGCACTCCTCCTGCCTGTCAAAAATTCACCCTTCTTAAGTCCCCAGGAGAGAGCTCCAGGCTACAGCTCAGCTTCTCTCTTCCCTGGAGCCTTCCTCAGGGCTGGGGCCAGTGTTCCCCATGCTGTGCCCCCACCACTGTGTCTCCTCTCTGTACCTCATGTGTGATACACTATAAAACTGTCTCCATGCAGGTCAGCACAGGTTCTCAGCTTATTGCTCCCCTGATCTCTGGATTAGCCAGGACCTCATGAGTATGTACGATGCGCTTAATGAACACAGCCCCCCTCACCACACCTCCATCCTCCAGGTTTGCCCCCTGGTCTTCCCTGTGTTGATTCTGGGCGCCTCCCCTTTCTGGCCTCCCTGGCCAACACAGGACCAGATAACAGCTCCAACACAATTTATCAAATGTTCCCTCTCCTCCAGGCCTCAGACCCTCCCTCGGGACTTTGAAAGGAAGCAGGCGCCATGTGCTTCCAATGAGCACCATTCAGCTCAGTGCCTGGCTCCCCCGGAGCTGGGGGTTGTGAGGGACACCTTGGAACTGGTTCAGGGCTCTGTTTAAAGATGTTTTTCTTAGAAGCAGGAAGTTACGTCCTGCCAAGAAGAAATGAGAATAAAGCCCCTGAGGGTTCACTGGGTTTGCTGGGAGCGAGGGGCTGAGCTGTTGCGTGCTGGGCCCTGCAGGGAAAGAAGTTTGAAGGGGCCTCTGTCTAGAGCCCCCAGAGAGAGCAAAGTGGGGCCTGGCAGGTGACCATGGGAATAAATCCCAGACACTGGACCTCCCTTGCCCCTGAGGTGACGTGGCATTGCAGAAGCCCTTCTCTGTCTCTCTGGTCCTCTACTCTATCCCATCCCTCTGAATCTTTGTGAGCAAGGCCAAGTGCATGCCGAGAGATAAGAGGCGCATGGCAAGGGCCAGGCAAACCTACAGTCCTAGTCCTGGCCCCTCATGTGAGTAGCAAAGATCCCTGGAAAAATCCCTTCACCTGTTTGGGCAGCAGATCGGGTGCTGTGAACTCAGGGTCCATCACTTCTGCACCCTCAAGCTTCCTTGCACCCCTCAGTATCAGCCCTCTGGCAGCCAGGGCCAGGTTCACACAGGGCCTTTGGTCACAGGCATACACTGGGTGAGTGGATGTGAGCTAAACCAACAGCGGGTAAAGAGGAGAACCTGAGGTTTCTCAGGGAGGTGGCCCCCTTTGACTCTGTGTTATGGGGGCAGCACGACCACGTGCTACAGGGCATCCTGCTGGGAGTAAGGGCAGAGGTGGGCCAGACCCAAAGGGAAGGACCAGAGGAGCACCATTGCTTTCTTACCTCAGGAAACTTCTCAGCAGACAGGGTTCAATTCATTTCTACCTTTTCTCATTCATTCAGCAAATACTGAGAGCCTTCTATTCACTCAGTGAGAAAAAGCTAGGACTCTGGCCTAAAGCCAAAACTACTTCTGCTGTTTACTGACTGCCCTCCTGGGGAAGCTAAAAGTCTCAGTGTCCTCAACAAGAGAATGGGCCTAACATCACTACCTCACTGGGTCCTGACGGAGATCAAGCACTGCTGTATGTCCCTGGGCCCCAGGGAAATGTGGCTAGTTGCTCTCCTGACCTGTAGCCTTTGTGCAGCTTTGTGCAGATGATCCTCTTAGCCCTGTGATGCATGAGCTGTGCTGGCCACTGAGAGTCTTTCTGAGCTCATGCAGGACACGGCTGTGCTTTATCCCCCCATTTGTCCCTAGGCTCTGGAAGAATCTCCTGCCCACTGGAGGGTGGGTTGAGCGAATAGCTACTGATTAAATTCTCTCTTGTGGTCTGAGCTGGGTACCTGGGCTGCAAAGATGGACATGCCCGGGGTCAGCTAGATCTGGGTGGCAAGGAGGGAGAGGAAGATAATTAAAGTCTGGTGTCTGTCACCTCCCAACCAGTTGGACCGCTGTGGGACTCTGAGGGTAGACACAATGTCGCCAGCCAGTTAGTGAGATGCAGGGTTCTAGAAGACTAGTTGGTCCCCCTTCATTCCAGGGAGCCGTGTCTTGCTGGACAGAGATCATATCACCCATCACACTTAGAGGCACCTTGAAGGCATCACAATATTGGGCCATGAGCCCCAGAACTTGGAATAGTGTGGGAGTCACAGGGCTGTAGATTTCAGTCAGACCAAAGGAAGAGTTTTCTGCAACTGGAATTGGCTGTAGAATGAGCTACATCAGGGGTGGTGAGTTTCCTAGCATAAAGGGTTTTTATGGAAAGCTCCCAGGGCATATTCTAGGCATGTCTTGTTAGTGAATCATGAATCATTGAAGACTGGGTTGCATTCCAAAGTGTGGTGCATGCATGATTGGTGGTGCACGAGCTGACTTTACGAAGTACACAGAGCACTTTTTTAAAAAAAAGTTGTGTGTTTTGTTTCAGTACAACTCTATGCATTTTTCTGTTTTTATGGGAAGTGATACCTGCTTTTCATTTATGGAGCAACATAGAGTTTTATTTTTTAAAACATACACCAAATACAATATCATGTGTAACTGCTCAAAAATAAGACATTTATGTGTGAATCTAACAAAATATGTGCAGGACTTGCATACTGAATACTGCAATACATTCACAAAAGAAACCAAAGAAGGGCACAACAAATCCAGAGATATACAATTAGGTTGGAAGATTCAACATAATAAAGATGTCAAATGGTCCCAAGTTCTCAAACTTTATACAATTTTATTGAAACCCCAGCAAGATTTTCTCTCTGTGTCTTTCTTCCTCTCTCTTTCTCTCTCTCTGCTCTTTCTCCTCACTCTCTTCATATATAGCAAAGAAAAAAATCTAAAATGTATATAGAAAGGCAGAGGAAAAACCTTTAAGACTAATAAAGTGAATCTCCTTGATTTCGAGACTTATTGCATGCCTATAGCAATCAAGGTTATGTGGTATCAATAGAAGGCTACAACTACATAGAAGTGTGAGGTAAAATAAAGAACTAAGAAATAAACCCAAACAATATGTCCACCTGACTTTTGACAAAATACAAAAGCACTTCAATGGAGAAAAGAACAGACAGTCCTAGAGAAATTAGATATTCATTGGTGAAAAAAGGAAAGAAGGAAAGATCAAAAGTAGTACATTTTTACAAAAATTAATTTAAAATAGGCCATAGACTAAAAAGTAAAACATGAAACTACAAAACTTTAACAAATTCAAGAAAATATTCAGGATTTAGGGCTAGATAATTTTTAGACTTGACAGAAAAAATGCAATCCGTAAATGGAAATATTAAGAAATTTGAATTTATAAATATAAAACCTTTTACTCTATAAAAACTCTATTAAAATAAGTCATAGAATAAGAATAAAAAACAAGCCATAGAATAAGAGAAAATATTTACAAAATTCGTATCCAACAAAGGATTAGTATGTAGAATATATAAAGAACATTCAAAACAGTATAAAACAAAATCTAACAAACCAATCAGAAAATGGCCAAAAGACATGAAGAGACATTTCATGAAGGAAGACAGGCATCTGTCAAATAAACACGTGAAAAGATGTTCAACATCTCTGAATATTCAGGAAATGCAAATTAAAACCAGAAGTCTACATCATTACATACCTATCAAAATGACTAAAATAAAAAATAGTCACAGTACAAATGATGACAAGTATATGGATGAATGATTGTAACACATTGCTAATGTAAAATAATACAGCCATCCTTGAAAGATGTTGATTCTTTAAATGACTAAATATGCAACTACCATGCCACCCAACATTATGGATCTGGGATTTATGTTAGAGAAATAAAAATGTATCCTTACACAAACATCTGTACACAAATATGTATAGCAGCTTTGTTCCTATTATTCAAGAACTAGATGTCCTTCCCCCTACATGTCTGTCAGCTTGTTGTGCTTGGGGGCTTGCATGTTGCTATGATGCTGAAAGCTACACCACTGGTATTTCAGATACCAAGTGGACTACCCATGGTGGACAAGTTTCAGCTGAGTCTCCAGGACGAAGACAGTCTAGGGAGAAGGACCTGGCAGCCCACTCCTGAAACAATTAGCCATTGAAAACTCTATGAATAGCAGAGAAACACTGCCAAATATACTGCCAGAAACTGACTCCACCACACACACACACACACACACACACACACACACACACACACGCACACCAGCCTGGAAGGCATTCAAGAAATATCTGGGGAAGAGTTGCCTCCTCAAAGTAGAGTCAATCTTATTGGCAGGAATGGAGTAAAGCCTCTGGGACCTACTTTTGCTGATGTGGTATGACTCAAAATGAGAAGAAACATAGTGACTGCAACAATAGGCCCAAAATAAGAAGATTGTGTGCATGGCACAGTGTTGGGCAGTGTTTTGTTCTGCTATACTTAGGGTTGCTGTGAGTTGGATCTGCCTTGATGGCACCTAACTAGAAGATGTCCTTCAATAAAGAATGAAATAGACTCACAGAAAACTACTCACCAATTAAAATAATAAACTTTTTATTCATAAGACACAGTGACCTAGACAAATCTCTAGAGAGTTGTGATGAATGAAAAAAAAACATACTAGATGATTCCATTTGTATAACATTCTAGAAATGACAAAATTATAGAAATTATTGAAGAGATAGAATTATAGAAACAGAGAACAGATTAGTGGCTTCTAGGGATTAATGAGTGGTTGGGAGTGGAAGGGATGTGGGTGTGGCTTCAATAGTGCAATATGAAAGATCCTCATGGTGATATTTCAACACCAATATCCTCATTGATAGTGTTACAGAGTTGCAAGTTGTTAGCAGTAGGAAAACTAGGTAAAGGATACAGGGAGCTGTAGGTATTAGAGCTTACAATTGCATGTGAAATCTGCATTTATCTCAAAATAAAGAACTTAATTTAAAACTAGTAAATATACTGAAGTTAAAATGAGTTTATTCAAAGAAAAACATTATAAGTAAAATGATGGTGACAAATGGTGCATGACTATAGCAGAACTTTTGAAGGCATTCCTCCAGTGACTGGTGTGGGAAAGTCCTGGCCCAGATGTCCCACATGCAAGATGGGGCCGACATCTAAAGGCAGAAGTCCTGCCATCAACATAGAGCAGCACCTGAAGGCTAGGCAAGTCATATAAACTGTCTTGCTTTTTTCACTATGAGAAAGAAAGGCAAGTGATCTTTCATGTCCACTTCACAACAACATTTAGGTGTTGCTTGGGAGCCTCAAGTAAGAAGTACTGTGTCACTGTGACACAGTAGCTATCAATACAAGGTATTTCCCGTCTTGAGGGTCTATGACCTTATGTTGAAGAAGTTTATTATATGAAAGGTTCTGTGTGTAGGTCCAGGTGGGAATCCTCCCCTCCTCCCTCTCTCCCTTTCTTCCTTCTTCCCTTCCCTTCTTCCTCCCTTTTCTCTTTCCGTCTTCCTTCACTCCCTCCCTCCTTCTTTTGACAAGTGTGCATGCTGAGTGACTACTATGTGTCAATGCCTTTGCTAGAGGCATGAGCCACCAAGCCAAATGAGCATATTCCATACTTTAAAGATATAATATGTAGTTCTTACATGGGGTGGTAATTTCTATTTGTCTAAAAACCAAAGGAGGACTCTGAATTTATCCTTGTGGATTAGAAAATTTCATCAGAGAAGGAGACATTTAAAATTTCATTTTAAAGGGCTGGAAGGGAAAAGGAAGAGGAAGAAGATGGGGTGGGAGAGACTGAGGTTCAGTTCTTCATATTATTATCCAGAGGGTTAGACAGACTTATTCACATGGCAGTGGGGCTCCCAACACAGCAGGAGGAGAGCCAGATGGACAGGCAATTGTCTGCTGTGTCACTTTTGCTACTATATCATTGGCCAAAGCCAGTCCCAAGGCCAGCGCAGGTCCCAAAGGGAAGGAAGCCTCCAGCACTGGGTGGGCATGCCGGCAGCCCTGTAGCCATTTGTAATCCACAAGGGAAGCCAGTTTGATAGTAACAGTGCTTCATGCATCTTGCTTGGTTGCACCTGTCCTGGGCTTCTGAACCCCTCTGCCCCTTGCTTTCCTCTTCTTGCTATTTGGTGTCATTTTGAACTTGACCTCGGCTTCCTCTCAGCTTTTCTTGCTGCCCCATGGACGAGAGGGCTCCTCTTCTGCACACATCCCATCTCTCCAGGCCCTGGGCAGTTGTGAATGCTTCCTTGCTTGGGAGGACTTCCTTCAAGCTGCTTCATGCATTCTCTGCATGTCAGAGCCAGAAGAAAAGTCCAATGGCTAGGCACACCAATATTAACAGATATGATGTCATTTTTATAGAATTGTGCACCATTAGCCGGACACTGTGGTGCATGCCTGTAATCCCAGTGGCTCTGGAGGTGGAGGCAGGAGGATCGCAAGTTCAAGACCAGAGGCAGTCTGCATAACTTAGCGAGACCCTGTCTCAAAAAAAAAAAAAAAAAAAAAAAAAAAAAAAAAAAAAAAAAAAAATGGACGGAGCACAAACAAAGGGACCCCAACTTATAAAACTTCCAAAAAGGCGCCGCAAAAGCCACCCCCGAAGACCCGGAAAAAAAAAAAAAAAAAAAAAAAAAAAAAAGAATTGTGCACCATTAAAGCTTTCCTTCTTCCTTCCAACCCCTCAAGTCATGAAAGAAGCATGTTCCTAGTTCTGAACCAGCCTTTTAAAGGCCACAGAAATAGGTGTAGTACAGGACCAAGAATACCTGCCCACCTCATCTTCAGCTGCTCCTGCCCCCACTGGACACCTGCCAGATGCTGAGCGTGGCAGCTGTGATGACCAGAGACAACTCTGCCTGCTCCCACTGTAGCTTCCCTTCATGTGATGCCTGCTGGCTCTGCGCGTGCCTGACTAGCAGCAGGGGCCTTTAGTGGGTTCCTCCTACCCACAGCCCATGGTGAAGAGCCCACCCTACACTTTGTCCAGCTGGGCCTACTTCCTTCCTGGCATCTCAGCCAGAGAAGCACATTCAGTCACTGAAAGCCCAGCCCCGTCCACACTGAGGGCCTGGATACTAGAGGTCAGCAGGAGAAATTCCCACAACACTCAGGCAACACAGAAGGCCCAGCGCATTGCTGGTTCTACTTCCCCTTGTTCTAGCAAATCCCTAGCCCTCCCTGCCATGGCTGCCATGAAGGGAAGAATAGTCACCTGCCATCCTTTGCATTTTCTTACACTTCTGTGTCTTGGGAAATGCCCCACATCACCCAAGTCCACAATGAAAAGGTGGCATTGGAATGCCCTTCTTTCTAACACATCTGGATGCTTTTGAGATCCTGGCTTCAAACAAGACCACCTGAGCAGCAACACCCCTCAGCCAGCAGTGTGGACTCTCCTGGGGGCCATTGCTTGATTGTTGACGTGTGTGATGGCACAGAGGCCTGCTGCTCTTTCTGGAACTTATTTGGAGAGATGAGGACCAGATTTCACCAAAGTTCTATTGACAGCAACATAAGAAACTGTGGGACAAGGGATCTAGGATGTTCCCTGATTCTGTTAGCATTTCCTCCCTAGTGTACCCAAATGAGATCTTGAGACCTCCACCAGAGAGCATCCTGCCTACCACAGAGGCCCAGGGAGAGCTTGGTCGATCTGGGCCGGATGGCTCTGGAAATTCGAGGCTGGATGCAGGGCTCCCCAGCACCCCAGAACTGGAGCCATCGTGACTTAGTGCTGCGCCCCACTAACATCATTTTACCTTCAGCCTTGCCCCGGGAAGGGGAGCTTCTTGATGCAGCAGCAGGCACTTGGTAACTGCCAGATGTGTGGTCAGCACAGCGGGGGGCGTGCTGAGGGCAGAGGGTGATGGGAAAGCAGGCGAGGGCAGGAACTGGTGCTGAGGTCCTCCTGGGGAGCATTCCAGTCTGCACAGAGGGGCCTTCTAGGCCAGGGAGATGGTGGGAATTCTCCATGTCTCCAGTACCAGATTGGCCAGATGCATGAGAAATGTTCCTGTATGCAGAGGAGCATGCCACGCACAGGACACAAGTTCTATGCTGGAGTTGCTGCATGAACACCCACATGCCACAAATGCAGACTGCACATTGGGTGAGGAGTGACCACCAGCTCCTCCCTGGAACCAGATGGCTTGGCCCCACCCTAGCATGGAAGATTTGCTGTCAGAGAAGTGAAATAAAGACACCTGGTCATTTCTGACCCAAGGGAGCCTCTTCTGCTGCTCTCATCAGCTGGAAAGCTCTTATTCATGCCTTGAAACACTGCCCACGGCCACCTCCCCCAAGAAGGCCTCCTGCCCAACTCCCCAGGCTTCATCACACTGCATGTATTATGTGGAATCAGCACAAGTGGTTAAGGTGCTTCTCTGCCCAACTGGGCATTCCCTGAAGGTAGGTTTAGGCTGACTTTGAGTGCACAATACCTGATTCAGCTTCTGGCACAAAATTACTGCTAAATAAAAATATATTAGATCCATAAGTACATAATTTTTGCTTTGATTATCTTGACTTCACATTAGCAATGGCACAAGCTTGTACAAAATGAAATTTTGTTGCTTCTGATATTTAAATTTTAAAATAGCACGGGATGCTCCCAAGGGGACATCTTTCTACCTGGGATTGGTTTTTCAACCCTAACTTTCCACAGAGACTGGCCCAACCCCCAGGACAGGCCGAATACCTTCTCCCACTCCCATCTGCCACAGTGCCACTGTCTTCTGAGTGTCCTTTGTGCTGTTTAACCCATGTCAGCAGTCCTTGTCAATGCATCAGGTCAGGCCCAGAGGGAGAGAAGGGGATTCTCTGTATGTCCTGGTGACACCCAGCAGTGGTGGTCCTATTCATTGTCCTGGCATATCTTTGTTAAGTTGCTCAGGTGGATGGCTGCTTCAGCTTGCCCACACACACATGTGCAAAGGGACACAACTTTATGCTACCTGCTCTCCCAAGATGTGGTCTTGGACTAGGGACAGGGGAGACATCCAGCCTCTGTCCACCTTCCCATGGCCAATAGATCATGGATTGGAACCTCCAAAACCGTGAGCTAAACCAAACCCTTTCTCTTTATAAGTTGATTATTTCTATTTTTGTTTTAATAAGAAGCTGACTTATAGAAAAGTCCCTTCAATCTATCCCTACCACTAAGCCTCAAAAACAAAGGGTTGGCAATCTTGACTCCTTCGCAGAAACCCTGGGGAATATTGAGAAAAAGGACCTTCCTAAGAGCAAAACAGCAAGCACATGCTAGAGGGAAATACAGTTGGCCCCGGGTGTCCACAGATTCCACACGCACACATTAAACTAATCATGAGATCACAAATGTATTACCTCTATGATGATTGAACATGTGCAGACTATTTCTTTCTTCCTATTATTCCCTAAGCCATAGAATATAACAACTGGTTACATAGCATTTACATTGTATTAGTTTCTCTGAGTCATCTAGAGATGATTTGGTGTATATGGGAGGATGTATATGGGTTATGTGTGAATGCAATGGCATTTTATAACAGGAACTTGAGCATCTGTGACCTTGGTATCTGAAGGGAGTCATGGAACAAGTCTCTTGCAGATATTATAGGATGGCTGTGCTTGCTAATATCTAGTTACCCTGAAGGGCTGTCAGGTAGCTCTTCCCAGGACAGTATGCCACAAGACTGCCCCAAAGTGAGGTTTCACTGGTGCCAAGCAGTCCACTTCACTAAGATAATTTCAAGTCCATCCTGCCTGGAAACCAGCCCTACAGTCAGCCCATAACAATGGAGATCCATGGGGTTGCAGCATATGTGCACAAGGGGCAGTGTTATGACCTTCAAGTCACAAGAGACATCACCTTACTCTTATTAAAACCATTCACTAACAGAAGAGAGACACCAAGTGTAGGAGTCACCATTTGCCACACTAATTCTGTTCAGTTCTGACATTGGGTTTTAGTAGGAGCTTTGTGGACTGAATTATTTCCCCTCCAAATTCTGTTGAAACTATCACCCCAATGGGACTGGATTCAAAGATAGGGTCTTTAAAGAGGCAAAGACTAGATGAAGTCAAAAGTGGGCTCCAGTCCAATACAACTAGTGTGTATATAAGAGGAACAGACTCCAGGGAGTGTGTTCACAGGAAAGAGGTCATGTGACAGACACGTGGCAAAGGCAGCCTCTGTAAGCTGAGGAGACAGGCCTCAGAACTGTGAGAAAATACATTTCCATTGCTTAATGCTCAGGCTTTGGTGTCTTGTTATGGCAGCTTGAGCAGACTAAAACAGTCACAAAAATCTAACCCGCCTGCTAGGGGGGACGACGCCCAAGACGCCCAGTGAACAAGCAGGAGGTTTGGAGAACAGATGAGGCTCTGGCAGGACGATGACACGTCCAGGTGTTTAGAGCTGTCTTCCCTCTGCCCCTTCCCCCCATGGGCTCAGAAGAATTCAGGAAGCCACAATGCAGAGAGAAGGAAAAGCATTGGTGCTCACAGCCTGCATTTCTAAATAGATCTGTGAAATACATAGACGTGACCAGAGATGCTTAAAAATAGTTACTTTAGGGATATATTTAAAATACACATTCAAGAGTGGTGGTGCTTGCCTGTAATCCCAGCACCCAGGAGGCAGAGGCAGGAGGATCACAGTTTTGAGGGCAGCCTGGGCTACATCGTGAGACCTTGTCTCAAAAACACAAGGCTGTGGATGTAGTTTAGTGGTAAAGCACTTCCTAGCATGCCCCCAAACTCTGGATTCAATCTCCAGCACTGCAATCAATCAATCATTCAACCAATAAAAGGTATGGAAGAGATAGAGCTACACTCACAAACAAATTAAGTATTGCCACAGAGCAGAACCAGAAAGTGACCCCACGTGGCCAGGGATTGTAGCTGCAGAGATGGATGCAGGTGCCACTGGGCACAGGACCACGCTCACCCACATTGGGAGAGGTCCAGATTTGGGCTCCCTGCATGAAGACCATGGGCTCCGGGGCACACAGACAGGAAATACATTATATTGCAATGAAAACTGCAATGGAACTGGCTATGAGGTGTAAGGGATCCAGGAAGGCTTCCTGGTGGAAGAGTCACCATAGGTAATTCTTGGAGACAGGTAGGGGATTGGCAGGTGAGGGAAATAGACAGAGATGTGGAGGAGAGAGATAGACCTTGAGGTAAGAGAGAGTGCAGTGTGCCAGGAAGTTTGGTTGTTTCCTGGAACACAGTAGGCAGCAGGGGACAGTAAGGGAGCAGAGGAAGAAGTAGCAACTCCATCCTGAGAACACAAGTTGCCTCAGTAAGGAGACTGCACTGGATGCTGAAGGTGACGGGCCGTGAGCATGATGGGAGGAGACCTAAGTTTCTACCAGATCACCATCTCAGCATCATGGATGGGGAGAGAATGGAGCCAGAGGCATGCTTTCTTAGCCAGTCCTGCCATTATAGTATTAGGTCACTAACATCATTATTAATTGAACTTTTTTTCCTTCAACCTTTTAATAGGATCTGCAGGGTCACCCCTCATTAGTACTTGGATGGGAGACTGCCTGGGAATATTAGGTGCTATAGGCTTGGGAGAAGGACCCAGTGGCCCACTCTTGAAACAATCAGCCACTGAAAATCTTATGAATAGCAGAGAAGCACTGACATAGTGCCAGGCATGGCACAATGTCAGGTGGTGTTTCATCTGCTGTACACAGGGTCACTATGAGTTGGACCCAACTTGATAGTACCTAACAACAAGCCTTATGCTAGTATTTGCTCCCTATGCCCATGGGATATGGAGAAAAACAGACCTGGTCTGTTCTCTGGGGTTTGATAGCTTCATAGGGCAGTTGGCATGCAAATAAGTTGTTGCTGTCATTTAGGTGCCTTCAAGTCAGTGTCCAAATCATAGCAACCCTATGTACAAAAGGAGAAACACTATTGTCCTAGTTCTCTGCTATTCATAGGGTTTTCAATAGTTGATTATTTTGGGGGGAGTGGGTTGCCGGGTCCTGCTCCCAAGCCCACAGCACCTAGAGTTCCCAGCTGGTCTCACATCCAATTACTAACCAGCCCAAACCCTGCTTAGCTTCTGAGATTGGATGGGATCAGACACCACAGTGGTACGGCTGCAGGCTGCAAGTAAATAGATATAGTATATTGCAATGAAAACTATAATGGAACTAGCTGCTAGCTTTCTGGGATGATTGAGAACGGGATGGTAGTTCTGCATGGCAACTAGGTTGGGCTTCCTTGGAGAGGCGACACACATTTGTAGAGTCACGAAGGATGACAAGGTCTGGTAGAACACATCTGGCAGAGGGACAATTCTGAAAAGACACAAATGCATGAATGTATCAGGTTGTGGATGGGGTACAAGAGTTAAAAGGCAGAGGTGGTTTTATCATTCCTCTGGGTGGTGATGCTGCTGCTCAAAGGCCCTGCAACTACTGAAGGGTGGTCATGATTAGACCCAGGGGCCCTAGGCCCCATGCCCTTGTTCTTTTTATTGCTCTGCCTATATCTCTTTCTTCACTGTTCTCTTATTTTTATTCAAAGAAAAGATAACTATGAAGTAATTGGCAGGGAGGTATTTGGGGTTTGCATTCGGGTGTGTGTGCATGTATGTATGGGGGTGTGAATTTGTTGCAAATGAGTGTGGTTGTGTGTGCTCTGAAAGCCAGATATCCCTTAGCCAACCTTTAACCATGGCTTTGTGGGTGACAGATGTTTGGATTCAATTATGATGAAGGGAAAGTGGCTTTGCTTTCTAAGGAAAGAAGGCATTGTTTGAGTAAAGGGCAGCCATATATAACATTGGCCATGAATATTGTTCATTGTGGAAACACTCTCTTAAAGTGCCTGTTTAAAAGAGGGCAATGCATTCAGAAGCTTTTAACCCACTGGATTTAATTGTAGCCAAGTGCCAAAATACACCCCCCCCCCCCGCCCACTGACAAACCTCAACTCTTCTCTGATTCCTCACACTTGCTCCCAGCTGGGAGTGCAGAATGGAAGTCAGATGTTCGGACTTGCAGCACATCTAAAGAAATCACATGTGAGCCTCTGGCTGCTGTGTCCTTTTATGAAAAGTATGCCCAGGCTGTGAGAGAAGGGGACACCCTGTGCCACAGCTAGCTCTGGTCCTTAGCCTAGCCCCAGTTCCCTGCATGCAATCAAGATTTAGCTAAATAACCGCAATTGAATGAGCTGAATACGAATCATTTGCTGCTCAGCTAAGGTTTGTTAAGGGAAGATGTCTTAAGGAGGCAGCCATATGCCACTCACAGATACTCTGCTGACTCTCCTGGGTGCTTCATGCTGTTCTCATGGGGTCGTCCTGAGCCCTTTACCGGGTGTCTCTGGTTTCTGAAGCTGTTCTCTCTGCTGCTTTTCTTCCCAATTCTCTGCCTGCTGCATCTTGGTCTCCTTCACTGGTTGTTCTTATCCTGCCCGCCTCTTGATTGTTGGCCATCCTAGAGACTCCACTACCTCTCAATGCCACAGGAGCTGGGCACAAAAATGATGGACTATTTTTGCAAAGGGCTGGTTGTCCTGTAGGGGGAAAACAGCAATGTAAGATTGATCTAAGAACTCTGGTGGGAGCCGTAGAGTTCTGGCTGGGACACAGAGGAAAGCAGGAACTTGGGCTTGGATGCCTTTCCTTTAGAGCAAGAAGAGAACTGTGCTGGGCTGCATGATAAGCGGTGAGTAGGTTTGGATAGGAAAGGGATGGGGGATGAGCAGGGCAAAATCTATGCCAGTGGAGGCGGCACAGGAAGTATGTTTATATCTACACAGTTTCACAGTTTGAGTAGCTCTGGGTGCCTGGAGCACTGGGGGGAAAGTGGGTGTTCTGAACAATAGGAAAAGGCTAGAGAGGTAGGCATCCTGGTATGAATTTGGAAAGTCCAAAGGAGCCTTATCTTTCCCTGAAGTCAGTGCAGACTCAGTGAGGGAATTTTGAAAGGGGAGGAAATTGATCTTATTTGCATTTTAGGAATATTATTTATGCTGTTAAAAGGATGTACCTACTAGGTTTGGGTGACGGAGGGAAGAGAAGGAGCAGGGTTGGAAGCAGGAAGATCCATGAAGAATCTGTTGCTTCAGGCCAGGGGAAGATAAGGATGCACGGAGCCTAGGAGGACTGATGGAAATTGAGGGGTGGAGTCTTGGAGATGTTGGGTCAAAGGTGGAATCCACAGTGCTTCCTCTGAACCTGAGTGAGGAAATGAAGTGCGTGAGAGGAAGTATATCACTGACTACTCTACGCCATTTATCCCCACACTGAGCCTCTGGAAGAAGGGGGTAGTGATTTTTTTTTTTTTTTGCCAGATTTTTAAATGAACTTTTAATGTTTTATTAGTTTTAGATTTATAGAAAAGGAACAAATATAGTATAAAGTGTCTCCTTCTATCCCACACTCAGTTTCCCCTATTTATCACAACTAATGAAGCAATGCCTGCAGCTGTAGCCCTGTGGCATCCGATCCCGTCAGATCTGGGAAGCTAAGCAGGGTCAGGCCTGGTTAGTACCTGGATGGGAGACTGCCTGGGAACACCAGAAGCTGTAGGCTTGGGAGAAGGAGCTGGCAACCCCCTCCCAAAAATCAATCTGCCATTGAAAACCCTATGAACAGCAGAGAAGCATTGACAATAGTGCTTCCTCTGTTGTGCAGAGGGCCACTATGAGTCGGATACCGGCTCCACGGCACCTAACAACAACAACAACAACAATGAAGCAATGTTGATACATTATCTTTAATTCAAGTCCATAAACTTTATTCAATTTTCTTTACTTTTTGTCCTTTTTTTTTTTCTTCTCCAAGATTCCATCCTGCACACATTGCATTTAGTTATGATGTCTCTTCAGTGACAATTTCTCATACTTCTCAGATTTGGAGAGTACTGGTCAGATACTGGTCTATTTCTTACTTTCAGCTCTATTTTTTTTCTTCATGTATTATGGTGTGCTATTTGGTCCTTCAACATTTAGGATTACTATATCTTCTTTGTATATTTATCATGGTATAATATTCCCCTCTGTCTCTAATAATTTTCTTACTGCTGAAGTCTATCTGATCTTAATATAGCTACTCTTTTCTTTTAATAACTGTGTGGATGCTATGTCATTTCCATCCTTGTACTTTTAGCCTGTCTAAACAGTTATATTGAAAGCAAGTTTTTAAATATACTGTGTAGTTGAGAAATGTTTTTAAATCCATCTCCCTAACTTTTGTCTTTTAATTGGTGTGTTTAGATCCATTTATACTTGATATAATGATTGATAACATTAGGCTTTACATTTGCCTTATTTTTGTTTTTTGTTTTCTGTTTCCCATTCCTCTATTTTCTATTTTCATAGCTACCTATGGGTTACTTCAGCATTTTTAGAGCTATGTTTTTATTTATTTATTTTGTATGTTTTATATAACCTTTTTAATGGCTGATAAACAGAAATAATTATGTCTAAACACATTGTGATAATATATTTGTATATATGTTATATACTAATGTATTATATAATAATATATAAATATATTAATATTTTATACATAGTTTTGCCAATTTGCATAAGGAAAATAAAATTATCATCTTATATGTCATTTTAGCCTTCTCTTTCATACTTAGTTATCTTAAACTGTTTCTCTGCATATATTAAGAGCCATATCAGATGGTGTTACAATTTTTGCTTCAATCAACTGACATAATTAGAAAACTCAAGAGGAAAGGAAAGTCGTGCTAGCCCATATATATATTTTTTCCGGTACTGGGGGTTGAACCCAGGGCCTCATGTTTGCATGCTTTGCAAGTGCTGTACCACTAAGCTGCACCCTCAGCCCATTTTTTTACTTTTTTTTTTTTTTTTTTTTGAGGCAGGGTCTCACTAAGTTATGCAGACTGCCTCTGATCTTGAACTTGTGATTGTCCCGCCTCTGCCTTCTGAGGCTCTGGGATTACAAGTGTATGCCTTGCACCTGGCTCCATATTTTTACTTATCATGTTTTTTCTTCCTTTTGTGATGTTACAAATTTCCTTATTTAGTATTTTTTTCCTATTTAGAGAACTCCCTTTAATGCTTTTGTCAGGGTAGATCTAACAATAAGTTCTCTATTTCACCTGAGAATGTCTTCATTCCCTCTGTACTTTCAAAGGCTATTTTCGTTTAGATGCAGGATTCCAGCTTGGAATTCTTTTTGTTTGGTCCTTTAAAACTGTTGTGCTACTTCCTTCTGGTCTCCACGGTTTCTAAAGAGAAACCTACAGCCACTTCAATTATTGCTCTCCTGTAGGCAAGGTGGCATCTCTCTTTCGCTGCTTTCAAGATTTTTTCTTTGTCTTCATGCTTCAGAAGTTTGACTATGATGTGCTTTGATCCAGATTTCTTTGGTTTGTTCTGTTGAGATGATCCAGCTTTAGCAGTCTGTAGATTTACGTCCTTTATAAAATTTGGGAACATTATTTCTTCAACTATTTTCCCTGCCCTAGACTCCTCCTTTCCTTCTGGGACTCCAACAGCACAAAGGTTAGCTCTTGTGACACAGTCCCACAGGATCTTCTGGCTCTGCTATTTTTGTTCAGTCTATTTTCTCTTTGTTGTTTAGACTGGAGCCAGGCAGAGCCTTAGGATGGCCAACAATTAAGCTGTGGCAGAATAAGAAAAACCATAAAGCAACCTGAGGAACTGAAGCCAAAGAAGTGGGGAGCAGGGCTGCAGAACCTGACAAGAAGGCCTTGCAGGGGCTCGGTAGTAAGCAGACACTGTAGAATGGCCATGAAGCAGGGGACCCAACAGAGCTTTTGGAATCTGGCATGCACCCATCATTGAGGATGTCTGAAGGACAATTTCTGGGAAACTGGAGAGGAAAGAGCGCCACTGCTGTGCCTTGAAGACTGAAAAAAGAAAGGAGCTATTATTTCCATTAGCCTGTAGTTGTACCACTCTTGTGTCTGATCCTGTCAGATCTGAGAAGCTAAGCAGGGTCGGGCCTGGTTAGTACTTGAATGGGAGACTACCTGGGAACACCAGGTGCTGTAGGCTTGGGAGAAGGACCTGGCAACCCACTCCCAAAAAAACAATCCACCATTGAAAACCCTATGAGGAGCAGAGAAGCACTAAATATACTGTTTCTCCTATTATACGTAGGGTCACTAAGAGTCAGACACCAACACAATGACACCTAACAACAACAATTACTTCCATTGTACAGACCAGAAAACAGGTTCAAGACGGTATTGAATGACATAGCCCATGTCCTGCAGCTGGTAAAATGCCTCAACAGGAACATAATCCAGGTCTTCTAAAGCTAAGCACAGGCTTTTTCCCTACAGTGTTGGAAGGGACAGGAAGAGGATCAGACGTGAGGAAAGCCCATCACTAAAGGTGACCAGGAGCCCTGGAGAACTACACTGTGCCGCTAATTCTGATCTATTAACACTGACAAAAAGTAGAAGAGATAGCCGTGCTTAGTGAGCTCTCTCTCTGTCTTTCTCTCCCTCTGACATTGTGGGTCAGAGCATACAGGGGATGGTTTCTCTCTGCTCCCTCATATCTGGGCTCAGCTGGGCTGGTGGCTGGCATTCAGTGAACTTGGCTTTCTCATGGCATGGCAACTGAGTTCCAAGAGGATGCATTCCACAAAGAAATAATGGACCGAGAGGGTCTCTTCTGAGCCAACCTGGAGTGTGTAGCATTGCTTCCACTGAATTCTGTCAGTTACAAATGAGTCACTAAGGCCTTCTCAGACTCAAAGTAGAGGTGCTTCTGGCTTCTTCTCCTGATGGGAATGTGGCAAAGTCTCTTTGCAGGAGGCACGGGGCCTGGAAATGCTGCTGCTGCGATCTTTGGAAAATGTACTTGACCATTCCTTTCTGCCCCCAGAGCAACTGGGAAAGAGAACAAAGAGGGAGCCAGAAAGCCTGGCGCATGTGAGTTGTGTACCAACTTTAGACGGATGTCATCATTACAATTAACAGCATCGTGACAACAAAGTTGTCATTGGGCAGCTCACAAAAGCAGTTATATGAAGGCAGCTCAAAGCAGCTGCTCCACCTGACTGCTCCAAATCTGCTTTGTAATGCTGATGTGTCCAAGCACACTGCAACTGCTGTGTCCCCAAAAAAGGCATGTGCGGAAAATTCAATCCCTAATAATATAACAGTGTTGGTACGTGGGGGTCTCATGAGAGGTAGATTAATGCCCATTATAAAAGAGCTTGAGGCCGCTCCTGTTCTCTCAGGTTCTCCCTGACTTTCCATCATGAGAAGATGTAGTAAGAAGGCCCTCATCAGGCATCAGGCCCTTGATCTTGGACTCCTCAGCTTCCAGAATTATAAGCCAATAAGTTTTTGTTCATTAAAAATTGTTCAGTCTCAGGAATTCATTATAGCAGCACAAATTAAGACAGAATCTCAGAGGATTCTTCCCTGGAAGATGAATTTATTCCCATGGAAAAAATCACTTAAAATGCTTGAAGTTAACTTGCGATTTGGCATACGTGTAACAAGTCCCTTGACTGGGCAGACGGTTCCAGCACAGATCAGAGGGTGTCATACTCCAGGCATGGTGGGATGTGCTCCCTCCTGCAACTCAGCACTGCTTAGTCAATGAGGAGTCAATGTGGAGATGCTGCCACTCGCTCAGCTTACACGTGAGGGATGGCAGAACTGACTGAACTCAGGCCCCTCAACTCACAGGTGCCATTCTCCTAGCCAGCCGGCACTACTTCCCAGAAGAGGAACAAAGTGCATTGGCTGGGGTGGGAGGTGTTATTGGCTAAGCGCGTTTCTGGACGTCTAAGCCCACGCTTTGTGTGTTGAGCGCTCGTGTGAATGCGCCCCCAGAACCTGTAAACTTTCCTGATTGCCAACGCTCCATAGCACAAATGCCACATTCAAAGTGAAAAACGCATTTCAGGCTCAGCAGGGATTCAAAAGGGCTTTACAAAAGTCCTCTTATTTGGCTTATAGGTCTCCGAGGCTCCACGTGTTTTTGTTTTTTGCACCAAGTGATGGAGAGTGTAATTAAACATGAACACTAAAATGCCAAGAAGTAATTAAGAAAGGGCCTGTGTGGGTCTGGCTGCCCGGGGTCCTCCTCCTTCAGACAGGCGCAAGCCAGCAGGGCACAGCCAGCAGGAGCCGGTGAGGCTGCATGCCATCCCACCTCAGGGGAAGGGACAGGTCCTCTATTCCTGTGCAAGGCTGATTATCACAAAGCAGCTGCTGTGTGTGGGGACTCACACTGACCCAGGGACACTGAGGCCCCAGCACTGGCCCTTGCCTCGGGTACCCAGCGACCCCAGGCCTCAGCCGGACCTCAGCAGGGCTTACCAGGGCCTCATCTTGCTGCTCTTCGGCCTCTGTGCCCACCACCCCACCACTGCTGGGCTGTGTCCCTTTGCCTCCTCCCCACCCCTCAGGCCCAGGTGCTTTACCTTCTCACGGCCTTGTCTGTGGTTTTCAGGCACAGGAGGACCAGGCAGCTTAAACTTTGCCTCTGCAGATGGGTTTTCTCTGACCCGCCTGCTCATTAAGCTCTTTGGCTCCATCCTCTTCTCTTGAGGCAGCTTCTTCTCTGTCCCCTGTGGTTCCCATAGGGCGTGGCCAGGCCTTTCTGTGTGGGTTCATCCTCCCCTTCCTCCAGCTCTGGCCTAAAGTTCCTTAGGACAAGCACAGAATCCCAAATCCCTCCTCCTGGGGAAAGCACCCAGTACCACTGTGCCCTCCACGAGTACCTGTTACAGTGAACAGGGGAGCCCGGTTGGGGTGGCCCCTGAGTGTGGATGGCAGCCACACAGAGGAAGCAAGGACGCCATAGGACAGGGTCCCCAGTCCCTGGGCCATGGACCAACCACATCCTTGTAGAAACCAGGCTGCATAGCAGGAGGAGATCGGAGCGAGCCAGAGGAGCGTCATCCCATCCTCCACATCAGCGCCTGAGCTCTGCCTCCCGTCAGATCAGCAGTCAGTGGAAAAAATGTCTGGTGCAAAACCGGTCCCTGGTGCCACAATAGTTGGGGACTGCTGCCATATGGGACATCCAGAGTGTCACTGACCTGCCTGTCCCCACCCTCCAGAAAGTGAGGCCAATGTGCAGAACCAGAGGTGAGGGCCCAGAGCTGTTCACGGCCATGGCAGGCTGTGCTGCTGGGTGCACAAAGCCAGGAGCAGCTGTGGGTTCAGCTCCCCTCCCCTGTAGCAGGGCCCAGGCTGGTGCTGGGCTCTGACTCGCTCTCAGGTCTCTGCTGCTCTCCCCTGGGCCTCCTGCACCCAGGCCTCCCCTCTGCCTCTGGGAGCCCCCTGTGGCTGCCAAGATAGCCTATCTGTCCTACATGGTTCCCTACACAGCAGCCTGAGCCTTTCCCAACTAGCTCATCCCTCGAAGGCCACCAGTGGCCACATCCTAAATAAATTCTCCACACTGCCAAACGTTGACCTGCCTCCCTCCGAGTGAGCCCCGGGCCACCTGAAGCCATCCTTCCTCCTTCAGAAAGGCTCAGTTGTCACCTGGGGTTCTGCCTGAGCTGTCCTGATCTCTCCTCTCCCCGTGGAGCAGGTTGGTGTCATAACCACTTCCTCTTCTCTGCTTGCAGGCTGAATGGCCAGAAGGCAGGTCTCGGCCATTGTGGCACTCTGCTTTCAAAATCTGAGCCCTAGGCTGCAATCCAGGCCCAGGAGGAAATGAGGCAAATGCCAAAAATGAAGGTGCTCAGGACAAGCTTCCCTGACAGTGCTTGCCAGCTGTGGAAGCAGCTAAGGATGCACTTCCCAGGCCCGGGATGAGAGTGGCCTTGATGGGAGGCAGCCTGCAACTTTCTGTTCCTGACACAGACCAGAAAGCCACCCATCTTCCCTGGATTCTGAGAACCTGGACTGTGGCCAGAAGTCCGAACGAAGTAGTGCTGACTCTCTAAGCTCTCCATGTCACTAAACATAAAAACACACTCTTCTCAGATGACAGAAAGCTATGGAATCTGAGCACTTGAGTAAGCCACCATAGGACTGATACTCCACAGCTTAGCACCTCACTGGGGTACAGGGATTCCTGCTTCATCTAGTAGGCTTGGAGGCAGGTATTGCTTCAACAAAAGCCAACCACACACAGTAAGAAAAACACAGCTGTGAGAAAACATATGCACACTGACACACTCAAAGCTCTTTCCTAGTCAGAGAGACCAAGAATCTGAAAAGTGAGCTGGAAAACCACATGAACAAGGGAAGGAGGAGGAAATTAGGGGCAGGAACAGCATGTGTAAAGGCCATGGTGCAGGCAGAAACATGGGGTGATAAGGCAGGGGCTGGAAGGCTTGGGAGGCCAGAAGGATGGGAGAAGAGGAGGCTAGAGATGAGGGCAGAGCCATCTACATGGAGACTGTGGTTAGGGGAGGAATTTGTGTCAGTCTTTCAAACAACAATAAATGCAGAAGAGGTTGAGTAAGGTCCAGTTCATTCAAATGGAGATGTGGCCACTGTGTGGGAAGGGATGCAGGCCTGAGACAAGGGATGGATTTGGACTGGAAGGGAGGTGGTGGACCTGGGCAGAGGTGAGTGGACTTGGAGGTTTCAAGAGTGACTCTGTGAGTCCTGGAGTTGACCAAGCACTGGATGTGCCAAGGATGTACCTGGCCTCTGACCCACATGCCTGGGCTTGGATGGTAGTCCCTCTCATGATCTTAGGTAAGCTACTTCCCCAGCCTTCTATCCACAGGTGACTCCTAAGCCCTGGTGGAGGACCCCTCCTCCATCCCCACTTTCCTCCTTGTCCATTGCCTCCTTCCACCCAGGATACCCACAGCCTAGCCTCCCGCTTCCTCTTCTGTCCCCTGGCCAGTCCGTTCTCCCAAAGCAGCCTACCAGGGCGCCCCACTGTGCCCTTCCCAAGGAGGCCAGGGACTGCAATGAGCACATGTCCTTTCTGCTCACAATAGGTGCAAGGCCACCAAGCCCACTGGGTGGGTCCAGTCCCTCACCAATCCGATTCTGGCAGTTGAATGTGGCACTTTGATCCTGTGGTGTATTCTGGCCTTGGTGAGGCAGGCTCAGTGGCTGTGGGTCCCAGGCCAGAGGACCAAGCCAATCTAGGACTCTTGTTGGTTGAGAATTAAAAATGGAACTATTATTTGTGGGCCATTGCACAAAAATTAAGCCCTCCAACCTGGTACTCTCAGAGGTAGAGTTATATATTGCTCTGTGGTGGTGTCTACCCCTTGGCTTGCCCTGTCTTTCCTGCCTTGGAACTGTGAAGCTGAAATTGTGTGACAAGCTCATATGGCCAGCAGTGAACCCCGAATGACACCCCCAAATTCCTAGTGAAGGATGGTTCGTGCACAGCTTGGCCCGAGCGCAGCAGTTAACTTCTCCCAGCACTCAGCCCTCACTCCCTTCTGTTTTACTTTTGCATTGGCCACCTGGGATGACTTTTGAATAATGTGCACTTCAGCAGCTTCCTGCATCTGGAGAGGGTCAGGGGAGGATTTCCAATGTGAAATACGGGAGGTTGAGGAGGCAGTGCATCCTCCCTCCTGCAGGTCCTCCTGCCGTCTGGGGCATCCTGCCCAGAGCACCCTTGCCTCCATAGCCAGGCTGAGTCTCCCTCCATCCATCCACACCAAGCTCCAAAAGAGGAAGGGACTGCTGAGGCCCAGGTGCCACGTGACCTCCAGCCAGCACCTGGACTTTGGAGGCAGACATTTTGATTCATGCCCACTAACTACCCAGGGCCTTGGTTGCTTTATCTATCATGTGCAGATACCCATAGTGCCCACCTCACAGAAATGCAGGGAGGAGAAATGAGTTGATCCACACAGGGTACTTACAACAGAGCCCAGATGGTATTGTCACTGAATAATATTGCAAGAGTTGCTATTGTCAGGAACATTTCTCAAACAACTTCCAGGTGTCAGGCATGAGCTCGGTGTAATTTATGTTCTATATTTATCTCATGTGGAAACCCACAGGTCTCACTAGGGGGTGAGGCACAAGACAAGGAGACAGAGGCAGGGAAGGCATGTGCGTGGTGCTTCCCTTGGGGCAAAGAAAGGAGAGGCTACGGATGCTGGTTCTCTGGTTGTGCTGGGACTATAGAGACCTCTTTTATAGTGGGGAAACTGAGGGTCTAGGTGGCTCGTCACAAGCCCCAGGCCACACATGTGTCAGCCGCAGGACCAGGTGGGGCCCATGCTTTGTTGCCTAGTGCTGGGCTCTGCAGCTGGAGACTCTACCAGCATCCAGTGTCTGAGTCCCATCATCCGTCTGGGCCTTGTCTTGGTCCTCATTGCATTTTTCTTTTTTATTGAAGTTAAGAGTGGTAGCAAGTGTCCACCCTGCCCCACTGAAGCTGCAGGTGTCTATGTCCACAAACATTGTGACCAGGAAATCCTGCCAATCAGGGGAGAAATATGTCACAGGCTTTTTCCTGAGCATGGATAAAAATCCATTTGTGTGCTGGCTCTTGTTCTCTCTCTCACACACACACTCTCTCTTCCTCCCTCTGCCAGGAATAGAAATAGGTCAACACTATGTGTTTTTAAAATGACTGAGTAGTTATTGTAAGCTGCACCAGGATGGGGTAGGGGCAAGGAGGGTCAGTGAGGGGCAAGAACCCCAGGCAAGGAGGAGGTGTGAATGTTACGGAATCATCAGTGATTTGGAAGTTAGGTAACTACAGAGGAGCTGGTGCAAAGCCTCAGCTAGCTAATGTGGCTCCACCCTGTCTCAGAAGAGGAGAGGGAGGGGGAGGTGAAGTGGTGTCACAGTGCTGAGGCCAGTGGGCACCCACAGAGCCTGAGATGCCTAGCGAGTGACAAAACAGAGGAGGCCCAGCCTGGGCTTGGTTTCTGGGCAGCTGCTCCTGGCCCGCTGCTGCCAAGAGAAGCCAGGTCAGTGTGCATTAGAGGCAGGAATAAGAGGGCATTGACACCTATTGTGTCTGAGCCCTTCAGGAGGGTCTGCAAATGAGCGTTTCTGGAAGCAAAGGCCTTGTCTGGACTGCCAAGTCCGCTCCTGGGTGCTCTATGTGATGCGAGGACTGGACCAAAGGGTGACAGCTACAATGAGGGCTCAGACGCTCCTCCTCCAGGCACCCAAGGGTCACAGGGGCTCTCTGAGCTGGACAGGAGCAAACACAGTGGGAGGCACCTGCCCTGTGAGTCTTCGGAAAGGGTGATGTGGAGAGGGGAGGAAAGACTTGTTCTTTATAATGCCAGAGGTCAAGTGGGGGCCCATGAGGCTAAGACAAGGGAACCCAATTCCAGTGCAATCTGAGTTGGGGTTCACCTGGCGGGGCAGAAACAGGAGGCGATGCAGGGTTTGTTGCAGGGCCCTGGCCTAGCTCAGGCGTGGGAGGTGGTTTGGTGAAGGCTGTGGTCCCCACAGTGGATGCTGAGGGTTGAAGCACACAGGGAGGCTTGCCAGGAAGGGAACGGCATGAGCAGGCTGGAATCTGTCTACAAGCCCGAGGGACTGCTGGCACTGTGCCCACTCTTGTTGCCTCTGGCCATGGCAACAAGAGCGTCCTGCAGAGGCAGGGGCCTCCATGCTGGGGGTGAACACACACAGCCAGCCCGGAATCGGAGAAGCTGGCCTGGCTGTGGCTTGGCGCCATAAGAGTGAATCAGCAGGCCAGCAGCAACAGGTGAGTGCTGCTACCTCCTCTGCCGCCATCCTCACCTCCCAGGAATCTTCCTGGTGGCTCACTCTACCCAGAAACAGCTGCCTGAGGCTCTGGGAAATGTAGCCCAGCCAGCCACGCTGCCACTGCAAGAGCCCATAGCAACAAAGAAGGCCCTCTTCACTCTCAACACGGTCCCCAAACAGAAGAGGCTGCTTCTGGAAGGGCCCTCCCCTCACATGTCTCCTTGAGAGAGGCAGGGGTGGGCTAGAAGGTCAGGAAGGTCCTTTGCAGCCCTGAGTTCTATGAGCAGGAAGCAGTCGGAAGGATGGGTAAACCGGGCACAGTGACACAGGGGCCATGGATCACAAGGAGCTGCGGGCCCTGCCCTCTGTGCACAGCCTGGGGCAAACAGCTCTCTGGCCATGGACGAACTGGTCTACAGGGGCCAGCAGGGCCAGGCCGGGGTGAGGGACTTTCCTTTCACCTGGCCTACAGCTCACCAGGAATTCCAACCTTAGAGTGGCCCATGGCAACATGAAACTCTTCCCATAAGTACTTCCCTGAGGAGGCCTCTGAGGGTAGGGAAGAGGGGCCCCTAGGACTCAGATGTCAGAGAGAGAGCAGGGGTCGGGGCCAGCCCTCACCTCCAGCCTCAGCCGGGGTGCATGGACAGTGTAGCTCCATGTCTCAGCCTCACACATGTGGCTCAAGCAGCAGCTCCAGGCGTCCAGATGGCAGCCCAGATGTGTCCTCTCAAATCCAGGCTCTCCTGGCCCACGTGGTCAGTGGGGAAGCTGGCTCTTCTTTTCCCTTCGAGTGTCAGTTGATTCTGAGCTCAGAGGCCAGGCTCTGGATAGTCGTAGAGGCTGTCTCCTGGGCCAGAGGTCTGAGAAGTCAGCTGTTGATGATAAAAAGACCTAAAGGCTGGGCATGGTGGCGCATACCTATAACCCCAGTGACTCAGGAGGCAGAGGCAGGAGGATAGCAATTTCAAGGCCAGAGGTAGCCTGAATAATTTGGCAAGACTCTGTCTCAAGATAAAAAATTAAAAAGGTGTTAGAGGTGTAGCCCCTTGCCTGCAGCCATAGCACCCTGGCATCTAATCTCATCAGATCTCAGAAGCTAAGCAGGGCCAGACCTGGTTAGTACTTGGATGGGAGACTGCCTGGGAACACCAGGTGTTGTAGGCTTGGGAGAAGGATCCAGAAGCCCACTCCTAAGACAGTCAGCCATTGAAAACCCTATGAATAGCAGAGAGGCACTGACAATAGCGTTTCACCTGTTGTATATAGGGTCTCTATGAGTCGGACACCAACTCGAAGGCACCTAACAACAACATTAATAGATCACCAGAGTCTGGCCAATTTACAGTGAACAGAAATTCATTTCTCACAGCTATAGGGGCCAGAAAGACCAAGATCAATGGCCTGGGATCTGGAGAGGGCCTTCTGCATCCTGCCATGGTGGGGGTATCACATGGGAGAGAAAGCAAGAGAGGGGGCTGAACTCATCTTTTTTTAGGAGCCAGCTCCACAGTAACAGCACTGATCCATTCATGAGGGCTGAGCCTCATGACTTAATCCACTCTGAAGGTCCCACCTCTTCAGGCTGTTGCACTGGGAATGAAGTTTCCAGCATATGAACTTTGGGGGATACATTCAACCACAGCAGGTACTGTGGGTACTGTACCCCATCATGTAACCTAGACATGGAGTAGTGTCTACAAGAGTTTTGAAACAGGGTTTCTCAGTGATCAAAGATCCTATTTTGAGGCCTTCTAGTTAAATCCTTGACTTAACAAAACTAACATCTTACTTAAAACGTCTTTCAAATGCAAGCTGCAGTTACACTATGTTGACAGAACGTGCACTTCCTGATAATGCATCTGTAACACAAATGGCAGGGTGCAGACCAGCTGGCAGGAGCAGGGCCAAACTACCTGGCCTCCATTGGTGGTCCTGTAAGACTTGGCCTCCACCCTGCCTCTGGCCACTTCTCCTGCTGTGTGTTCCAGTTATTCCAAACTACATGCTCTTTCCTGAAGACTGTATGTTGTCTCTTGTCTTTGGGCCCATGCATATGCTGTTCCATCTGCCTGTAATATTCTCCCCATTCTTAAATCATGTACCAAACACTGCTGGTTCCCCAAATTCAGCACCCACATCTCTTCCTTTGGGAAGCTTTCCTAGATTCTCTGGGAATCATTGTTAATAATAATAACATAAAATAATAAGATGCAACATGCATTAAATACTAACCATGTGTACTGGTAACTACTATAAGGATTTTGGGGCTGAGGTTTAGCTCAGTGGGGAGAGTGCCACTCTGAGGACCCAGGATATATTCCCAGAACCTCACAAGTGGGAGAAGGACTTGGCAATCCACTCTTGAAGCAATCCTGAAACAACCAGCTATTGAAAACTCTGTGAGGTTCTCTATGAGTCAGACCCAACTCGATGGCTCCTAACAGCAGCAACAACAACAACAACAACAACAACAACAACTACCATTTATACCTTAGCTCCCCCACATGTCTGTTAGCTTGTCATGCTCTGGGGTATGCATGTTACTATGATCCTAAAAGATATGCCACCAGTACCTCAGATACCAACAGGGCCACCTATAGTGGACAGGTTTCAGCTGAGCTTCCAAACTAAGACAGACTAGAGAGAAGGATCTGGCAGCCAACTCCCAAAACAGTCATTGAAAACCCTTTGAATAGCAAAGAAGCACTGATAATAGTGCCAGGCATGGCAGTGTCAGGGAGTGTTTCTGTTGTACATTGGGTCACTATGATTTGGACCTGACTCCATAGCACCTAACAACAACAATAACAACATTATACTTAGAAGAAAAATGTATATTGTTGTTAGGTGCCATGGAGTTGGGTCCAACTCATAACAACCCTCGTAAAGTTTTCAATGGCTGATTGTTTTTGAGATGTTTTTGAGATGGAGTGAGCTGCTCAGTCCTTCTCCTATTTTTGTGGTCCTGGGGATCAAACTCAGAACCTCAGAGAGTGCAGAGTGGCACTCCACCAACTGAGATAAACCATAACAATGTTATACTGAGAAGAAAAAGGTATATTCTGCTCCTACTAAGTGGAGTGTATGGTGCTTGTCAACTACATATTACTGGCTGTGTGATTCAGATTATATCCTTGCTGATTTTCAGCCTAGTAGTTCACTTGCTGAAAGAGCAGTGCTGCAGTGTTGAACTGTAATTGTAAATAGGTCTATTTCTTCTTTCACTTCTATCAACATTTGTTTCATATATTTTGAGATTCTGTTGATTGTCTCATATAATTGTAGAATTGCTATGTCCTCCTGGATTGATCCTTTTATGATGTAATGTTCCTCTTTGTCTCTAGTTATTTTCCTTGCCCTAAAGTTTACTTTATCTGATATTAAAATAGCCACACCTGCTTTTTTATAATTAATATTGGTAGAACATATCTTTTTTACTCTCAACCTATCTAAGTCATCAAGTTTTAAGTGAGTTCCTTATCAGTGACTTATAGTTTGGCTATTTTTAAATCCATTCTACTAGCTTCTGCTTTCTAATTGGCATATTACGACTATTTATATTTTGAGGAATTATTTATGTGTTAGAGTTTAAGTCTACCACTTATTCATTTGTTTTTCTGTTGCTCTTTTCTTGTCTTCTGGCTACATGAACATTTGTTATGATTTCATCTTGATTTACTTATAGTTCTAGCCAGTGTATTCCTTTTTGTAATTTTCTTAGGGTGTTGCAGGATATTACAATATACTTATGTGTCTTCTTAGTCTACTGGTTTCAGCATTTTGCCACTTTAAATGAAGTATTGAAGCCTTACTTCTACTAAACCACTGTGTTTTCTCCACTCTTAAATATCATTGTCTTGAATATCAGATGATGTTATAGCTTTTATTTCAATCATCAAATATGATTTATAAAACTCATGAGGACAGTCTATTGGATGTGCTCATATTTCTACTCTTCATGTTGCTCTACCTTCCCACTGCCTGCAGCCAAACCAATGTGGCATCTGATCCTGTCAGACCTCAGAAGCTAAGCAGGGCTGGGCCTAGCTAGTACTTGGATGGGAGACTGCCTGGGAACACCAGGTGCTGTAGGCTTGGGAGAAGGACCTGGCAACCCATCCCCAACAAACAATCTGCCATTGAAAACCCTATCAATAGCAGAAAAGCACCGCAATACTGTTTCACCCATTCTACTATAAGTTGGACCCCTACTCAATGACACCTAATAACACCTTCCCACTGCTCCCAAATTCCCTTCTTTACCATTAACCTTCCACTTGAAGAACTTCTTCAGCCATGTTCCTAAGGGGGTCTGCTGACAAGTGTTCTCAAGCTTTTCTTTGTCTGAGAACATATTTATTTCCCCTTCATTCTTGAAGGATGCTTTCTCTAGAGATGGAATGCATGGTTGACAGTTCTTTTCCTCTTGAGTTGAAAAGTGTGGTGTCACTTCCTTCTAGCTCCAAGTTGCAGATGAGAATCCCACTGTTATGCATATTGATGGTCCCCTGTAGGCCATGTTTCTCTGGCTGCTTTCAAGACTTTTTCCCTTCCATTTTCCAAACTTTAATTTTTATGTGTCTTGGCAAGAATTTCTTTGAATTCATCATATCTTGAGTTTGCTCAACCTCTCAAATCTTTGCTAAGCTTGGAAACTTTTCAGCCATTATTGCTTTAAATACTCCTTCAGACTCTGTCCCATTCTTCTCTCCTTCTGGGATTTCCATGGTATGAACATTGGACTTTTTATTATTGTCCCACAGTCTCTGAAGCTCTGCACATTCTTTCTCCCCGCCCCCCCCATGTATTTCATTTCTGTTGTTCAAATCCAGTGAGTGCTATTGAGTTCAAAAACCAAGTTTACTGACTTTTATTTTGTATTATTTTATCATTGAGCATATTCAGCAATATTTCTGTTTCTGTTATACTTTTCAGTTTTATAATGTTTACTTGATTCTTTTAAGTAATTTCTAAAGCTTTACTGAGATGCTCTATTTTCCCATATGATTCAAGAAAATTCATAATTGATTGTGGAATCACTTTTATGATGGTTGCTTGAAGATTCTTTTCAGATAATTCCAACATCCAATTCATCTCAATGTTTGGGCTCAGTCAGCTGCAGTCCCTCATTCGAAGCATGATTTTCCAGATTCTAGATGTGAAAGAAAATTTTGATTGTATCCTAGAAAATCTGGCTGTCCTAGCACTATAGATCCTATTTAAATATTTTGTGTTAACAGCCAGGGATCCTGTTTAGACTGAGCCCATGGGTCTGGCCTACTTTTCTCAGGTGTTGTTCCCATAGTATATAATTTCCAGAGCCTATGTCGTGTCTCTTCTGTTTCTTCCTCCATTTCCTCTTACTGTGCTCCCCCTGCTTCCTGCTGGTTCTGCCTGAGGACCCAAAAGGAATTCCCCTAGGCTGAGCCACTAGGTGCCACTAGGTGCCGCTAGAAGGGGGAAGGAGGATCTAGACTGGACTGCATTTTGGCAAGAGCTTCCTGGCCTTCAGGGGTTGAAGAGGGCTCCCTGAGGGGGCAGCTTTGCTATTCCTGCCTCTTGCTGGGGAGAGAAGTCCTGAGCCTTGTGAGGACAGTCCCCCTGCACTGGGCATGGGCTCTGATAGGCCCTCTCTGTCAGTGCTGCCTGGCCTTCTGGGGTCTCAGTGGTGACGAGTCTCATGCCAACAAAGAAGGAGCATGCTTCCCCTGACCATTTCTTGTCCCCAGGGCTCCTGATTGATCCCCCTTGCCAGTGCCACTTAGCTCTCCTGGTGTAGTCAGAGGAGCTCCCATCGAATCTGCAGATAGGCTCCCTGGGCTGCCTTCTGTTGGAAACACTGGGCCTGAATCCCCACCTTCTTCAGAGTGAGGACGTGTTGCTGTCTGCTGCTCCTCTAGTCTGAGGGTCTCTAACAAGTTTGTCTTCCTCTTCCCACTTTTCTCCCCAGCAGCCCCTTCACTCATTGTTGCACATGGTGGGGAAGAGCAGGGAGAAACAGTTCTATACCATCTTGTCCCAGCCAGAGTCTCTAGTTTTATTTCTGTTATTTCTGTTATTAACTAATATGCAAACGAATTAAAGTTTTCATGGAACTATATCACCAGTTAACCAAGAGCAATGAGAAGCCAATGAAAGCACATAGTCTTGGTTTCCTGACAAAAGTACAAACTTTTTATATTTGATGCATCTTTTTATATTGGCTGAAATGTAACTTCACTGCCTTAAAAATAAAATCTTGGTTAGAAAAGACAGGGCTGGGCATAAGCCCTGACTGAAATGGCATTCTTATTAGTTATGTGAATTTTAAAGAGAAAATATGGACCACATGTCGAAAAGACAAACAGTCAATTCAAAGTCATTGTGGTTCTTGGTAAAAGCACATGTAAATATTAGGTGTGGCCAGATGAATGTGTGACTGAAATGGCCCAAGCTGGTTTTGGTGAAATGCATAATAACAATGTTTTCACCAGGGCTGTGCACAAATATTCCAGCTCCACATTCCCTGCCCAAGTATCTGTTTCCCTAGCCATTTACAGTTATGAGCAGCTAAGTGAGTCACTTGGCCAATGAAATATGCAAAAGCCCATGAAAGGCAGCAAAGAGTACTTTGTTTCTTCCCCTGTCTTGATGTTTATGATAGTACATGTAGAGAAGTCATCCTGGCATCCTTCAACCCTTACAAACTACAATGAGCAGGAGTTTCTGTCCTCAAATTTGACAAACTTGAGTTAAACACATGAGATATAAACTTATGGTGGTGTTTTAGTCCATTTGGGCTGCAATAACAGATTGCTATAGACCAGGTAGCAAGTAAACAACAGACATTTACTTCTCTGTAGGGAGAAATTGGGAGGAAATTGGCAAAAAGCCCAAAACAGGGGAAACGGCTAAATCCAGGGAAAATGAAAGTAATTTGGTTGGACGTTTGTACAAAACCATTCACAAATTCCTTCACAAATCCCCCGAACCTGATTGGATAATTGGACTCAAAGCTGATTGGCTCAGGCCATTCTATGGGCGAGCTATATAAGGAGCTGCACTGTAGCAGCTCGATCCTTTTTTCGCCCAGACCTTCAACCACCAACAAGGAAAGACTCTTTTTTTTGCCTAGACCTTCGATGAGGAAAGAACGCTCTCCCCGCCGCAACCATCAACAAGGAAAGAACTCACTCTCCACTGAGACCACCAACATGGAAACATCTGCCTGTGCGGCAGTATAAGAGCTGCTAGCATTTAAAACCGTACGCTTTGAGTTTTCCTGCCACCCTGATAAAGGGCAGAGAAAAAAAGAGTTGTGTTTGTCCCCACAAGGCAAAGGCGCTTGAGGCTTTTCCTTTCTCACATCTCCGCTGGCATCCTGAGCCGCAGGAGTCCGAGCCCCTCCCCCGAGGGTCCCGAGTGAATTGTGTTTAATATCTGTGTACACGGGGCCACCACCACCCATCCAAACATTCGGGGCAGACCGGAAGGCGCATGCCCCACACTTCTCCCCATTTTGGAGGCTGGCACAATATCAAGGCATGAGCAGATATGATGTTTGGTGAGGGACCACTTCTTGGCTGTAACTTCACATGGTAGAAAAGGGTTAGGGAAATTTCTGGGCTCTCTTTTTTAAGAGTTGTGGCATTATGACCTAATCACTTCTCAAAGGGCTCATCTTCTAATGCCATCACATGAAGGTTAGAATTTCAGCTATGAATTTGAGGGGGACAGAAATATTCATACTAGAACATTCTATACCTGTTATTATTGTTGCTGTTGTTGTTGGATGCTGTCTAGTGGAATCTGACTCATAGTGATTTTACATACAACAGAACAAAACACTATCCACCACACAATCTTTTTATGTTTGACCCATTGTCACAGCAACTATGTTTCTTCTCATTTTGAATGGCGGCACTTCAGCAAAATGAGGTCTTTGGGGCTTCACTCCATTTCTGTCATTAAGATCAACTCTATTTTGAGGCGGCAACTCTTCCCCAGTCCTTTCCTGAATGCCTTCCAGCCTGGGGGCTTCATTTTACAGCTCTATATTTGACAGTGCTTCTCTGCTATTCATAGGGTTTTCAATGGCTAATTGTTTTGGGAATGGGCTGCCAGGTCCTTCTCCCTAGTCTGTCTTAGTCTGGAAGCTCAGCTGAAATCTGTCCACCAGGAGTGGCCCACTAGTATCTGAGGTACTGGTTGCATAGCTTTCAGTGTCACAGCAACATGCATACCCCACAGCATGACAAATTGACAGACATGTGAGGGATTCTGCACTTAGCCACCCAAACTTCACGTTCTTTTTGCATGCAAAATGCATTTATTTCATCCCTTTAACCCCCAGAGTCTTAACTTTTTCCAGCATCAAGTCAAAAATTTAAGTCCAAAGTCTTATTTAAGTTTCATTTAGGGAGGGAGGGGATTGGGGAAGTGAATGTGAGCAATGTACAATGTGCAATGAAAAATGCATGTGTGGAGACATCAAAATGAGACCCATTAAGAGTAAGGGGGAAATTAATGTGAGCAGTGTACAATGAAGGGTATCTATGGAAATGTCATAATGAGATCCATTAAGTTGTACATTAAAATTACTGTGTGTGTGTGTGTGTGTGTGTGTGTGTGTGTGTGTGTGTGTAATCCCCCCCAAAATACCAATAAAAGTAAAATAAAATAAAAATTTCATTTAACTCCAATTTGAATTAGACTTAATGTATGATTCATTCTGGGGCAAATTGTTCTCTAGCTTTGAAACTATGAAATCCAACATGCTATGTGCTTCCAAAATACAATAGTGGAACAAATATTGGATGAACATTTCCAGTCCAATAAGAAGAAAGAAGAAAGAAGAAAGGAGTGACTTGTACCAGGTAAGTATAAAGCCCAATAAAGTAATTTCCCTTTGATCTTAATGTTCCAGAATCATCATCTCTGGCTTGATGCTCTGTCCTCCTGGCCAGCTGTGCAGAGGTTCTGCTATCCAGCCCATCTTGAAATCAGTTCTTTCTTTTGCATTTTATAATCAGAAATCAAGAGAAACCAGACAGCTCCTCTGATACATTACTTAGAAAATTCCTGGAGGCACCAGGGCACGTGCCTATAATCTCAGTGACTGGGGAGGCTGAGACAGGAGACTCTTGAGTTTGAGGCCAGAGGCAGCCTATACAGTTTAGTAAGACCTTGTCTCAAAATAAAAGAAAAATGTTTAAATGGTGCCTAGGAGTGCAGCTCAGTGGTAGAGCACTTGCATAGCATGTGCAAGCCTTGGGTTCAACCCTTCAGTACGGAAAAAAAAAAAAAAAAAAGATTAAAGTTTTCTCTTTCTGACCCTCACCAAAGTCATTTTCAAAGGCCCATTAATAGCAGTGGAGCCTTTTCTAGCATGACCTCAAAACCCTCCTAGCCTCTAGCCATTACTCTATTTCAAAGCCACTTCCATATAATTTTTTAGTATTTGTTACACCAGCACCACCATATATAGTACCAAGTTTTTGCTTAAGTCCATTTGGATTGCTATAACAAAATTCCATGCACTGTATGGGTTATAAACAACAAACATTTATTTCTCTTCTTTCCAGAGATTGGAAAGATTAAACCAAGTTGCCATTGGATTCAGCATCTACTGAAGGATGATGCCTCCTGGTTCATAGGTAGCTGTTTTCTTATTATAGCCCCACATCGTAGAAGTGGAGAGTGAATCTATCAGTGCCTTTTATAAGGGCATGGATACCATTCATGTGGGTTCTTCCCTCATGACCTAATCACCCTACAAAGGCCCAATCTCTTAATACCATCACTCTAGGAGTTAGGATTTCTGCATATGAATTTGGGGAGGCACAAATACCCAGTCCGTGGCAGGTGTACTGAGTCTCTGAGATTTGAGGATAATTTGTCACTAAAATGTAACCTAGACCACACTGACTAACATAAAGTTTAAGACTTATCCAAGAGCTGCTATTCTTTGCTAAGTAGCAAGAAAACAAAATTCAATGTCTCATGAAATAATTAGGTCCTGCATGCAATAATTTATTTATTGCTTCAAATTTTTAAATGTTAAAACATTTAATCACTCTTCAAATATTACTCACAATGGTCTAATGACATGACTAATACATTCATGTAATAAACCAGCTAATACCACCCATAGCCATTAGTTTCCCCACATCTAAGAGTCAGTCAGTCATCCACCCTTGAAGGAGGTATATGACCTCCCTCTTGTTGATAAGGAAAAAATGGGACCACCAGGAAGATGCTTGAGCATGAAGTGATAACACCTTGGCAAAGATTAGTCATTGGGACTATGAGGCCCCACAAGAGTCCCAGAATCTTTTTAACTTTTCTTTTCCTAAACTCCAAGCCCACTTGATCATTAAATGTATTATTACTCATGTTCTCAGCAAGAATCAGCAAGTTTTAAACACTTAGAAAAACTCCTGGCATTGGGTACACATTCTATAAATGTCATCTCTCAGCATCTATGTTGGTATTATTATTGCCTCCATTTTTAGCCTAGGAAAACTGGAACTCAGAGTGATTGGTAATTGTTTCAAAGTTATAAGATGACTAAGATAGGATTTGAAGCTAGGTTCAAACCAAACATTTCTTCCATAGGACTCACTACTTCTCCAGTGGCTCACAACTGAGATGGAAAGCAACTTCTCTCCAAAAACAAATGTTAAGGAGTTAAAACTGAAAGGCAAGTCAAAATGCAGACAAGTTATCGAGCTCTTGAACCAAACTGTGAAACGGATTGGTCAGGATTTATGCTTCTAGCCATCACCAGGTGACTGAGTCCAGACTTGTCCTGTTGAAAATAACTATAAAAGTGGACAAAATATCTGAGGAAACTTTTCAAGTATTGAATGAAAGAAAGTACAGGCCTATGATATTTAAGTGGAGAAGTCACACAAAATGGGTTCATGTCCACCCTGGTTTTCTGCCCAGAGGAAATTTCTAGCTGTCAGGCAAGGAAGAGGAAGTGAAATTCAAGCAGAGAATGTTCCACTGGCCTGAAGAGGCAAAAATCAGAGATTCAGGAGAGACAGGGTACCAGAGTGGCTAGCGTTTGTAGGACACAGTAATAAAACAAAAGGAGTTTCCCATTGAGCCCTAGAAATCTGCCCCAATTTCCCCATGAGTCTCCTAGGAACATCGGCCACATGTGGGCAAGGCGAGACCCCACAGACTTAGAAGAACTCATGTACTATGGAGGTGAAAGCTTAGTAAAGATACCAGGGGTGGGCAATGCTGGAAGACTTCAAAGTTCCAGCTGAGCCAGAGTACAGACATTCACTGAGGTGCCAAAAGGTCATGCCTAGGAGGAAGGGCCATGCCCTGGATTAAAGGACTTGCCCTAGGACTAAATCAAGAAACTGTGTTCAAAATCAAAACAAACAAGCAACAAATAAATAAACGAACTACACCTAATTCCTTCCTAATGGAGATTGAACCACACCTAAGAGCAAAAAACAATTGACTGATAACTCCATTGCTTGATATATAAAACTCAAGACCTTATGAGGGAAAAAACACAACTTAAACATCCTATGATACATTGTATTAAGTGTCTAAGAGTTAGTGAGAAAAAATTAGACATGTGAATAAATTAGAAAATATGACGCATTATCAATGAAGCAGGGGGATGTGGTCCATAGTAGGGGCAAAAAAGTCAATAGGAACAGAACCTAAGCTGCTTCTGATAGGGTACAACAAGCAAGGTTGTTGAAGTAGCTGTTATAAATGTGCTAAAGCACTTAAGGAAAAACATGTTCATGCTGAAATAAATGAAAATTTTAGAAGTGACAAGCCAAATGCCTATGAGAAATGTACTTGATCGAGATAGGGGCACATAAAAGCCTGCTGGAGAATGAATGAGTTATTGGATTTTATGCAGATCAACTGACAGTTTCAAAGCTAAAGAGCAAAGGAAAAAATGACTGAAGAATAAGAGCAGATCCTCTGTCACCTGTGGAATAAAATCAAGCAATCTGATATTTGAGTCCCAGAAAAATACGAGAGAATGGGGCAGAAAAACTATTTGAAGAACTAATACTCCCAGTTTCTCCAAATTTAGTGAAAAATGAACTCACAGATTCAGGGAGCTCTGCGAGACATAAGAGGGAGAAATTCAAAGTAAACCATGTTTAGTCACATCAAACTGCTGAAAATTAAAGATATGTGAGAATCTTAAAAGTAACTAAATAAAAAAGACACTTTATATAGAGAGAATAGTTTCAAATTGTGGCAAACATTATTATAAACTATGAAAACCAGAAGACACTTTTAAAATGTTGGTTAAAAATAATGTCAATCCATAATTTTATGTCCAGTAAGGCTATCTTTTAAATGCGTAGGTGAAACTAGGTATTTCCACATAAATGAAAGCTGAGAAAATATGTAATCGGAAGGCCTGCCCTATAAGAATTGCTAAAGGAAATTCTTCAGGCTGCAGGGAAATGCTACTACACAGACACTTGTATTTGCTAACGAAGAGGAGTAGAAATCATGCGGAGCATCGTGTGTGCTACACATTTGTAAACCCGGGAGGTGGAGGCAGAAGGATGGGAAGTTCAAGTTCAGAGGCAGCCTGCACATCTTAGTGCCATCCTGTCTCAAAATAAAAAATAAAAATAAAGGTCTAGAGGTATAGCTCAGTAGTAGAGAGTTCTTGCCTAGTATGTACAAAGCCTTGAGTTCAACTCCCCAGTACTGAAAAAAAAAGTAGTAGAAATCACATATGTGTTTTAATATGAGTATATACTGATATATCTTTAATATGTATGTAGAAGTTATCAGAATGGAAAATGAAACAGATCTCACTATACATTGATTATAAGAGATGCATTTGAAATACAAATACACAAGAGTTTGAAACTAAAATATAGAAAAAGATGCATGAAAACAGAAAACATAAAAAAGCAGGGATGTATAAGCTAAAATAAAAATGTAGACTTCAAGACAGAAATATTTCCAGCTATAGAAATATTTTTAATAAAATGATCAGCTTATCAGGCAGATATAACAATTCTGAAATCATATGTATCATAAAATAATACCAAATACAAGAATAAAAATGACAGAGAAATAGAAAACCATAAATAACAGTTGGAGACTTAACATTTCTTTTTCAGTAACTGATAGAACCACACACACACACACAAACCTAGTAAGATATAGAAGGTTTAAACAAAACTATAAACTGACTGGACTTAACTGATATTTACAAATACTATACTAAATAACTTTAGAGTATACATTGTTTTTAAAGTAGACAGACCATATTGCGGGCCCTTAAAAGCTTCAATACATTTTTTAAAATTAAAATATAACAAAGTATGTTCTCTGACCACAGTGAAATTAGAAATCAATAACTATAAATAGAAATGCCTCAAATATTTAAAAATAAGATAGGATACATCAAAATAATCTATCATTGAGAAAGAAAGGAAATTTGGAATTTAAAATACACAATAAACTAATATCTATGTACAACATGTCAAGATGTGTGGAATGCAATGGAGTAAGGAAATAATTTAAAACTTTGAATGTTTGTATTAGAAAGAAGAAAGTTTGATATATCAATATTCTAAGCTTTCACCTAAAGAATCCTGGAATGGAAGAAAAAGTAGGTAGAAGCAAACCTTGATGAGGCACTTCACAAAAGAAGTTCAAAACAGTACCGCCATTTGGAATCTGTTTTGAAGTTTCTTCTAAGATTAACCAGTAATGGCCAGGCATTGTACTGCCAGGTATTTTGTTGTTGTTATTTACCTAGAGGAGAAAAGATTGAGGTTGTCCAAGATTTTGCTTTGCTTGGCTCTATAATCAACACCCGTGGAAGCAGCAGTCAAGAAATCAAAAGATGCATTGCTCTAGGAAAAGCTGTGGCAAAAGATGTCTTTAGAGTATTGAAAAGTGAAGATATCAAATTGAAGATGAAGGTGCATCTGACTCATACCATGGTATTTTCAGTGGCATCATATGGTTGTGAAAGCTGGACATTGAACAAGAGAGACAGAAGAAGAATCGATGCTTTTGAATTGTGGTGCTGGAGACGTCTATTGAGTATACCATGGGCTGCCAAAAGAACCAACAGATCTGTCCTAGAAGAAGTGCAACCAGAGTGTTCCTTGGAAGCAAGAATGACCAGACTGTGTCTTACCTATTGGACATGTAGTCAGGAGAGATCAATCCTATGTGGCGCACGTGCCTCCCGGTCTGGCCTGGAGGTTCGGACGGGTTGCGCTGCCGCGTACACAGATACTAAACACAATTCACTTGGGACCCTCAGGTGAGGGGCACAGACTCCTGCGTCCCTCAGGACCCTGGAGGAGATGGGAGAAAGGAAAAGCCTCAGGCACTTTTGCCTTCCAGGGGCAAACACCTGTGTTGGTTGTCTCGGTGGTCAGGAGGAGACAGCTGTTGCTTCCTCAGTGATCAGAGGGAGAGCAGGTTCCTTTCCTTGTTGAGGATTGCAACGGGGAGAGCGCTTTTTCCTCATGTTTGGGAGAGTGGCAGGTCAACGCAAAAGAGGAAAACCCTCCACCAGATGGATTGACGCAGTGTCTGCAACAATGGGCTTAAACATAAATAAGATCATTTGCCTGGCACAGAATCGGCAAGTGTTTCGATCTGCTGTACATAGAGTTGCTATGAGTCAGACTCGACTCGACAGCACCTAACAACAACAGCAACAATTTACCTAGAAAATAGAATAAAATTATATGTTAGTAGAAAGACTGTACAAGAATATTCATAGCACTTTTATTCAATTTTCTTCAAAAAAGCATAAACCAACCCAAATGTTTACCAATAGGAAAAATCAATAAATTGTCATATATTGCTGGGCATAGTGACACACTCCTGTAATCCTAGTGACTTGGCGGGTGGAGGCAAGAGGATCTTGAGTACAAGGCCAGAAGCAGCCTATGTAATGTAGTGAGATCTTGGCTCAAAATAAAAAGTAAAAAATAAATAAATGGGTTTGGGGTGCAGCTCAGTGACAGAGTGTTTGCAAAGCACACATGAAGCCCTGGGTTCAACCTCCCTGTACTGCAAAACTAAAATAAATAGATAAATAAACAGTCATATAGTCATTCATTGAATAGTACCAATGCACAAAGTAACATGAATAAATCTTGCAGACACCCTGTTGAATAAACAAAGCCAGTCACAAAAGAACATATAATGTATGATTTAATTTGTCAGAAGTTCAAGGACAAAACTAATCTGTTGTGATTATATTTTTGCAATTTTTTGTTGTGTAACAAAACATGCCCAAACTAACCAGGTGCCATGATGTACCTCTGTAATCCCAGCAACGCCAGAGGGTGAGACAGGAAGATTACAAGTTTGAGGCCAGAAGCAGCCTGCACAAAACATCTAACACAAAATGAAAAACTGGGGCTGGGGGTGTGGCCCAGGGGTAGAGCATTTGTCTAGCATGTGTGAAGCCCTGGGTTCAACCCCCGGTACTGGAGGTACTTGCCCAAACTTGCACATAAAATAGCAAACATGTATTATCTCTGAAAGCTGGGAGTCCAGGGTCACCTTCTCTTAATGTCTTGGGTTCATCATTTCCCACAAGGCTACTTCAAAGTGTTGGCTAGAGCTTTATCATCTTAGGGCTAATTAGGGACTGTCTGCTCCCAAGCTCATGCCTGTACTGTTGGTAAGTCTCTGGTCCTTGGTGGCTGTTGGCTAGAGAAATGAGTTCCTTGCCATATGAACCTCTTCAATGGACCCCTCTCATGGCGGTTGCTTCCCCCAGAGCTGAAGTTGCAGCAGAGAATATAAGCAATGGCAAGGAAGACAGAAGTCTTAGTGTCTTTGCAACCTAAACTCAAAAAGGACAGAAAGTTCCTTGGCACAACCCACACTCCAGTGGAGTGTATCATACAAGGGCATGATCCACAACAGGGATCACACCACTGCAGCAACAGAAATCAGCACAGCAATTGTTCATGGGCAATAAGAACTGACTACTTGGGGCCAAAATGAATTTTCTGGATGACAGAAATATTTTTTCTGTATCTTGATTTGGTCATTGGTTATGTAAGTGCCGAGATTTGTCAAGATACTTCAACTTATGCAGTTAAGATCTATCCATTTATACCTCAATTTTAAAATATGTTTTCAAAGGATGACTTCTTTTTAGATGTCATGAGAATGAATGCAGATCCATCTAGAGCAGACTAAATAGAAGTAACCACAAAAAAACCAAACATTCATTTATCATGTTGCAGTTCAAGTACATAGACTTCGTTAAGTCAAAGGAACACAAATGTATTTTCACAAGGCTGTATTTACTCTTCTCTGGGGAGAGTGTTCAAGACATTTAGCCAAACCTCTAAAACTTGGTTGGGGATCTGAGAACAACCAACCACAGCCTCTTCATCTGAAGTCCCAGTCTAGTTCCCCAAAGGGAGAAAAGGCAGGCATCTCTGCTTAGGATGGAGGCAACATTCAGGAAGATGAAAAATGAAGCTGAAATTGGGGTCAGAACTGAGGAAAACTGACCAGAACCAATTCCCTGCCTTAGGATGCAAAATTTCTAATGGCTTACATGGATTTTTGGACAACAAACACCTCTTTCAAAAGAGTATTTCACAAATCAAGTATACATGAATCTGAATTAGGCTCTTGCAGTTCTCTGAAAATAGACCAAGACTTAAAAGTTAAGAGAAGCCTTGCTTTGCCAACTCCCTTTGAAATTTTCCAGACCCTAAAGCATTTGGAAAGGTAGTTCCACCTACTTTCAAAGCCCAGAGTGCTTGCAGATTGTCATCTTTTGGAAGAGGATCCACTGGAGAAGACCCATTCTGCTCTTCCTCCCTTCACGGTCCTTGGATGAGGACAATGGATACATCCATTATTATGAGTAATGCTGCTAAATGCTACCCTTGTGCCAGGCGCCATGGTAGTCATGGGAGGAACTAAGTGAGCAGCTCTCCCACTGCATAGGACAGGAGCCAAAAGAGTGGGTTTGAATCCTCTTCCCAAAGATCTGGTGGGCTGATCATGGAATCAGTTCCCATGGAAGCCTTGAGAAGTTTTCTTTGGGTTTTAGCAGGAGAGATTTCAACATGGCCTCCAGCAGACCAGTGGCCCTGGAAACTTGCAGTGCCAAGATCAAAGATTTCCAGGGTTACCGAACCCACGAGGTCATCAACTATTGGAGAGGAAATGGGCAAAGGCTGATGTGTGTGCTTCCTAAGTCTTCTTCAGGCTCCATCTTCTCCCTCTGAAGCAATGCAGAAGGCTGCCTCATGGTGATGCAAACTCAAAGCGAAGTGTGGTTTTGGAAAATCACATCCAATAACAGTGTAACATGGCCATGGGGCTGTTGGAAATCTGGAGAGAGTGCCGACAGGATGAGAGTGGCTCCTCAGTCTCGGCAGTGGTGGAAGGAACGCAAAAATCAGATGAGTTTCCCTGTCTGCACACAGCCCGGCTGCCCAAGTCCTCTCAGACTCAACTACTCCAGCAACTTTAGCAGACATGGGCCAATCTGGAGGCAATAAACCCCAACCAGTCTATTCTCATCACCCATCTCCCCACAAACATTCACATGAACAGGGAAAGATGTGAGGAATCCATTTTCTGTTGATCCTAGAAATGCCTTCAATGGCACACATCAAGGGCTCATTTGCCTTCTATGGCATTCTTTAGCAGATCTGTGGTGCAGCACAGTGTGATAAAGAAAGGCATGGACCTCTGACCATTCCCCAGGGAATTTCCTTAAGCACGTGCCTTACTCTCTGAGCCTCAGATAGTAGAAGACAATTTAAGGAAAGTCTCAAGATTGGCAGTGGGCCATCACAGAGCCATCTTGTCACACAGTTGTAAGATGCATTGTGAACATCGCATTCCCTGTAAATGGTGGCCTTGGAATTGTGCAATGTGACACTTCTAACTGGCACTTGCAGGTTCAGAAACTAAAATTCCTAAAGAGTATGATCCCTGGGCCATTTTACAGGACTTTGTTCTGAGATGCAGATCACAGGGGCCTCCAGAATCTGGAAAATCACCTTACAGTAACAAGAGAATTCGCAAAGAAAATGTTTGGAACAATCATCACAAAAGTAAACCCATGGCCTAAGCTCCAAAGCCACAAGCATGAAACAAATAAGAAAATGCAACACTATGAATGAGTGTTTGAAAGTCCAATAAATGGGAGAATTCATCTCCAGAGAAAATAGAAATAGTAATCTGAAAAGTTTAAAATCAGTTATTTATAAATTCTTTAGAGATAGAGGATGAAATTCATCCATAAAACAAGAAGTTGAGATTATATGTCAAGTATTAGAGATTATGGGCTAGAATGGGAGTTTATGAAAAATTAGAAATCTGGAAGTGAAAAGTATAGTCGTTTGAAACAAAAATGAACAAAAGTATAGTCATTTGAAACAAAAAATAAAGGATAAACAGGATTCAAGGAGAAGTGATAGTTTAGAAAAACAAATTGGAAAAAATCCTTATAACTTAATAAAGAGAGCAAAAAATAGAAGAAAAATATGAAAAAGCAGTTAATAAACAGAGAAGATAGATTAAGAGTCTCCAACAGACATCTAACAGCAGTTCCATAAAGAGATTAATGGGGGGGAGGAGAGAATATTTAAAGAGGTAGTGGAACCAGGTGTGATGGTGTATGCCTATACTCCCAGCTTCCTGAGAAGTTGAGGCAGGAAGATCATGAGTTCGAAGCCAGAGGCAGCCTGTATGACTTAGTGAGACACAGTCTCAAAAATTAAAAATGGGGCTGGGAGGACAGCTCAGTGGTAGAGTACTTGCCTAGCATGTGTGAGGCCCTGGGTTCAACCCCCAGGTGCTAGAGAGAGGGAAAGAGAAAAAGAGAGAAAGAGATCATGGAGTGTAATTTTTCAGAATTGAAGAAGACAGGTGTCCTAAGGTTGGAGAAGCTCACAGAATGCCAAGTCATATAATTTCTTTAAAAAAGAAAAATGAGCCAGTAAATTTCAAGATTCTCCCTAGGAGGGCTGCACTTCCACAAGACTTTCCCCCCAAACCCATTAGCAACTCCTGGGATTCTAAGTCTCTTAGACCATCTATACAGTCTATACAGTCACTCCTAAACTGCACACTACACTTTTTGCCCATCCAGCAGACACCCGTGTCATTCACATCTCTCCACATTCACCCCATACTTCAGTTCTGACCATTGCGCTTGTCCCCACCATCATTCTATACAGCATGCCTGATTTCACCACCATACAACTCCTTTTATTGTGAAGCACCATGTGGTCTCAAGCGCCGTGGGACTGCCTCCTTATGAGGCACCCCACCTCACTCACCCATGTAAGTCCTTTCTTTCAGTGTCACCATCTTTTTTACCCCCAAACTATCTCCCTCTAACCAACCTCCTATGTCTTATGGCATTTTGCCCTCAGGAGCAAGCCATTTGCCATTAAATTTAAGCAACAAGAGGAAACCTCTGGCTTCCCCCAGCTCTTCTTGCTAGCTGTCATTTGTCCACCTGCCTGAATTCATGCATCTACAGAGTCTCAAAGTGACTCAGTCTCTAGCCAGTACATGAATTTCTTTGAGACTCCTCACCAAAAGTTTATCTAGACCCTGTTGGAATATTCCAGTGACAGGGACCATCTACATTCAATTCTTCTTAACTGTTGTTGTTAGATGCCATCAAGTTGGTGTCTGACCGATAGCAACCCTACCTACAACAGGCAAAACACTATTGTCAGTGCTTCTCTGCTATTAATAGGGTTTTCAATGGTGGATTGATTTTTGGGAATGGGTTGCTGGGTCCTTCTCTCAAGACTACAGCATCTGGTGTTTCCAGGCAGTCTCCCATCCAAATAATAACCAGGCCCAACCCTGCTTAGCTTCCCACAGTGCTATGGCTGCAGGAATCCTCTGGGGGGGAATCTCTGGGGAGAATCATTCCCCAGCATAGAGCCAGACTTTCAGTCTACAAACCCAATTCTATTCTATTTCTATGCAAAAGTCTCCTGCTAGCTATTAAAGTTAGACGAAATTTAAATTCAGCCCATTGTGATCCTTCCCTTCCTTCCAGGGGTGTGACTATTCTGGAGGGGGCTCCAAAAGAGGCAGCAGCTGACTCTTGAGTTCACCATCTGGTTGATTGATCGATTGATCAATTGAGAGTCAAGTCATCTGCTCTGTGATCTTGGATTGTCAGGGGTCTTTCCTTAGCCCTGCCATCCCTGTTTCTGTGGCTTTTGCAGGTTCTGGGCTGGCATCAGCCCCACCTGTGCCATCCTGGGGGGAAGAGGAGCCCACACTGCCTCTGAAAGATGCACTGGGGCACAAGAGGCTTAGCAAGATTCTCAATGGTGCCACTAAGCAGTCAACTCCTCCCTGAGCCTGGCTGCTTCCTTGAAGCTCCACCAGACCCTGCCCAGGAGGCAGAGAGTCTCACTTCTCACCAGCATCCTAGTCTCCTCTCTGTATGACCTTCTCCATACCCACCTCATCACTCCAATTTTTTCTAGCCTCTAGAGGAAGTATTTCTCTTCCTTGGTGGTGATGATCTCTCTCTCTCTCTCTCTCTCTCTCTCTCTCTCTCTCTCTCTCTCTCTCCAAGAAGTATGGAAGTTGTCTCAAAACAGCCTAATGGTTCTGGAAACACAAAAGTCAGGAGAGACCATTTCTCTATCACGCCTAAGTCCATTTCCTGTGACTATAACAGAACATTCAAGACTGGGTAATTTATAAAGATTAGAATTTGTTGAGTTCATGGTTCTGGAGGCTTGTTGTTGTTAGGTGCTGTCAAGTTGAGTCCCACTCATAGCGACCCTATGTACAGCAGATTGAAACACTTCTCGATTCTGTGCTAGGCACATGATCTTATTTATATTTAAGCCCATTGTTGCAGATACTGTGTCAATCCATCTGGTGGAGGGTTTTCCTTTTTTTCATTGACCTGCCACTCTCCCAAACATGATGTCTTTCTCCAGGCATGGATCTCTCCTGACTACACATCCAAAATATGTAAGATGCAATCTGGCCATTCTTGCTTCCAAGGAGCCCTCTGGTTGCACTTCTTCTAGGACAGATCTGTTGGTTCGTTTGGCAGTCCATGGTATATCCAATAGACATCTTCAGCACCATAATTCAAAAGCATCAATTCTTCTCCTGTCTCCCTTGTTCAATGTCCAGCTTTTACAACCATATGATGTGACTGAAAATACCAAGGCATGAGTCAGATGCACCTTCGTTTTCAATGTGACATCTTCACTTTTCAATACTCTAAAGAGGTCTTTTGCCACAGCTTTTACTAGGGCAATGAGTCTTTTGATTTCTTGACTGCTGCTTCCATGGGTGTTGATTATAGAGCCAAGCAAAGCAAAATCATGGACAACATCAATCTTTTCTCCATTTATTGTGAACTAGCATATTGGCCCAATCATAAAGATTTTTGTTTTGTTGATGTTTAGTCCAAACCCATATTGAAGGCTATATTCTTTGATTTTTTTTTTTTTTTTTTTTTAGGTACTCGGGGTTGAACCCAGGGCCTTGCACTTGCATGCTCTGCAAGTGCTGGACCACTGAGCTGCACCCCCAGCCCATTTTTTCACTTTTTGAGACAGGGTCTCGCTAAGTTTAGCAGACTGCCTCTGATCTTGAACTTGCGATTCTCCTGCCTCTGCCTCCCAAGCCTCTGGGATTATAGGTGTGCACCACTGTGCCCAGTGCATATTCTTTGATCTTCATCAGTAAATGTTTTAAATCATCTTCACTTTCAGCAAGCAGAATTGTGTCATCTCCATAACACAGGTTGTTAACGAATCTTCCTCCAATCCTGATGCCGTGTTCTTCCTCATAAAGTCCAGCTTCTCATATTATTTGCTCAGCATACAAATTGAAGAGATAGGATGAAAGTATATAGCCCTGAGACATACCTTTCTCAACTTTAAACCAGGCTGTTTCCTTGTTCTATTAGAACAACTGTCTCCTGGTTCATGTGCAGATTCCTCATGAGTACAATTAGGTGCTCTGGTATTCCCTTCTCTGAAGTGTTATCCATAATTTATTATGATCCATGCAGTCAAATGCTTTTGCATAGTCAATAAAACATAGATAGACATCTTTCTGATATTCTCTGCTTTTGGCTAACACCCACCTGACATCAGCAATGATGTCCCTGGTTCCTGGACCTCCTCTAAATCCTGCTTGATTTTCCTGTAATTCCCTGTCTATATACTGCTGTAGTTGCGTTTGAATGATCTTTGGTAAAATTTTGCTTGCATGTGATATTAATGATATTCTCTGATAGTTTCCACATTCAGTTGGATCCCCTTTTTTGGGAATAGACACAAATATGGATCTCTTCCAGTCAGTTGGCTAAATAGCTCTTTTCCATATTTGTTGGCATAAACATGTTAACACTTCCAGTGCTGCATCTGTTTGTTGAAACATCTCTATTCATATCCCATCAATTCCTGGAACCTTGTCTTTCGCCAGTTCTTTCAAGGTGGCTTCCACTTTGTCCTTCAATACCATTGGTTCTTCTTCATATGCAACCTCTTGGGATGGTTGGTCATCTTACCAATTCTCTTTTGTATAATGACTCTGTGTTTCCTTCCATCTTATTTTGATGTTTCCTGCATCGTTTAACATTTTCCCTGTAGAATCTTTCACTACTGCCACTCGAGGCTTGAATTTTTTCTTCACTTCCTTAAGCTTGAGAAACACAGAGCATTTTCTTCCCTTTTGGTTTTCTGCCTCTAGCTTTTTGCACATGTCATTATAATATTTGATTTTGTCTTCTTGAGCTGCCTTTTGAAATCTTCTCTTTAGATCCTTAACTTCATTATGTCTTCCTTTTACTTTGGCTGCTTGATGTTCAAGGGCAAGTTCCAGCGTCTCTTTTGACATGTAATTTGGTCTTTTCTTTTTTTCTTGTCTTTTAAATAACTTTTTGCTTCCTTCTTGAATATCTTTTATGTCATGCCACAACTCATCTGGTCTCTTATCATTTGTGTTTAATGTTTTAAATCTTTTCTTGAGGTGGTCTCTGAACTCAGGTAGGATATACTCAAGGTCATACCTCGGCTCTCATATACTTGTTCTAATTTTCTTCAGCTTCATTTTGAACTTGCATAGGAGAAGTTGATGGTCTGATCCACAGTCAGCACCTGGTCTTTTTTTTGATATTTGATATAGAGCTTTTCCATTGTCTCTTTCCACATATGTAGTCAATTTGATTCCTATATGTTCCACCTGGTGAAGTCCATGTGTATAGTCGCCATTTACATCTGTGAAAAAAAATGTATTTGCAATGAAAAGGTCATTAGTCTGACAAAATTCTATCATGCTATCTCCAGCTTCGTTTCTGTCACCAAGACCATATTTTCCAACTATTGAAACTTCTTCTTTGTTTCCAACCTTTGCATTCCAGTCACCAGTGATTATCAGTATATCCTGATCATATGTTTGTTCTATTTCAGATTGCAGAAGCTGGTAGAAATATTCCCTTTCTTCATTTGTGGCCTTAGTGGTGGCCTCACTGATGCCTAGAATTTCAGTGTTTATGTGCTCCATTTCTCTTTTAACAATCTCTAATATTCCTAGGGGGCTGGGATTTAGCTCAGTTGGTAGAGCACCACTCTGCAATCTCTGAGGTCCCAGGGTCAATTCCCAGTACCACAAAATAATGGGAGAAGGACATGCCAATCTACTCTCAAGGCAATCCCAAAGAATCAGCCATTGAAAACCCTATGAGGGTTGCTATGAATTGGACATGACTCAACCGCACCTACCAACCAAAACCAATTTTCCTAGATTCATACGATGTACATTCCATGTTCCGATTATTAATGGATGTTTACAGTTGTTTCTCCTCATTTTGAGTCATTCCACATCAGCAAATGGAGGTCCTTGGGGCTTTACCCCATTTCTGTCATCACTCTACTTTGAGGAGGTAACTCTTCCCCAGTAGTCTTTTGAGTGCCTTCCAACCTGGGGGACTCATTTTCCAGCACTACATCTGACAGTGTTCCTTTGCTATCCATAGGGTTTGCAAAGCCTAGTTATTTCGGGAGTGGCTCACCAGTGTCTCCTCCCTCGTCTGTCTTAGTCTAGAAGCTCAGCTGAAACCTGTCCACCATGGGTAACCCTGCTGGTATCTGAGATACCAGTGGCATAGCTTTCAGCCTCATCACAACACACAAGCCCCCACAGTGCGGCAAACTGACAGACGTGTGGGGGTCTGGAGGCTAGGAAGTCCAATAGCATGGTGCCAGCCTCTGCTTTACTCCTTGTGAGGATCTCATGTTTCTTCAACTGATGGTAGAAAGGGGACAAGCAAGTGGGTAGTACAGAAGAGAGGAAAACATGCCTGAATTCCCATAACAGCTCATTCCACCCTTGAAAAATGCATCATTCCATTCCCGAAGCAATACCCTTCATCCGAACACCAACCGGAGGCCTGACCTCCCAACCTTGCTGCATTGAGGAATTAAGCTTCAACATGAGTTTTGGTGAGGATAAGCCATATTCAAACCATAGCAACTCTTGAACTGGGAAGCTAAGAGGAAAAGGGGAAAATATCCAAGGAAATAGATGGTGACTAAAGGAACAAGTGTTATATTGAGTTGAGTGTGCCTCCTTCCAGCTTCCACTCATAGGTGTCAGCTCTTCCCCAGAACACTGAGGACATGGCCCCCTAAGTCTTCTTTGCTTCCAGGAAAATGTTCCCAGCTGCTCGATCATGTGATAGCTTTGTAGTATTCCACTATTTTGGAAAACCTTCGTAAGAAAATTGAATGACCTTAGAGCATCTAGGTTCTTTCACTGTGAAATCACAATAGGAATACCCCAGGCCTCCTGGGCTGCTCTGAGTTCTGGTGATCACTGCTTTGTGGGGCTAGGGGCCCGTGCCCCTTTATGAGTTCTTACAATGTTTTCCTAGGGGACACAGATGAAGTCCCTCAAACTTTGCTAAAATCTTAAGAGGTAGGTTATTAAGATTCCCATTTTATAAGGGAATCCTGAAGTACAATAAGTGAATTTAGAGAAATGGAACCGAGAAACTCAAATCCAGGAGTCTGGCTTTTAAACCCAGCAGGATTCTGTAAACTTTCTCAAAACATGTGCCATGGCCTTAAACTCTTAAGTTGCCATCCACACTTCACCAGCCTTTTAATTTCTAAGTTTGTCAGCTTCTCCTCTCTTATCTTTCCCTATTCAAAATGCTTTCCATAGCCTGTTAATTGGTGAATATGTTTTTTTCAGAGAATTTTCACATGTTACTTAATTTCTCATTTCTCTTGTTAGTTTATTTACCCATGTTGTTTGTATTTCTTTCTTCCACCTTTGTTCTATGAACCAGCATTATTATGTCTTTGTTAACTTCTTAGGTCATAAAAACTCTCTTAGTGTTTTTGTGAAAATTACCATTCAAAGAAACTGTTTTTCCTTTGAGAATGGTTTGGCCTGAGTCCATACACCGTTAGAGTATCTGTGCTTTAATTGTTTTCTTAAATGTTCACTTACTTTCTTTCAATTTCCTCTCTGCCTCATTGATACTTAGGAGACTATTTTTAGATTTTTGGTGGTTGGGTAATTTTAGGTCTTGCTTTTTCTGGTTATTTCCAATTTTATTGTTTGAGGCATAAAATGTAATACATAGAATGGAGAGGTTTTTTGTTTGTTTTATTTTGTTTTGTTTTTGGCATGCTCTGAGAACTCCTTGGCTGCCTACAAAGTTCTTCTGAGCACACTTAATCCTCTACAGAGTCCATTGCTTAGCCATCTATGGCCTTCACCATGAAGCTGGCAAGAACCCTACTCCCTATGGGTTTCTCCCATTGCATGGAGCAGCCTGATGAAGCAAATAAGACAACCCAAGGCAGCAAAAGGGCAGCAGCAGCAGCAGGGGAGCCAGGGCTGGACACAGAGTAGCTGAGACATCCACCACTGGGGGTGCTGAGGACTGCATGGGGGGCTCAGCTGTAGCAGCCTGGGTGCCTCTGCAGGCTGTGGACAGAAGCACCTGGGTCACCTATGATGTGGAACTGAGCTGTCTTAGCCCATTTTCTGCTGCTACAACAGGACACCACACACTGAGTGATCTATAGAGAAGGTAATTTAGCTCATGATTCTGGAGGCCAGGAGGTGTCTGAACACAGTGCTTGCATATGATGAGGGCCTTCCTGCTACATAATCCCACGGCAGAAGGTAGAAGGGCAAGAGTAGGAGAGAAAGAGTGACCAAGGGAGGGCTGGACTCTCTTTTATAACAAATCTGCTCTCTCCACAACTAACCCACTCCCCAGATAAGGACATTAACCCATTCAGGAGGATAGAGCCATCATGACATAATCACCCATTATTAAATTCCACCTCCCAACACTGTTGCACTGAGGATTAATTTCACAACACGTGAACTTTGGGGGATACCTTCAAACCACACCAGGAGCATTTGGACACTAGGGAAGTTCAAGTAGCAGACTGTCAGTGCCCTACTTCCATAGGTTTCTCATGCTTTGAATCAATGGAGGTAGACAAGGGCAATCAGCATCTAACTTTTGTTCAGGCATACATCCTCATTTACTTCTACATGTATTTATTGTTGTTGTTGTTGTTAGGAGCCATTGAGTCAGGTCCTACTCATAGTGACCCTATGTACAACAGAATGAAATGGTATCCAACACTCCCATGCCCAGTACCATGTCAGTGCTTCTCTGTTATTTACAGGGTTTTTCTGGTAATCCACTCCTGAAACAATCCACATCTATTCCTATATCAACTTATTCAACTAATAGCCATAGGAGGCTTACTTTGCTCCTTTCTGGCCCCTGCTGAAACAATGAAATATTTTTTCACTACTCTTTCCAGTCTCCAAGTTTAGAGGAGCTTCAGGGACATCATAGAAAGGAGATTTGGCCCTGCTTTATCTGTTCCATTGTCCTGTGCAGATCACCTAACCTCCTTGAGTCTCTGTCTTCCCATTCATGAGCTAAAGATCTCAGAGATCTTGTGAGCACTACCAAGAGAAGGACAAAGGCAGAGCAGAATGTGAGGTGCCCACAGCCACAGGGGACATTGAGGGGCAGTGATTGTCATAGTAACAGCATTCAGGGACCCACCATCAGACTAACCATGCAGGACAGGCACCAAGAGTCTGCAGGAATCTTGGAAGGCAATCCATGAAACTGCTTGAAAGTGTTCCTTCCCTGGGAGGACTTGGCATACAAGGAACAAGAGTGGCCTTCTGTTCAGCTGTGATCTTTTGTCCAAATAGTCAAGCAGGTTAAGTATCAGCTGCATCCAATGAGAAGAGAGACTGGAAAAGGTATCTGGCCTGTTCACTCTTCCTCTCCTCCTCTCTTCTCCACACTCTAGTCTCAGCTCAAGACAGGGACATGTACATAATCCCAACTCTTCACTTGGGCTGAATTTAGGGTCAGATCTGCTGCTAGTCCTGGGTTCTACTTCTGGTAACTAGATATCTGCCTTGTTCCTAGGGGTTGATTCTCAACCAGACCCTGCTCTTTTCAAGCTAGAGGTACTTTTTCTCAAAAGGAGACCCTTTCTCCTAAGGGTAAAGACTTAAACCTGGGTCTTTCCAGAGGCCTAAGGCCACCCCACCACCCATAAACTCTCCTGAAAGTCTGAATATTGTCAAAAACTGCCATCCTGTGTGTGATCACCATGCATAAGTGAGGGATCCTAATGTCTTTGGGTGCTGGACTGCCCCAAGTATCTACCCTATGCTACCTATGCCAGCTATCCCGTGTCACCTACACACATTGTTTGGCCTGTGAGGCCAGACTCCTTCCTTTTCCCTTTATTGTCTCCCCATCAATGTTTATCAGGTTGAGGTACAAATTTAGGACTTCCTATCTTAGCTAATTTCTCTGCCTATTTCAAGGGGAATCTAGAAATAACTATTAGACAAGTCCTTACAAATTTCAAGTGGAATACTTCTTATCTCAATGTCTGCAGGTGATTTACAAATGGAGAAATGGTTTACAGTTCTCTGAAGGCTAAACCAGGAAATTCTGAGACCACACTAGAAAAGAAGATCAGAAGGATGTGGACAAGAACTTTTTCCATAAGTAAGTGAAAGTAAATGAACATTAGAACATTCATTCATTCTGTCTTTTGACAAACATCTAACTGAGCACCAACCATACTCCAGGTTCTATGTGAGATACATAGAGAATAATATAGACAGGGCCCTCAGAGCCCTCTGGAGCTTGTACCAGATGGTTTCATCCTCACATCAAAGAACCCACAACATCAACCAGCACCTCTGCCACACTCTCAAGCCCTCTGCTGCATTTACCAGATTCTTTTCCACCTCTACACACTAGTCTCTTTCCTAGGAAAGCATCTCTCATTCATTTGAGAATCACTCCAGACAAGGCTGAAACTCTCCTGTGAAACACTAAGACATCTGCAACTCTGAAAGCTATAGACAAAGTCAAAGGCATAACCCAGCCCTTCCCTGAGTTCTAATCCAATTGCAAGCCTGCCTTGAAATAGGAAACCAGGGGGATTAACCAGGCTTTGAGTTTCACTACAAAAATGTTTGTGTACCTCTGCCGAATTGTGCTAGTAATTTGAGTTTGAAGGTAGATTTTTGAATCAAAAAACAAGTGACTTTCTGCATCATTTTTTTAAAGTAACTTGGGCTCTAAAAGAACCAATATATGAGTTTTAGCTGAAGAAGGCGCTCCTTGGCCAAACCTTGTGTCCATCAAATCCCTACTGAATTTGGGGTTCTGACCCTTTCTAAGACCTTGGGAAATTAGAACTTGCTCAATATGATTGTAATGCAATTTCCTATCCTGAGAAAGAAACATCAGAACATTCAATTACTCTTGCAGAACAACTTTAGTGACCTAAGGGTAAATGGATTGGTAATACAAATCTTGCATTTCCCTTGATGTACAAAAGGGTTTAAAAATTTAATGGAAGTCTGTAAGGAAAGGTTTTTGCTGAATCTAATGTATTTTTTCAAAATAATTTAAAAAGAACCATAGGCCCAGAGTCAGTAGAGCTCAAACTCTTTAATTTCATTTTAAGTAGATCAAGCTTGTAGGTTATACTACTTATATTACTTTTTGTAGTTGTCATCTAAACAACAATCTTCTATAATCTATAGGAGGGGAAGAAAGAAGTCCCATTTTATGGCTTGTTCTTGGAATGGATTATTAACCTATAGAATGACTTATGAGGTATTATGCTTCAAGTACCAACCCTGGGAAGCCCTGGGACAGAAAGAGGCTGAAGGGTAAGGTAATGGGCTCCACAGACCCAAGCAGCGGGGAGAACCCATGGTGCACTAGCTCTGACTCTCTTTGGGATGGACATGCTGGACAGAGCCAGAAAGCTCCTCAGAGCTACATCTGTGCCATTTCCTTGAAGCCTGCAAGAATGTGATTCTAGTCTATGTAGTGCCATTACCACAGAATAGCACAGACTGGGAAATTTATACAGATAACAGAGATATTTCTTACCATTCTATAGGATGGGGAATACAAAATCAAGGGGGTAGCATTTGACAAGGGCCTTTGTGTGGTATCATCCATGGCAGAAGGCAGAAGGGCAAGAGAGCATGAGAAAGCAAGAGGAGGCTGGACCCATTTTTGTAATAAACCCATTCTTGTGATAATGAGCCCACTCCCAACATAACAACATGAATCCATTCTTGTGGGAAGAACTGTCATAATGTAATCACCTCTTAAAGATCTCATCTCTCAACACTGTTGTACTGGGGACTAAGTTTCCAACACATGAACTTAGAGGGACATAATTAAACGGTAGCAAACTCTTTGCAGCAAAGAGTATTGTTTTTTTACATAATGAGGAAATCAAGGCCCTGGGAGGTAAGGGATTATCCACTATGAGAATCCTTTAGTCCTGCCGGGCATGGTGGTGCACACCTGTAATGCCAGAGCCTCAGGAAGCAGAGGCAGTAGGATTGCAAGTTCCAGACCAGAGGCAGTCTGTGTAACTTAACAAGACCCTGTCTCAAAAAGTAAAAAAAATGGGCTGGGGTGCAGCTCAGTGGTATAGCATTTGCAGAGCATGCAAGCATGAGGCCCTGGGTTCAACCCCCAGTACGGCAAAAAAAAAACCACACACACACACACACACACACACACACACACACACACACACACACAAGAATCCTTTAGTCCTGGAGCTAGACTTACATCTACTGTGTCCTGGGGGAACAGCTGACTCCAGGGCACAAGCAAGAGGCACTTGTCTGTGCAAGAGCTGCAGCTGATCCTGGAAGTGCCAAGAGAAGACTCAGGGAAAGCCAAGTTCAGTTTCCAGGCCATTCATTTCTAACTGCATGGTCTTTATTAACTTTATTAACATCTTTGATCCCTTTTTTCATCAGTGGAATAAAGAAAACATACATAGAGTTTATATGAAGATTAAAAGAGACAAAAGAGACAAAGCAGATATGCTCAGGCAGCACCCAGCATAGAATGGTGGTCAGTCACAGTGAGGCCACCAACCCTGCCTCCATGCCACCAGGCCTCCATCCCACCAGGGGGACCTCCACTCTTCTCTTTTCCACCAAGTCCTAACAATAGCTACATCACTTTGATTTCATTTTGAATGCAGCAGGAAAAACAAACTCTCTGCCTAGTTTCTAGTTTCCTTATGGCATTGCCTTCTGGTTATGTATATATAAAAATCACACAGTGTTGACCACAAATGAGCCTCTATAAACCAGTCCACATGTCCTGAACAAAAGTGCTTTTAAATGACAGAGGCATGATTGAAAAGCTTACTGAGAATAACCGCACTTCATAAAAAACAAAATCCATGACTCAACTCTGCTCAGAGGAAGGGGACAGGGAATGGGGTGGGAATGAAAACTAGAGCCCTTGGAGTGATCAGAACTTTCATTCCTCTAGGGAGGCAGAGGCCCAGCAACCCAGGTCAGGACAAAGAGCCCATTAGAGGCCAGGGCTTAGAAAGGTTATCACAGAGGTAGAAACACTTGGCCTGGGACACTCACAGGGGAGGCCAAAGATCCTGCTGGGAGCTGGTCGCAGGAAGCATTGAGGAACATTACATATGATCCCAGCTTTCCAGGTGTCCTGCTGAGGGGCTGAGGGATTGTGGCTGCAGGGGAAGGATACATTTGGGACCTAGAAAAGTCCTCTTTATAATACCAATTTCAAATGCAAGTGGAGTCCATAAAACATGTGGGGGGCTCTGATTTCTGAGTCCACTGTGCGTACAAGTGTGAAATAGAGCTATGTTTTGTGCTAAGTGGGGAAAGCTACATTCCATTTGCATCTGTAGGCTCATAAGTCATTTCTGAAGGGTCAAATGGCCAACTGGGTCTCCAGTCAGTGGAAAATGTCCTAGTCTGTTTTCTGTTGCTATAACTAAATACCTGAGCCTGGGTAATTTATTAAGAAAAGACATTTGTTTGTTACAGGTCTGGAGGCTGGGAAGTCCAAGAGCATGGTGCTGGCACCTACTAGGCATCTTGCTACATCATAACACAGTAGAGGGCCCTACATGGTGGAATAAAGCAAGTGTGCTAGTTCGGGTCTATCTTCTCTTCTGTATAAAGCCACTAATGCCATTATAGATCTGCAGCCGTAGCCCTGTAGAATCTGATCCTGTCAGATCTTGGAAGCTAAGCAGGGTCGGGCCTGGTTAGTACCTGGATGGGAGACCGCCTGGGAACACCAGGTGCTGTAGGCTTGGGAGAAGGACCTGGCAAGCCCCTCCCAAAAATCAATCTGCCATTAAAAACCCTATGAACAGCAGAGAAGCACTGACAATCGTGTTTCCCCTGTTGTACAGATGGTCGCTATGAGTCGGATACTGACTCGATGGCACCTAACAACAACAACAATGCCATTATGCCTGCAGCTATGCCACTGTGGCTTCTGATCCCATCATATCTTGGAAGCTAAGCAGGGTTGAGCCTGGTTAGTACTTGGATGGGAGACAGCCTGGGAACATCAGGTGCTACAGGCTTGAGAGAAGAACTCGCAACCCACTCCCAAAAACAATCAGCCATTGAAAACCCTATGAATAGCAAAGAAGCACTAACAATAGTGTTGTATATATGGTCTCTATGAGTCAGACCCTGACTCCATGGCACCTAACAACAACAACAATGCCATTATGGTGACGTACATTCATGTTCTCATCTAATCCTAATTACCTCCCAAAGGCCTGGCTTCTAAAGACCACTGACATATGAATTTGAGGACTAAGTTTCCAACACTTGAAATTTGAGGGGACGCATTGGAGCAATAGCAAAGCCCTTGTACTCATTTTGGAAGCTTGTTTAAATGAGATATGAGTGCTGTAGTGGGAATCTAATTCCCTCCTTTGGCACGTGTAGTTTTTATGCATTCTAATAAGAAATTTTTGCTATATTTACATCATCTCAAGGACCTTTGGGAGTGTATCACCACTCCATTTTTAAAGTGGGGAAACTGAGTCCACTGGGGGGGAAAGAACTTCCCTGAGGCCAACAACTAGGAAGGGGTTGGGAGCTGAACTCTTAACTCAGAAGTGCCTGGTGCCAAGGGCAGCTCCCCTCCTGCCAATGCTCCAAACAGGGAAGGTGGGAAGATATGTGACCACTGAAGTCAGGGTCTGTCTCATGAGAAGCTCTATGGGTTAGTCTAAGCACACATGCCAGACAGGGCCAGACATGCTGAATGGGGTCTGGGCTCAGGGGCAGAGTCATTATTCTCCAGCTTAGACTAATGAATATTGCCAGCCTTGTAGGTTAACTTCTGTGACATAGGTGGGACTGGCCCCACACTGTGACATATCTAGCACTATGTCAGTGCTTCTCCTCTATTCATAGTGTTTTCCATGGCTGAGTGTTTTGGGTGTGGGATGCCGGGTCCTTCTCCCATTTTGGAGGTGATGAGGATTGAACCCAGGGCCTCAGAAAGCACAGAACAGCACTCTTCCTACTGAGCTAAACCCCAACCCCTTACATTCATAACATGTAGAAAAATAATATATATGTTTTGGTAAATCCTCAGTAAGCACTCATTAAATATTCTTTATAGTCGGTGTGTTCTGCAACTGTGTTGAAAGAGGTTAGTGAAACTGGATGATAGAACAGACCATTGACATTTGCAGAGAGTGGATCCAAAAATTTAAATCAGTGAATCCCACAATACAAAAATAACATTATAACAAAAATCCTTTTAAGCCATTCCAGCAATATTCATGCTAAGATCAGAGGTCTCATCATTATGATTTTTTAAGATTTGGCTATCAATGGGCTGGCAGTTTCTATTCTTGTCTAGGGCATTAAAAGATGTCCTAGACTTGGCAGAGTGGTGAGAGAGGCTTGCTAAACATTGAATGGTGCCCTGTAATATTAGGGACTAGGGCTGGCACCTCCTTGTATTGACTAGTTCCTGTGGCTGAATTCTTATTGCCTTTAACCTTGTCTCTAGACAAGTTTAGTTTGAGTTATCCATTGCTACAAGTAAATTGCCCCACAACTCCAATTGCTTAAGAGAGCAATCTTTTATTTTGTTCATAAGTTTGCAAATTGGATAGTGTAGCTCTTCTCTGCCCCATGGCATAAGACAGGGTTGGAGAGCTCACTTCGAAGATGGTTCATTCACATGGCTAGCAAGTTGTTGCTAGCTATTGGCCACAAGTTTCACTGGGGCTTTGGGCCTCTGTGTTAGCCAGCTTTCCATTACTGCTACAAAATACCTGAGGTAATTAACTTATAAAGAGAAAAGTTGTCTTTTGGCTCACAGTTTTAGAGATTTCTGTTCAAGACCAATTGTCCTCAGTCTTTGGGCTTGTGAGAAGGCAATATATCATAGTAGAAGTGCATGACAGAGCCAAATCACCTCATGGCTAGGAAGCAAGTGAGGAAGAGGAGGGGACTAGGGCCCGTACTTTCCTTTGAAGATATACACCCAGTGACCCAAAGTCCCAAAGGTCCCACTACGTCCCAACACACCACCACGGGCACTGAGCTTTACCATGTGGACATGTGGAAGAGAGTCTAGATGTAAACCACAGCAGCCTGAGACTGGTTCTTTTTCATATGGACCTCTCCAGGGATTGCTCTGGCTTCCTCATAGCATGGTGGTTGGATTCCAAAAGGGTGACTCCAGAGAACTGTGTGGAAGGGCATGACCTTAGTACCTTAGTATGATTTAGCTATGGGTGTCACCTGGTATCATTTCTTCCCTATTCTCTTCGTCAAAGCCTGATTCAGGAGGGAGGTTGTAGATGCCACATCCTGATGAGGCACATGGGAATTTTATATATCAAAAGTTACAGCTCTGGCCTTGTTTGCAGGACACAATGTGCCCAGGTTCTTCCCTAAGCTCAGAGGAGAGCCTCCTCTTTACACCTCTCTGACTTAATGTTGCTGGAACAAGGGCCTGTTTGACCAAATCTCTAATGCCTTCCCTGCCCCTTCAGAAGGGTTTGAACAGTTTTCCTGTTTTTCCCCAAACTCATTCCTTCTGAGAATCCAAAATGCAGCTTCCTGTTAAAATCACTTCACTACCACCTCTACTAAATTCGCTTCTCACTTGATAATCAGTTTCCCAGCTGTAACACCTCTGAGATCTGAGATCACTCCAGAAATTATGTCCTCTCCTCCCAGTGAGGGGGCTTTGTTAACCTGAGCCCATGGCAGAGTACATTCCACTTCAGCATCTTTCCTGGGCGGGGACCACAGCCCTTGCTTCCATTATTTATCACTGCCAGCCCTTGACAGACCTCTGTCACCATAGATCCCTATGGGACGAGAGTCAACATAAGGCTCATCCATAAATCTATCAGAGAGGCAGAGAGATAGACCCTGGGGCTGCACTTCTCAAATCCAAACACTGGGAAGCACATCCAGGGAGGTATTACTATGACACCCACCCTGTGGGAGGAAAAAACCCAGGTCTAGGGAGACTCAGTGGTATGGTCATGGTTACACAGCTGGAACAGGCTAACTACAACTTTTTAATACTATGTTCAGAATAGTCCCTGTAAATTAAACTGACTTTCTAGAAAAATACAATTGCTATATTTCTATAGCATTGATGTCATACATCAAAGTATAGTGGACAATCAATATAAAAGGAGGCAACTATTGATACATACAACAACATGAATGAATCCTAAAATAATTGTGCTGGGAGAAAGAAGCCCTAACCCCCCCCTCCCCCAAAAAAAGAATACACATTCTTCCATTTATAGAAAACTCTAGAAAAAGCTGGGGCTTAGTTCAATTGGTAGACTGCTGCTCTGTACTCTCTGAGGACCTGGGATCAATCCCCAGCACTGCAAAAATGGGAGAAAGATGTGGGAATCCCCTTCCAAGGCAATCCCAAAACAATCAGCCATCAAAAACCCTATGAAGGTCACTATGAGTCGGACCTGACTTAATAGTACCTAAAGACAACTAGAAAAAGCAAACTAATATATAGTGATAGAAAGCAGATCAATGGTTTCCTGGGGATGGGCAAGAGGATTGTGAGAGAAAGATTAGAAGGGAAGCTTTTGAGAATGATGAATGTCATCTGTCACCTCAATATGGTTGATGGCTTTGCAGATGTGTACATGTATCAAAACATTTCAATTTGTGTCCTTTAAACATACAGTCTGTTTCATGTCTATTATACTTTGAAAAGCTTTTGAGCATGAATTAAAAGGTTATCATGTGAAACAGTACTAAGGTTATTTTATATGGCCAGAGGGAAAAAGGTCAGGATTCATTTATAAATCAGGATTCATTCAGAAATGTTTGAACAATTCCAACTGGCCAAAAATCTGTACCAATTTCTTAGAGCAGCAAAAACAAGAATAAATGCTGAAGACATAAAGCATTTTGCTGAAAGGAAGAATTTGCCTGCCTGAAGGCTGGCTTCCCTTACCCAAAGAGAGGAATGTGTTCTGGTGGGTTTGCCCCCAAAAGAATGAGATGGAAAATGCCATCTCATTGCACCTTGAAGACTACCACAACAAAGAAAGGCTTATTGCTGTTCTGATTTTACTGATGAAGAAACTGAGTCTCAAGATGTCCTAGGTTAACCTCTGTGACATAGGTGGGGCTGGCCTAAGGTCCATGCATCTGCCCTGAAGCTCACCTCACCCTTTTGCTCAAGATACTCACCTCCCATCCCATGATGAGAGTGACAGACAGCAGAGTGGATGGAGGGTCGACTCCTTCCACCATCTTCCTAGGAAGAGAACTCAGAACCCCCTTAAAGAGTATCCTGGGGACTCAAGATCAGAAGGGGTCACATCATCCATGTCTTCAAGGGTGACTGTTTCCCTCCCTCCCAGCCCCCGGCTCCAGAAGAGGTCTTCAGGGGCCAGAACACAGCCTCCTGTGGGGAGCAATGAATGTGCCATCATAGGGTCTCTCGGCCTTCTCCCATGCCTCAAGAATGACATTTTAGCCGGGCACAGTGGCACACGCCTGTAATCCCAGCAGCTCTGGAGGCAGAGGCAGGAGGATCGCAAGTTCAAGACTAGAGGCAGTCTGCGTAACTTAGCAAGACCCTGTCTCAAAAAAAAAAAAAAAAAGGGCGGGGGGTGCAGCTCAGTGGTCCAGCACTTGCAGAGCATGCAAGCACAAGGCCCTGGATTCAACCCCCAGTACCGAAAAAAAAAAAAAAAAAGGGTGACATTTTGATTCTAGGAGTGGAGAAGACCTCTTGGAGCTGGGGATCTCTGCTCGTAGTGAGGTACCTTTCTCTTTGAAGGAGCCTCAATGTGCCCCAAAGACCAGAAACAAGAAATCAACCAGTATCACTCCAAAGGCTTTCAGCCTAGAGAAGCAAGAATGTCAGCAGTGGACTTTCAGCCAGGAGCAGGTCTTAATTCAGACTGCTGTAATAAAATGCCATCAACTGGGTAGCTTGGAAACAACAAAAACTTATTTCTTACAGATCTAGAAGCTGGGAAGTCCAAGATCAAGGTGTCTGCAGACTCACTGTCTGGGGAGGGTATGTTCCATGTACAAGTGCCATCCCTCTGTGTCCTCACAGGTCAAAAAGAAAAATAACCTTCCTCAGCCTCTTTTGTAAGGGCACTAATCCCATTCCCGAGGGCTCCAACCTCATGACCAGGTCACCTGCCAAATGTCCCATCTCCTAAAACTTTCACACTGAGGTTTAGTTTCAACTTATGAATTTGAGAGGACATAAAAACTCGGACCGTGGCAGGCTAGTAGACTGAAAGTAAGTGGGGACTCAGGGCTGACCTCCATGAGGATAAGAGACCAATGGTGTCCACAGTGGCCTAGCAGGGTGTGACAGTGAGGGGATTCCTCTGCCCAGAAGTCACCCTTCTGTGCAGTGGCTTTGCTTCTTCTCAGGTGTCTTAGTTCCAGTACAATTTCCAGGGATGTAACTCTGTCTAGATCCTCCTACTGTTGGGAAAAGGTTCAGAAGGGGGCTGGAGGTTGGGCAAGTGGAGCCTACAGAGAGGCAGACCAGAGCGACTTCTGGGGAAGCATCCACCAACCCTCTTCCTCACAGCTCTTCTCTCCAGAGCTATAAGCCTCTGCTAGAAGGAAAAGGATGGGATATGATGACCAGCACTCAGCAAAGAATGTTCTGGAAAAAGCTACTGGAGCAAATGAATGAATGAATAATGAGGCATCTTCTGACTTTAAGGAGAGATTGGTGTTTCTGAGTCTCCAGGTATTCCCAGTATCTAGGAAAGCATTTCTCTCAGCTCTGACAGCATCGGGGTTGGAGAAATATCTCTTTGGTCAGCTAGCTGCTGCCTCTGTCCTCCTCTCAGGTGGAAGGGCTGGCCACACAGGACCTAGCTCTCCTTGATTAGAGGTAAAATGTTCTCTTCTACAACTCAGGTTCCCAGGGTGGTTGTCCTGGATGCCAAGGGCAGGCTTGGTGGGTAGTAGAAGGAAATGATTTCTGAGGCTTGAGTAGCAAGGACACTGCATACGAAGCTGGCTGCTCTGCAATAACCAAACTTGCTTCTTTGTTATTTTCCTCCCATTTGAGGGGCTGCCAGCTTTAGCCTAACGGAGCACCCAGCCAAGATTCAGGTGATGTGATACATGGGAGAAGTGTGGTGGATGGGACTGCCAGAGAGAGCCTGGGGATGTCAGAAGCTGAGGCAGGAGGATTGGGAGTTTGAAGCCAACCTGGGATCCATTGCAAGTTTGAGACCGGCCTGGGCTCTAGTGAGACTCAGTGAGACTCTATTTAACAAAAATTAAAAAGCTACATATACGGGCAGATAACTACCCAGGGTGACCTCTGCCCACCATTCATATGTGTTCTTGCCACCTACAGGACGCTGCCTCTTGTCTCCTCAAGAGACACAACCTCCAAGCTCCACCACTTGCCATGGCCAACCCCAAGCCCTGATCTCCTCCATACAGAGCCTCTCCTTCAGGCACCAGTGTGGCTCTACCACCAGGTGACCTGCAGCCTGAAAACAAGCCATCTTCCCCAGCACCCTCCATGAAGAGCTCAGCAGAGGCACAGGAGAACCCCAGTCAAAACTCTTGGGAAAACTCTGAACCACTGCCTTCATAGCGATGGTCAAATCTGCTTATTGGAAATAGGAATCCCTTCCCAGCACTGTGCAGGCTGGGATTTAGCTCAGTTGGTAGAGTGCTGCACTGCAGTCTCTGAGGTCCCGAGTTTGATTCCCAGCACCACAAAAGTGGGAAAATCCACTCCCAAGGCAAGTCAGCCATTGAAAACCCTTTAAGGGTCGCTATGGGTCAGATACCGACTCCCAGCACTGCAATAGATTCCAGGTTCATCATAGGGTGGGAGTCCTCTGGCCCCTGGCATTTTCCCCTCCAGATAATTGTGCACTTCCTCTAGGTACAGTATAGGGGCCTGAAAGAAATTTTAGGAAATGAAGATCCCAAGCCTGGTGCGGTGGTGCATGCCTGTAATCCCAGCGGCTCAGGAGGCGGACACAGGAGGATCGCAAGTTCAAGACCAGAGGCAGTCTGTGTAATTTAGCGAGACCCTGTCTCCAAAAGTAAAACAATGGGCTAAGGGTGCAGATCAGTGGTACAGCACTTGCAGAGCATACAAATGCTAGGCTCTGGGTTCAACTCCCAGTAACACACACACACACACACACACACACACACACACACACACACACACGTAAATAAATAAAAAAAAAAAAGAAAGAAAAAGAGAGAGAGAGGAGAGAGAGAGAGAGAGAGAGAGAGAGAGAGAGAGAGAGAGAGAAAGGGAAGATCCCAAACTTCTATGTTCTTTTTTGGTACCTAATGCTCTCCAGTTGTCAGTAGGATCCAAACTCTTCCCCTCCCTCTGACCACTCGGCCTCTGTTCAGGCTCCCTGAGCCTTGGCAATGGCAGGGCTGGACCAACTATGCGAGGTGATATGGGATCATGTAACACTGCTGTTCTGGAGGGCAAAGCAGTCAAATGGCAGTCATTTCACATGACTGGACCTAGCACAAATGTTAACTGTTCCTGGGACGGGCTTCATTTGAAACTGGATTTGACATGAGAAACAAATACATGTAAAACATTTAAACAGTGGCTAATACTAGAAGAAGTGCAACCAGAGTGCTCCTTGGAAGCAAGAATGGCCAGACTGCATCTTACATATTTCAGACATGTAGTCAGGAGAGATCAATCCCTGGAGAAGGACATCATGTTTGGGAGAGTGGCAGGTCAATGCAAAAGAGGAAAACCCTCCACCAGATGGATTGACACAGTGTCTGCAACAATGGGCTTAAATATAAATAAGATCGTTTGCCTGGCACAGAATTGGCAAGTGTTTCAATCTGCTGTACATAGGGTTGCTATGAGTCGGACTCGACTCAACAGCTCCTAACAACAACAACAACAACAATACATTGTGAACAGTCAATGAATACTGGCTGTTGATTGATGTTGCCATCAAACATGCAACACTAACAAGCCTTCATTATCATGGAAAATTTAACTAAATGTGCTGAAAGGTCCTTTGGATTCCAAGTTTCCCTGGTTAACATTTCCTCTCCACTGTGCCAGGATTCAATAGTGCCACATTTCATGTACATTGTCTATTGAGACTGGACAATTCGAACTCCTTTTATCTCAGACTTTTCTCTAATTCATTTTGGCTGAAACATAGACTTCCTTGGAGCCTGAGCAGTAGGGTGATTCCCTATTAGAGGGCAAGAGTTAGGAGCCAAAGCCCAGATTAATATGTAGAATCTATGAAATTCTGTTGTCTGGTCTTTCATCTCTGATGTAAGGCAGTGACCACTTGCCAGGGTGTCCAGGAGAGCTGAGCAGGAAAAGAGGGGATGAGCCCTGGCTAAGATGGCAGGGTTGTGGGCAGAGAACTCCTCCCTGGTCCTGTGCAGAGTTACCTTAGGAGGATATTGGGCTATTGCAGTAGGGAAGGCGAGGCTATGTAGTGTTCCTTGTATGAATATGCTTCAATTATTTATCTGTTCTATTGTTAATGATGTTGGGATTATTTCTGCTTTGGGACATCAGTGTAAAGCTGCTATTCTTGTCTATTTTTGTAGGCATAAGCCTACAAGTGGGTGGATGGCTAGATGTATATAATTAAAATCAACAATTTGTAGTAATAGTTCCAATTCAATTTTACTGGAGCAGGATTTTTCTCTTTATTTATTTTTTTCTCATATATCCCTTTTCTTCCAATGAAACTCCAGTTGTCAATCTTAGCATTTTTATATATCTATCTTATAATATCCATTCTGTTTTTTGAGGCATGAAATAGAATCACTGTCTTGTGATTCCCCACTAAATATGTAACTTTGTGCCCCTGAACTTTCTCACTCTTCCCTCTCCTGCACATACCATGGTTTTTATATTTTCAAAGCTTTTATCACTTATGTTGTTGTTAGGTGCTGGACTCATAGTGACCCTCATGGAATTTTCAATGGCTGATTGCTTCTGATTACTTTGGGAGTGGATTGCCACATCCTTCTCTCGTTTCTGTGGTGCTGGGGATTGAACCCAGGACCTTAGAGAGTGTGGAGCAGCGCTGTGCCAACTGAGTTAAACACCAGCTCCTTATCATTTATAGCTGCTCTGGAACTACAATTATGTCTTCTACGACTTACCTATATGTTGACTCTGAAAATCAAAAAACAATAAGCAGAGTTTTCTATAATGTTATTATTCAGTTGAATATATGAACTTCCTTATGCTCCACCTTCTTTTCTCTACAAAAATTATGGCAATTTCCTTTGGTTCAGTCATGTATTTTTGTTAGAGAAACATCTACATAAAAATGAGAGTATTTTTCTAGGTCAATAGGAATATTTTTTGTTATACTGAGAATATTCCAAGGTTTGAGTCAAATAGATTCCCCTTCTTAAATGCCAGTAATTAAGATTATGCCAAGATTTAACTTGTCTCATATTTGTGCCATGTCTCTCTGTTAGAGCTTTTTGTTTTGTCTAGAGAATCTGATTGCCTTTAATTTTTCTTGATGTCAGGGAGATCACTTGCCTTGTAAACCATATTTATAAGATATTTGAGCTTTTAATCATTTTTACGTCAAATGCATTAGTTTTGGTGGTCTGCTGTGGGCTGCCATTTAAAAATTTCTGCATATTACACTCCTGGGTTTGTTCCACTGTTTCTTAAAATGCATGGTTATGTTTTCTTGATCCTTTATCTGACTATGCCCTTACAAAATTTGGTTCTCCATTCATGTAGAATGTATGGTTGTAAATTTACTGAGTCCTTGTAAGACTGAAAAATATCTTCCTTTCATTTTTCCCATCTTTCCTTCTACTCCTTTCATTCTGAAGAATTGTATTTTACTATTGTATTATTTCCTTGGGCTGGGATTTTGCTCAGTTCGTAGAGTGCCGCTCTGCAGTCTCTGAGGTCCTGAGTTCGATTCCCAGCCCCGCAAAATGGGAGAAGGACGTGGCAACCCACTCCCAAGGCAATCCCGAAACAGTCTGCCATTGAAAACCCTATGAGGCTCGACTATGAGTCGGATACTGACTCAACGGCACCTAACAACAACAACAATTATTTCCTTAATTATTTCCACTTCTCTATTTTCTATGATCTTACTTTTTTAAACTTCTCTTGGATGGATGTTGGTTCTTGCACATTTCATTCTCCAGTCCACTTCCTCTTTTGTAATATGTTTTCATCTTATTGTATTATTGTTTCATTACCAGATTTTCTCTACATTTTCTTCTAGGTGTTATGCTACATTTTGAGGTTTGATAAAAATGCTATTTTAAGTTCTGTATATGTTTTCATGTTCTCTGATAACATACAAATAAGTTTATCACAGAAGTTTTTTTCATTTTTTGGTGCAATATCACCTCTTCTTTGAGCAATTATTCTGAGAATAGTAATCAGAATTTATAGGGCATATGACTAAAAGAAAAACAAACTACTGACATATAAGAAAGACTTGCATGGGAATAGATTAAAAAGTAGTAGGGAGAAGATAATGGATAAAGAAAATGCAACATGGAAATTGATGTCTCACATAGAATCATAAAGTAAATACAAAACTGTAAGTATTTGAAGATGTAAATTAAGAAAAAAAACCCAAAATGAAAAAATGATGTTTATAAAAAAGCAAATATCACATAAGAGACAAAATATTGGCAGATCTAGACAGAACTTGGTTAAGAAATTGAATATAAAGGATAAGTATAGAATACTTCAAGCAAAGAAGCAAAGCAGACAACTCATGTATAATGCATTTCTATAACCACAGTAATTGTTGGAAGGCAATAGAGCAATTCCTACCAAGTGCTGAGGGAAATGAATATACTGCCAAGCTTGAATAAACAGCTAAGTTGTTATTAAATTATAAAAACAATTGGAAGACATTCTTAAAAGTAAGAAAACACAGGAAGTTAGAACACAGTTTTCTTTTAAAATAAAAACATCAACAAAAATTAATGATGGAATTCAGAGAAACTAGAAACAAACAACTGAGTTATAAAATCACAATTGCATAGCTAATACGATTCAGTATCTCCACTGTTAGCCACATTTAACATGAATCTGAGGAAGAATGTATCTGCTTAATATACAAATTCCTTTCCCCCCGAATACTGAGAAAACAAAGTTAGCATTTATTAAACCAATGTCCACATAGTAAAAACTGCATATCATTGTCCATTCATTTAAAAAGTTACTATGATTGTATAAAAGTGCTCTTTTTCCCAATAAGAATAAAATAAATGTGTGTGTACCTAAAGAGAGGTGGTTCATATGATTTTTGGTAGTTTTAAATTTTCCCTTTTGATAAAACAACTCAGTAAATACTGTAAAACTAAATTTTAAATAGAGAAGGCAAATGACTAGAAGAAGATATAACAACATGTTAGAAGTAGCTCCTATGGGTAATGGAGTTATGGATTATTTTTGCTTTTATGCCGTCATGTATTTAGCTAGTTTTCCTATCACTAATTTGCATAACAAGAGGCAGTATAAACTAGCAGTTAAAATAATGGGCTCTGGATCCAAATTTCATGGTTCTGAATACTGGGCCTACCACTTGAGCTGGCTAAGTACCTCTGTGTGCCCGTTTTTCTCACCTATAACATGTGGTGCATGATGACACCCACTGTCATAGGGCTGCTGTGAGAAGTGGGGGAAGCAGTGCGTGTTCAAGTGCCGTAGAACAGGGTCTGGCACACAGGAAATGCTCAATAACCGTAAAATAGACCTGTTAGATGGAAATTTCTTGGACTGCATTTTCTGTCAGGGTATCTTTCTCGCCTACCTTTTGCAAGCTCTGTTTCTTTCTTCCCTCTCTCCCTCCCTTCCTTACCTCTTTTGCTAAGATGTTTGCATATATACCTTGCCATACCTAAATCCCGCATGTACTTACTATGGATGGTTTTGTTTAGACCCTGTATTTGTTCTGATACCCAACAGGAAGAATCTCCCTAAGGTTTTTCCCCCACATAATTTGAAGGCTGTTCCCCACCATCTATAGGGCCGTCTGTTCTATAGATTTCCTAAGCCAGGTACAGCTGGTCCAGAGCGCAGCTGGCTTCGGTGGACAGAACTAGCTGCTCTTTCTCTTCAAGTTTTGTTGAAGGTCTTGAGTTTGATTTAACCCCATATCCTCCAGCACTGGGAGACCCTCAGACTTCATACATGTCCCCCACCCCTTCACCACGGCCACCCCTTGCCCTATTTCCTTCAGGGACAGCTAGAGAGACACCAGGGCCTGGTTGTGCCCTCTGCTTCCCCAGCCTCTCTCTCTCAGCGTTGCGTTTTCTCATCACTTTGGCTGAGCCTGTCCTTCCTGCTACAGGAAATGGGCTGTACGTGGGTCTCCTTCCTTCATCCCAGCAAGAAGCCACTGCATGAAGAACTGGGCAGCCCAGGCTCTCCACCTCCGTACCCCGAGGCAAAGGAAGCAGGTGGATGTGTGTCCTTGTGCTCCCGTTGGTGCCCGTGGCAGATCTTGGCTGGCATCAGGCAGCGACATCTGTGGTTGTCCTCTGCAAGCCACCTCCTTCTCTGTTGCTCCAACCATGCCAAGGAGCCCAGGTGGCACCCCAGGGTCCCCTGTGTATAGGGTGTGGGAGGTGGTGCTTCCCCTGCCTAAAGGAACAGGAGCTGGAAAGCCATTCCAAGCTTGGTTCCACCACATTCTGTCCTCTCCCTGGCCAGATGGCCCACAGACCCAGCCCAGGGCATCTATTCTTGCCTTGCTGTGTGGGAGCAGAAGGTCCTGGATGCTTGTGAGCCTTCTTATGGCAAAGAAACTGCAGCCAATCAGCTCTTTCACAGGTATGCTCAGAAAAAGAGACTTGAGAATAACATAATCACATCATGGGTAAACTTCAAAATTAGATTTGGTAGGCAGTTAAGTAATTAATTTACTGGGCAGAAATAGCTAATTAGGGGAAGAATTTCCCAGAATGTGTTATTTTACCAGCAACCCATGCATACCCACCCATACTTACCCACACTATACATCCATTTGCACCCCTTGCACATATAAGTGTCAGCATTGGGGAACAGCAGCCCCCAGATGAGAATGGGAATGGTTTAGGTGTAGACTGGGATCCTAGGTCTGTGGTCCTCTACTGTGGCACAAGCCCTTGTTCTACTGCTGGGCTTCCTGCCTCTGTTATAATCGTCTTCACAAAAATGCTTTCTTCTTGCTACAATTTCTGCCCCCTGCTCAGGGTATCCATGATCCTCTTCCATGCTGGCATCTTTCTGTCTCTTGCTCTGCTGGCATCTGCCCAAGGAGGAAAGGAGACTCACATTTATCATGTGTGCACAATGTCCCAAGTACTTCTGATATGTTATTTTACATCATTTCACTTAATCTCCATGACTATCTTAAGAGGCAAATATTATGCCCACTTTCTAGATGAGGAGAGAGGCTCTAAGACATATCTAGTGATGAGTATTAGTCAGCTTTCTCTTGCTGACACAAAATACCTGAGATAATCAACTTAAAAGGAGGGAACATTTGTTTTGGCTGATGGCTTCAGAGATTTCAGTCCAGGTCACCTAGCATCATAGCTTTTGGGCTAGTGGCAAAGAGGGTAGTGAGAGCATGTGGTAGAGCAAATGTGTCAGGATCTCACCACAAAAAGAGGAGAGAGAGAGAGAAGGAGAAAGAGAGAGAGAGAGAGAGAGAGAGAGAGAGACAGACAGAGAGAGAGAGAGACAGAGACAGAGAGAGACAGAGACAGAGACAGAGAGACAGAGACAGAGACAGAGAGAAAGAGAGGAGACATAGAGTATGTCCAGGATCCCAATACCCCCTAGGGCTCACCCCCTAATAACATAACTTCCTCCAACTAGACCCCACTGCCAAAGATTGCACCACCACCAAATAGTGCTAGGGACTAAGCCTTCAACATATGAGCTTTTGGAGGATATTTAAGGCCCAAATTATAACACAGAGCTAGAAACAGACAATGCACATGGCCCAAGGGAGGGTGAACACTGATGCTCCCAGGCCACCTGTTCTCTCTCTGCCTCATGTGGCTCTAGCTCCTCCCTCTCCATGTCCTCAGCATTGCAGCTTCTGAAAGGCTGGCTCTTTGTCTTGGTAGCAATGCTTATGTAGGTATAAGAACACTATAAATAGGTCACAGAAGTGGACTTCTTCCCTGAGTGAGCAGAGACCCCCGCAACTCACAACCACAATTAGCCTTTTCTACTAAACCTCCTAGACATTTTACCTAACAGGTTCCCTGTGACTTGTAAAAACCCGGGGGTCTCCCATCACTTTCCTCTGGGGCATATATAATAAAACACAGCCACAGGACTTGCTGGGTCTCATCCATTTCCATAGTGCTAATGAAAATACCACAACTTTCTACCATACAGAGAAAAAAATCCATCTGAGACTCTTCCATGCTAACAAATTTGGGAATAACTTTGGCTGTCTCCACAACCTCACCTGGAAACATTCAGATGGCTGCACTGCAACCCCAGTGGGAGCAGCAGTTGGCCTTGAGCTCCGTCTAGCCTCCATCCAGCAGGGAGAAGGAGTCCCCATAAAGACACTGATGTGGCATTGAGAAGGGAATGATGCTATGCAGGAAAAAGTAAAAAAAAAAAAAAAAAAAAAAAAAAAAAAAAAAAAAAAAAAAAAAAAAAAAAAAAAAAAAAAAAAAAAAAAAAAAAAAAAAAAAAAAAAAAAAAAAAAAAAAAAAAAAAAAAAAAAAAAAAAAAAAAACTAAATAAATAAACGAATACAGTATGAGCTATGGAAACAGACCAGAGTCCCAGCTAGAAGCCCTGGGCCATACTGTGCATTCACCGGAGGAGACTGTGGGATGTATGTGGACAAGCAGATGGGAACAGAAGCTGCTGGCATGTCCTAGATACCTACCCTGCATTCCAGTGCCTTTAAACCACTCAAATCTTATGTCAGTTTTGCTATGTTTATCTTAAAGGAAAAGAAACTCAAAACTCATTGTGGTGAAAATATACACAGATACATGCTTTGTTCATGAACCCAAGCAGATCAGAAAGTTATTGAGCAAATAGAAAATGTACATTATATGAAAAACTTGGAAATGTGTTTTATTTAAAACCTTTGAATTGTGCCAAGACCAGCCTGTGCATGATAGGACTGTTCTGAATAAATGAGGGCTTATCTTTCAATCTAATTAATATGTTCCAGTTGTCAGAATGGAATGAAATTGACCAGTGGTCCATGGAATTCTGCAGAGCTCATGTCTTCCAGGAGTTTCGCTACATGAGCACATCTGAAACTTGCTGCCAAAGAATCCAGCCCAAACTCCTCTGGAGAACCAAGCCTCCTCCCCAACATCCCAGCCCTCGCCCAAGGCAGAAGAGGGAATGAAGATTCCAGAAAGAGGGAACAGCTTGTGCAAAAGATGAAAAGTCGTGAAAGGACACAGCCCAATCCCCAAAGGAGGAGCAGTTTGGTGCTATAGGGCTTGGGCTGCAAGGTCGCCCAGGTGAGGAGCAGAGTCTTTTGTGCCCTCAGCAGGCAGGAGCCCCAGTGAGCGGTGTGCAGGGAGAGGTGAGCAGACCCCACTGGGAGAGGCCTTGCTGGCTGCCACCAGAGGGCTGTATTTGCAGAGAAGGGTGGCAGAGACCAACATAACAGGAGAAGCTCTTGTGACAGGTGGTGAGAAGCAAGGAGAAGCAGGAAGAAGCTGGGGAGAAGAGGCCACCAGAGATAAGGTGTGGGATTTACTCACTGGAAGCGTGGTTGACCCCCATGTGGGTAAGGGTGGCCCTGAGAGAGCCACAAGCTGCTGCTGCAGGACACTGTGGTGGTGATGAAGATTGGGGAGCCTCCACCTCATTTCTGGGAGAGCCCCAGCACTCTCTCGCCCAGACTGCACCATAGCCCTCACCCAGATCCTACACCGAATGCACAGGCACGAACGGACAGCCAGCAGCAGAAGAGAAGGCTGCCCTTCCACAGGTGGGGTTTCTGTTCACTGCCACCTGCTGTGATTCTGCAGTGTCCTATCCACTTCTTGTCACCTTTCCCCACGGAGACAGAGGGGGAGCTGATGGCTTAGGTACAGCCAGCAGAGGCAGCGGGCCCCACCCCACACCTGGTTGACAAGGCCCCTTCCATTCAACCCACCCCTTCCCTTCTTGCTCTTCTACTCACTCGGTGATTTTAACGGCAGTTTTCTTCCACAGCACAAAGGCTCCCCAAGTTTAATAGATCATCAAGGACAGAGGCATACTGTTCAGCCTTTGAGAGCATCTGGGGGCATGCTGGGCCTTTCTTCCCAAACTCCAGTGGGCAATGTGCTTGGCAGAGGGGTAGCCTGCGCTGGGAACAGGGGCCAGGCAACCTGCCCATGCTCAGAACTGTGTCCAAAGATGCTTTCCAGGAAACAAACAGGCCACAGGGGCTCCTTCTTGCAGCCGCCTTGAGGGGGGATGGAGCGAAGGAGGATCTTCACAGTGTCTGGGGCTGGGCACGCATGTGGTAGAGACATGGCTGGCATGGCCAAGGGCCCAGTCACAGGACACAGAAAGGAGTCTGCTCTGCCACTCCTGTGCTTGACAGGGCAAAGAAGGTGCTTCACAGTAACACAGAGGTGGAAGGCTACTGATGTGACAGCCAGTCTCAGAGTCAGTAGCCCACCTGCAAGGTCAGGGACAGGCATCTGAGGAAGACTGAAGAAGAGCCCTTTGGAGTGTGGGTAGGGGCTCCTGCCCTTTCCAAAGGCATTGCTCACCTGATCCCCAAAGCTGGGGTCCACTCTCCACCCTCCTCTCAGCAACTCATTCCTTTGCTGGCAGTGTGAGTACTCACGAATGCCCCACTGACATGGCTCCCCATCCACCCACAGAGCAAGTCAGGCTGACCTCCCAGGCCCCAGCACAGGGCTCAGGAAGGGGATCCCAATCACTGACCCAGTCAGCATTGATGCCAACAGTCAGTAACTCCAATCAATAGCTCCACTCAGTCCACCTTGTCCTGGAACCGTGGCCAGACCCTTCTCAGGCTTAGATTTTTTACCCTTTCCCATGGCACCCTTTTCTACACCACTTTTGCCCTGATGCTTCCCACAGAGTGATGTCATACTCTATGGGAAGACCATTCATGAAGTTTTGTTTGCCAGCAGTGCAGTGGAATAAAGATGATCAAGATGCACCCCTGGTCCCAGAGAGTCCACAGAGAGGGAGAAGTCGTGCACAGTTGCAGTTCCAAACAGGCTTCCCAGTGAAGATGCTGCTGCTTGCTGTGGGGCTCAGAGGGCCCAGAAGGAATGTCCTGGGGGGAAGCATGTGGAATCAGGCCATGCTCAGAGGCAGAAGTAGGACACTGAGGAAATGGGAAGAGGATGAACCAAAGCTGGGAGCTAGAAAGTGTAGAGTACTTTGAGAAATAGCCAACGCCCATTGGTTAGACACAGGGAGGGCTCATGTGGAAGGGAAAGGGGACTCTTTGTTTCTACCTTTATTCCTGAGCATGTCTGCTAAGAAAAAGGTGAGTGGGCTTGCTGTGTTCTTGTTTTTCCCATCCTCCCTGCTGTACACACCTAAACTCTTCTGAAAACAGCCAAACCCACAGCAAGGAAGAGAAAGGATGTACTTGCTAAGCTGTGGTCTGAGCACTGGACGGTCCTGAAGCCCAGCCAGCCTTTGCTTGCTCATCACCTCCCTGTGCGGCCTTGGCTGGGTCAGAAAGGCCCTTCCAGCCCAGGTGGACCCAGCTACAGCTGGCTCATGGGGAGCCTGCTGTGCCTCCTGCTCCACTGAGCTTTCTCAATGGACAGTAACTTCCTTTTTAGAAATCCATTTGGCTTCAAAGTTACAGAAGATTATTCTCCTCGGGAACTGCAGAGACTGTTCAAAGTTTGCCTTCCAGAGATGACCAGAATATGCTGGAAGTGTTACACACACACACACACACACACACACACACACACACACACACACACACACACGGCATAATAATGCCACTATTATCCTTGACACTTAAATGCAAAAATTAAAATCCTCAGACATATGATGATCTTGAAAACGCTCATATTCTCTTTAGAACTGAGATCGAAAACTAAAAATGTCCTTCCCAGGAGGGTACTGGACCACATAGAATTAGAGACCCAGAAGGCAGAGATTGTAGGAGATTACCAGAGTTCTGAGATTACTCTAGATCTCTCAGCCCCCAAATCAAGATCTTACAGATCTTAATATGGGAGAGGACTGGAGACATATGAGTAAATCTTTCATGCAATTTCAAGTGGAAGGGATACTACAAAGAGGGGATTGAAGAGTAAAGAAAGCAGAAGGATAGGGAAAAAATGAGCAGTGCTGAAAAGTGAAGAGAAAGGGAATATTGGATGGGGTGGTGAGGAAGGAGATGAGGTCTGAGTTCAGGTTGTTAAGGGAAGGAGGCAGCAAATTGCCTCTGTAGAAGGCTTGGTGATAAATATTTCAGTTTTGTGCCTTGAGGTCCCTGATATGTCTGCTGAGCTCTGCAATTGTACAATGAAAGCAGCCATGAATAATATGTAAATGAGTGGGTGGGGCTGTGTTTCAATTAAACTTTATCAACAAAGATAAGTAGAGGGCCAGAGTGGAGCAGAGAGCTGTAATTTACTGACCCTGGAGACTTGTAGGCTTGGGTGAGGACTATTATCCTTAATGGGACTGAAGCCATTTGAGGATATTAAATAGAAGAGTAAAAGGATATGATTTATGTTTTAGAAGATTATTCTGGCTGTTACTTGGAGAAAGGAGTATATGTCAAAGACATAAGGAGGGAGATCAGTTGGAGGTTGTTAGAGTTCTGTGGGCAAGAGAGAATGGAGACTCAACCTGAAGTGGCCATGGCCAGTTACTTATGCTGCTCACCTATGTCTTTGGATCTCCCGGGACCTAGGACAGAATTGCACTTCCTACCCCTGTGAATTTAGATGTGACCATGTGATTAGCATCAGCCAGGGAAATATGAGAAATACAAAGCTCTGAAAGCTAGTGCATAATCTGTGCCTTCTTTCTCCTGTCATGATGACATTACAAATTCTATAAACTATCAACTCGGGTCCTTGGGTGAGGATAGCATGAAGAAGAAACCCCTGTTGACTTGCACAGGTAATAAAAGCAAGCAATAGACTTGCTTTTTTAAGCTAGTTAAGTTGGGACTTGCTTGTCTCTATGGCCAGCCTACCTCATTGTGACAGACAGAATGATCAGGTGGAAGACTATAAGGAGGCATGGTGAGGGTAAATCTTCAAGGTAGGCTTCATGGAATTTGCTGAGGAATTAGTTGCAGGGCATTTGAGACTAAAATAGAGAATGGCCCCTAGGAAATTTGGCCTGAGCAACTAGGCAAACATCAGCAACAATTCTTGAGAAATAGAACTCTGGACGAGATGCTCAGGGCCCAGCAAGTCTGGCCAGGTTCATCAAGTACTAGCTGTGCACTTGGGCAGCTAGTGGACTTTCTCATGGAAGTGTCCTCATCTGCCCAATGAGGTTAAAAATAGCATCTACTTCCTAGGGCTCTCAAGAGGACTAATGGATATCATCACCCAAAGTGCTTCGTTCCAAAATAAATGTTAGCTATTGTCATCACTTTTATCATTTATTATCAGTGTCCTAAAAGCTGGTGAATTTCAAGTCAATTTCTTGTGCTTGCTAAGTTCCCGCTACCCTGAAAGTCCAGTTTCTAGTACTACAGAGCTGCCAGAAGGAGCCTGGCCCCACCAAGTTCTCCCCTGGTTCTCCCTCCAGTTTCCACTGGCCCAGACACCGCCAGTGCTGGCTGAGCTCTGCTGCCTGAATAATCTTCACGTGGTCAGTGCTGGCTGACCCAGATGGAACCCGTCTCCACTTCTGCCACTTGCCTGCCTCCAGACAGCCTGGGCAGACCAGTGTGGGGCTCTTATTTCCACAGCAACCCCAGAGCAAGAAGACATCCCTGGCTGGCAGGGCTCTGGCACTGTCTTCCCCTGTTTTCTAGAGGCATCCTTGCCATGTGACAAATGAAATCACAACAGGCATTCTAGAAAGTTCTAGAACAGTACCATCCATCAGTTATAGCCATCCCATGTAATAACTATCTTGGCATACTATTCTCATGAGCTGAAACACATAGTTACTTTTCCCCAAGGTCAGAGTGCCAAATTTGAGGGATTTGATAGCCCCTCGCCTATTCAGGACCAAATTCCTGTTTCTCCTCCGCCCCAACCTCTGGTTGCTGGCAGTGTTGGCTGCTGACAATTCTCAACCAAAGTGATGGCCACACAGGGCCATCTGGCACTAGCTCATATTCAATTTAACAAGTGATCAATGCTGGGGACAAAGGCCCAGTCCTCTGCCTAAATCCACAGGGCCACACCTACATTTATGCTCCCCATGTGATTGTCTGAGGCACCTGTTAGAACTGCCTGTAGCCCAAGCCTGCTTCTGTCCCTCTGCACACTGTTCTGAAGAGCACTCCCAAGTGACTTTCCCACATGCAGATCTCATGCAGAGCCTGCCTCCCAGGGATGTTCCCACCAGGACCTGGTTCCAGACATGCCAAGCAAAGACATCCATCCAAATGACCTGCAGCATTCTGGCTCTTACGGACGGGTATCAAGTGTCTTATCTCTTAAAGCCAACACATTTGGAAGACAAAAATGTTGACAAAATTCAGACTCTGGGGCCACCAGATGAAGCCCTGGCCCATTGTGCAGAAAGTCACAGGCTCCAGGTGCCCCTTGCAGGTTTTTGGCCCTACAAAATCCCCCTGCAACTTTTGTCCCCCACACACCAACCCCCCATCCTTGTCCTAGCTCTGAAACACGCTTCTCAAACTTACTGTCGCAAGTCAAAGACTTCCTGCTCCTGGAGGCCCCTTCACCTGAGATTAGCTGGTGCATCGTGAAATGGATGCTTCTCTTCCCGCAGATGTGCAGTGAAACGTGAGATTAATTTAAGCATGGAGTATGTGAAGTCTTTGAAATTATGTGCAAAATTATAATAATTTCTCTTGGAAAGTAGGAGTTCACTCCTTTCATCAGATTCTCACAGGCTCAGGTCCCAAAATAGAAGACCCATGGCTGCCGCGAGGAAGCCCTGAGCAGCCAGCTCCTGGGACAGAAGAGAGATCCCACTATCTCTGCAGACAATCCCTGGACAGCTGCTAGGACCTGGAATTAACCTCCAGTATTTAACGTGTAGGCCATGCATTGGTGAATTAGATAACAGATGTGTGTATAAGGCTGGTGCAGTGGTGCAGTAATCCTAGAGACTCGAGAGGCAAAGGCAGGAGGATCACAAGTTCAAGGCCGGAGGCAGTCTATGCAACATAGCAAGACTGTGTCTCAAAATAGAAAATAAAAGAGGGGTTGAGGGTGCATCTCAGTGGCAGACTGCTTGCAAAGTATGCACAAGGCCCTGGGTGCAACACACAAGTACAGAAAAAAAAAAAACTTACCCATATATATATAAGATTTAATACCAAAGATCACAAGGCAAGTCAGTGAGGCCTCATGGCTTCCACCTGGCTGTCTTGGGAGGCCCATTCCTGAGTGCTCCATCTCAGGACAACCCTCTGTAACACCAGTCATCAGGTAGGAGAAGCCCAAGCCCCCAGAGGGTCCCTCTGGCTGACAACCCTGCTAAGCCCAGTCTTTTGGGCCCCTAGCCCAGGCACCAGCTGTGGGAATGAGTTCATTCCCCAACCCTTCAAGTTATGTCCAGCCTTTTGCATCTTCCAGCTGAAGTCCCAGATATCAAAGGGCAGAGACAAGCCATCCCTGCCTCCTGACCCACAGAATCTGAAAGCATAGTTAAATGGCTGTTGGTTTGTGCCAGTGAGTTTGAGATACATTGTCACAGGAGGAAGCATGGCCTGAGAGTAAGAGCCCTTGACATCTCTGCCAAGCTCCTTGCCCTCTGCCTCCAAAAGTTGGTTGGTGAATCCAGAGTGATCCTCTTCCCTATGTGCATAGTGGTTCCAAGAAGCTCCAAGTACGCCATGAGATACTGCGACCATGGTCAGAGTGGAACAGGATGTGGAGTGGTGCAAGGCTCAGGCCAGAGAGGCAGGCCAGGCTGCCCACTCCCAGCAGCTGCTGGTCTCCTAGCTGCCCTCATGAAGCTGCAGGCAATATGTGCAGCCAGCCCACCACTTGGCGTGTGAGGGCTGCTCACCCTTCAGTCACTCTGCGCTCCACCATGGCTGGCTCTGAGTACATCCTGCACTGTCAGGGGCAGAGACGCAGGGCACCCTCTATGGGTCTTCTTTCCCCTCCCATCCAACCTTCTGCCTTCAGAGCCCACGCCCAGTCTCACAGGGTGTAGGGGCAGGAGCTGGCCTGAAGGAAACTCCAAGCAAGGGATGGTGGCCCTTGTATAAGGCTGCTGGTTCTAGGGCCTTTCCTTGTGCCATCAGATCATTCTTTCTCCTTAGGCCTGGCCAGGGCGGCCACATTCTGAGGGCCCTGGGACACACTGCAGGAGGAAGGTGAGACCTATAAGTCTAGAAGGCAGGTGCCTGTGGGACAGATCCATCTTACAGCTATCACATAGTGCAAGCAACTGGCTCAGATGCTTTACAAATAAATAAAAAGTAGCAATAACACAGAAAAGCAAAGTGGTGGGAAAGTCAGGGAAGAAGGTAGGGAGGAAGGTGGGAGAGGCAGATCAAGGAGGAGCATGGGGGGAATGTGGGGCAGGGAGGTAGGGGAGGGAGATGGAGGAAGGAGGTGAGGGAGGAGGGCTGGGGAGAAAGTGGGGGAGGGGTGGAAGAGAGAGGTGGAGGAGGAAGGTTGGGGGAAGGTGTGGGGAGACCAGCTGCAGACTAAGAGACAGAAGAGACATAAGAAATCCATGCAATGTGGAACCTTGATCACATCCTGGTTTAAAAGACACTATAAAAAAACCCACTTTGGAATAACCAGGATTCTTGTAAATGAACTAGATATGAGGCCACTTTGTGGTGCTATCTTTGTAGGTGTGATAATGATGTGACAGTTATATTGGGAAAATGTCTTTATTTAGAAATTGCAGGCAGAGGTATTTGGGGATACAGAGACTAGATATGCATAACTTTTAAATGCTCAGCAAAAATAAATAGGCCATGAGGTGTGTATGTAAATATGACCAAATGCAAATAATTGTTGGGTGTGGGGAAAGGGCACTCATGAATTCATTGTACTATGTTTTTGACTTTGTGTGTGCTTGAAATATTTATTAAAAATGTTGGGAGGAAAACAGAACATGTCTCAAACTGATGGACATCATGTCATTGTGTGGATTGGAGAGTCCCACTATTATCCAGCCTGGCTTAGAACAGAAAGAAGAAAGCAGAAGGAGAAGCAGGGAGATTCAGGAAAGAGTCCAGAGCAGAAACACATTAAGTGGATGATTGGCAGAAAATGCTATGTGTGAGAGAGTGTGTCTGTGAGTGGCGTATAGAGTGCGTGAGTCTCTGTGTGTGTGTGTGTGTGTGTGTTTGTGTGTGTGTGTTTGGGCATGTGCATAGCTGTGTGTACAAATGTTTGAGTGTGCATGTGTGAGTGCATGCCTGTGTGTGTTTGGGAATCAGAGGTAAATTGTACTACCTCACCAAAACTTACGAAAATTGGAGCCCTCCTCTATATATTACCCTGAACAGGGGAGACCCTTCTTTCTCGCTGAGCTTTGGAAGCCCCCTTCCTCCTCCCACCACTTGCCCAAGTCACCCTGCCTGGAAGAATACCCTCAGAAAGCTTATTCTTCTGCATTTAACAAGATGTATTTGAATGTGATTTACAGCTGCTCTGAGGTAGCCTTAGCACTGGCGCGCAGTCATTCCCCTAGTGAATTGGATTTCCATGAATGCTGCCTGCTTATGAAATGCAATAGGTAGGAATTCACATCAGTTAAGGCTGCCTGTACACAGGTTGTAAGTCAGTCTTTCATAAGGAGAGAGAGATCAAGAGAGACTGGGGTGGAGGATGGGAGACGGCCCATCTGCACAAGCCAGCGGGCAGAGTGTGTGAAGGACAGGAGTTGCACACCGGCATCTCTGCTGTGGTCCTGTTCCATGGAGCATGGGCCTTGTCACTCCACTGTGCAAGGCCATATAAACCTATAAACATGCCAGACAAGTGCTCGTACCCCAGGGCCCTGGAAGATGTGCTGAATGGAAAAGAGCCCCACACAACACACTCTTGTCTTGCCATCAAGCATGCAGGGTGGGTGGTACTCAGACCTGGAGAGGAGGGGAATGTGGGGCCCCTCACATGCTGAAGAAACTGGGGTCTGTGCTGTTTCTCAATTCCAGACACAGTTTCTCCCTGGTCTAGAGCTTCCCAGATCCCTCCATGACCTGCCCTCTGCTTCCCTCTGGGTCCAGCTCTGGCACCTGATGAAGGGCTGCCCTGGCCCCCAGAGCCACCATGCAGTTCTTAAGGGTCCTCATGATGTGTTTCCAAGGCCCTTAGCCTCCCTTGTTTCCATCCTTTGTTCAGCTAGCCACCTGGGCCCACCTTCTTCCAGCTGCCCCCACTATACAACGCAAACTGTCACCCTTTCAGCCTCATTTTTTTTTGGGCCATTTTCACAGCGCGCATGAATGCACAGAGAAATAAAGGATTCGGAGCTGAGCAGTGTGAGAGTGGGGTCAGAGTCATTAAGATTTGACTCCCCACTGGTTTTTGTTTGTTTTGTTTTTTTGTTTTGGTTTGTTGGGTGGCATTGTTTGCTTATTTGTTTGTTTTGGCTGTGCTGGGCATCAAACCCAGGGCCTTGCACATGCTAGACAATCACTGCCACACTGAGCCACATCCCCAGCCTTGATTCCCCATGTTTTAACTGCAGACCTCATGACCTCAGCCCACCTATTCCACCTGACCTAGTCTTGGTGTCTTCTACCAAAAAGTGGTGATGAAGGTATATTTGCCAGGGAGAGCTGATACGATAATTAGCTGTGATGTGTCAAAACTGCCAGCCTGACATCAGCCCTGACATGTGCCAGGGTGGAAGGTGAAACATGGTGGTGGTGACCACCCGCAGATCTGCATTGTAAAAACAAATGGAGATGCTTTCCCATTTTATATAGACTTGACTTAGAGCAGAGCCCTTCAGCTGGACTTGAGGTCAATGAATGTAGCCATGCTCCATTTAAATCACTCAGTCGCCTGAATTTAAAAATTCCACTCTTCCAGGTAAATATATCATTGATGAAAATGCAGGCATCTTTTCTCCTTCTCCCTCTCCTTCCTCCCTGAGTCCCACTGGAAGATGGGTTGCTGGGTTTACTTCCTGTCCAGTGGCGGTGTCACTCCTGATCCTACTTCTTTCCTACCCCTTGGATGCTCCCCTGACGTAAGAGTCCATGAGGTTTGCCTTGGTGGGAACGAAGAGACCCCTGGTCCCCACAACTCCCAGCCATGACTGACCTCAGGAGGAAGGTGAGACCTATAAGTCTAGAAGGCAGGTGCCTGTGGGACAGATCCTCATCACCCTCATCACCCTTGGGGAGTTGATGTATGTCCTTCCCCTCAGGGAGGCTCCCCTTCTCTGTCTCCCAGCAAATCTCTCTCGGGATACCAGGACTGGGCTCAGTACAGTGGGGTGAGCAGCGCAGCACAGAGGCTACTCTCAGCAGGGCCTACACATGGGTTTCACATTCTGCTGTCTTCATGGCCCTCTGAAAAGTACCCACAATCCTCCAGGTTGTGGGTCCTAAAGGCATCAGGCAGATGGCCGAACATATGCTGGGCTAGGAGCCTCAGACCAAACAGTCTTATTCTCCTCCCCAACCCAACTCAGCCCCACAGGCCACCCAGGGCAGAGGTTCAGGGAAAGTTGAGTCAAGGCCTGGTGTCCCAAGCAACCTTGCACATGGCAGTTCACACCCATGTCTGGCAGCACCATGGCATGTTCAGCAGTGACTTGGTGGTTACCAGCCTCTCCCTGACCCCAGTCCAGGTCCTCCTGTTCTGACTTGAAGACTGCAGTGCCCTGGGGCCTGTCATCCACTGTGGGTTGAACTGCTGTCCCTGGAAAGAAGACGTTGGACTCTATGACTCCAGCCCTAGCTGGGGTGCATTGTGTTGATCCAGGGACTGGGGAGGGAGCTCAACCTGTGAGGCTCTGGCTGAAGTCTGAGTCTCCTCACACCCAAAGGAGCAGAACATTAAATAACAAATGGAAAACACTATAAAGAGGAGAGAGAGAGAGAGAGAGAGAGAGAGAGAGAGAGAGAGAAGGGGGGATGGAAACATCTTTCTATTTTTGTTATTTAACAGCTCCTTTTTCTGTTTTTGAACAAGAGAGTCTGCATTTTCATTTTGCCCTGGAGGCTCTAATAATGTCCCTGTACTTCTCCCCAGTGTGTGGGAATCGGGGTTGGGAGGGGGTGGGCTCAGGCTACCTTTCCTGGCTGCCACTGTCCCCTGCTGGCCCTCCTCCGTTCAACAGTATGGGGTGCTTCTCATAGACTGCCATCTTGAAACTCTTCAGACAGGGAGCTGATCCAGGCCTACTTTGGTTCTGAGCTTCTCAAAGTTATAAAGAAAATATATTTCTTTGCTCATATTTCCTCTGTCATTTATCTTGACACTATGGGTCAAAAATCTGGCAGATCTTTCCACTCTTTAAGATATAGAAGAGAGAATTTCAAGAAATTGCAGACATATTATGAGGTGCCTAAAATGTTTCCAGTTGCCACATTAGTAGATCATTTAATATATTGCCACAATGGCTCTTATGGTTGTATGGCTATTATTGTGGGAGAGCAAATAAATTAGCACTTAGAAATGAAATTTTGCAATGAATAAACCCATTAAAATTATAAATTTGTCATTGGGCAAGTTGTCCTCAGCATTCCTTCCAAACATCTCACTGTTGTAAAATACATCTGTACTTTATAAATCAAAATGCATCAAAACCTAAATGAAAGAGCTAAAACCACTGAACTCTTAGAAGAAAACATAAACATACATCTTCATGAATTTGGGTTTCACAAAATATTTGTAACTATGACATGAAAAGCATAAGCAAAAAGAAAAAAATAGATCAATTAAAGTTCAAAACTTTTGTGTTTCAAAAAACACCATCAAGAAAATGAAAACTTCAACCCACAGAACAGAAAAATTTTTATAAATTATGTATCTTAGACTTGTATCTAGAACATATAAAGAATTATCATAACTTTATAACAATACAAATTGTTAGGTCCCAGCAGAGAGAGATCACACCATCACTCCAGGCCATAATTGAAGGAGTAAGGCTTTTATTGTAAGTACCTCAGTGAAAGCAGGCTAGTCCTACTAGAGAAGCAGCAACCACCTGCTGAGGGGGAGTTATTCTTATAGGGTCCTTTGGGTATGAGGGAGACATTATACAAGAGGAAGTAACTTCTGCGAAAGAGGAAATGGCCGATGCAATTCTGCCAACCTCTTGCCTCAGACTTCTTGGCACCTGGTGGTTTTTCACCTTAGGCACTGCTGCTGGAGATGAGGTGTGGAGGCCAGTCATCTAGTTCTCTTAAGGGTTGTTTGTCTGTAGGTAAATGGTCATGGGGGTTGGGACCTTACACAAATAACCCAATTATAAATGATTGAAAAATATAAATAGACACAAGAGTTCAATAAACGCATGAAAAATGTTAAGCCATTAGGCAAATACTGGTCAAACCCATAATAACATACCTCTTCCCATCTACTGTTGTTGTTGTTAGGTGCCATCAAGTCAGGTCTGACTCATAGCAACCTTCATAGTGTTTTCAATGGCTGATTGTATCAGGATTGCTTCTAGAGTAAATTGCCACATCCTTCTCCCATTCTCATCCACTAGGACAGCTATAATCAAAAGGACAGATAATAACAAGTGCTGATAATATTGGAACCCTCATACACCACTGGTAGGAATGTGAAATGGTATAGCTGCTTTGGAAAAGGAATAGTTCTTAAAAAGTTGAACATAGTTTTACTTTGTGACCCAGAAATTCTACGCTTAGGGATATATACTTAAGAGAAATAAAAACTATATGTCCACACAAAACTTGTACACAAATGTTAACAACAGTGTCATTCATAGTAACCAAAAGGTAGAAACAACCCAAATGTTTTGTCCTTTTTTTTTAATAGTACTAGGGGCCTGAACCCAGGCTTTTGTGCATACTAGGCAAGCACTCTACTACTGAGCTGTACCTACAACTCTTAACCCAATGTGCCTCAAAAGATAAATGAACAAACAATAGAATAGTATTCAACCATAAAAGGGAATGAAGTACTGATACTACAACATGGGTGAATCTTAAAAACATCATGTTAAGTGAAAGAAACACAAAACCCTATCCATAGTATGGTTTCACTTATATGAAATGTTCAGAATAGGCAAATATATAGTAACAGAGGTTAGATTGGTGATTTCCTATGTCTAGGGGCCTGGGGATTATAACTAAGGCATGCAAGGTTTTTTTTGGGATAATGAAAATGTTCTGAAATTGACTGAGCTGGCTCTGTAAATATAACAAAATCTACTTGGTTGTATGTGTTAAATGAGTGAATTATATGGTACATGAATTATATTTTAAAAGATTTTTTTAAAGAAAAGATATCTATGGTTTTACTTGAGAAGTTTATTGTTTTTTAATCCCTCCAAGCAGGATGTAAGTGCTTGAGAATTAAATGAACACAAAGCTCTGACTTCCCTATACCCTTGCCACCTCCAGCCCCTCCAGTCTCCTGAGTACCACTGTTTTGGTCCTGATTTTCTTAGCTTCCTGGAAACCAAGCCCACTCCACCCCTTTTGGCAAGGGCATAGTGTGATAGGGGTAGTGTCTGGAGGACAGGCATTGTCAGTTGCTCCAGGACATGCCTGACTCCAAAGAATGTGAGGACTTATCTAAAATCCATTCATGTTACTCTGACCCCTGTACTTCGCCCAAGGTCACACATCTATGTCCAAGGTCACATACTCATGCAGACAAGCTGCCACTAAAACTGCATGACTCAGGAAGGACCAGAGGAGCAATGCCAAGTTCCCATAGTAAGGGTGCACTATAGAGGTGAGGGGAGACTTCAAGGTCAGTCCCAAGGTCCAGGGGCCACACATTCCCATCTCTGTGGATGCTGCAGTGGCTTGCATATTATGTGGAAGAAATAAGTGCTGGTTGACTTCCAGCTTGCATGCTGGATGGCCAATGATGAGCTGGGCTTCCTTTATCAGGAGTCCTCAGCCTTTCTTTACTCCTCCCGACAACTTCCGGTGATAGATCACAAAGTTACAAGCAGGAAGTGCTAGACAGATTGATCTGCTCAGCACAGGTCACACAAAGGACATCATCCAGGCAATAGCTGAAGATAAAAAGGGAGACTCATGAGGCTGGACTATTTCCCCAAAACTGCATTCTTCCAGGAGCCTCAGAATGTGATCTTATTTGTGACTCTGGTTATAGGAGTAATTAAATAGAATGAGGTCATTCAGGAGTGGTGTGGCCTTAATCCAGGGAGGCTGGTGCCCTCATGAGAAAAGGAACCTAGACTGAAACAGACACTCAGGGAGGATGCCAGGTGACCACAGAGGCAGAGATTGGACCTATACATCTACAAGCCAAAGAATGCCAAGGATGGCCCGCAGCATGAGAAGCTAAGAGCCAGCCAGGCAATGGGGAATCTGAACCTAGAGACTTTGGAGGGAGCATGGCCCCACTGACATCTGAATTTCAGACTTCTGGCCTCCAGAACTGTAAAAGAATTCCTATTCTTTAAACACCCAATTTTCCAGAATTGATTATGGCAGCCCGAGGAAATTAAGACATCATTTTTCATTCCTGAAGCAAAACCATAAGCATAGATGTCAGTAACCATTACTTCAACTGATATTGATGGGACACCCTAGAGTCAGGCTCTTGGCTGGGCACTGAAAGGAGATGAACCAAATATACAACATCACAGAGAGTGTGGCTGGGTGTGGGAGGCAGGAAGACCTCGCCCAGGAAGTGGCCTTAAGCTGAGACTGAGAGGATAGAACAGAGTGGGAGAAGATATGCCTAGCAAGGTGTACATATATCTGTGCCCTGTTTGAACTTTTCCACCATGACCTTGAACTAGTTGCAGTGAGACATAGAGGGAGGCATTAACTAGGTCAAATCTCAGGAAGCTGTGTATCTGAATGTCCTGCACAGAAAACAGAGTGGGCTAAAGCTAGAAACTGAGCACTGAAGAGTTTGGCTATAGGGCCAACACCAAAGGAGATGGAGCCAGGGGGGAGGCTGGCAGATTTAATGGGACAGGATTCTCCACTATCCATTGTCTCCCTCCACCCCACAGTAGTAGATCTCCCATGGACACGACCCACTAGCACATTCCAGCAAGTGGAATGCACAGGGGTCTTGCTGGACACCTGCTTCTAGCATACAGTCACAGGGTATGAAGGTTTGTGCTCTGTTTAATGCTATTGCATCAGTATTTCCTGGCTGCTCTGACACAGTGCATCATGTGGATTAATGAATCTTCTTCTTTAACTTGCATTCCACTCTACAATCATTTGGTAAGTATTGTTTTCTCCATTTAATAACAACTGAATTTAAAATTTTCAAGTTCCCAAATGGCAGTTGTCAAGCTATCTTAGTTGATGTAATTGCTCTCTAGCTCACCTGGAGAGACACAGGCTGAAAGCAATGGTGCCTTGTCCTTTCTCAGTGCCCTGCAGGCACAACAGCAAAGGGACTCTGCCTCCCCACACCCTACTTCAACAGATAGCATACAGGTCTTTCTTTCTATTACTAGTTAAGCAGCATCTACTCCGTTGGTCCCTTGGAAGTTAGCACAGGCCTGTAGTGACTTGACTCACTGCCCTGTATCTCTAGAAAGATGGCAGCTAAAACTCACTTTCCATCTTAGAACCCATAACATGCTCCCTTGTCTCCAAAAATAGCAGCAATAGCTAACTCATCTTCCAAGACAACTTTCACATGCAAATTCTACAACATCCTATAGCGGCTCCTCCTTAGATGTTGATGGGAGCTCTGCCTGAGATTATTTTAGGGTTAAACTATGGTCAGGAACCAACCCATGTCGATTGAGACAACTGGATGAATTTATAATGATAAACAATGCTTCCGAAATTCCAAGTGTCACACCTTCATCTTCCCACAAATCTCCCACTGGCTTCTGGGATGGCAAAGAATTCTTAGAGGAAAGAGAAGGTTCTGCCATTTATTTCACATGGAAAATCAAAACAAAGCAATGCTGTAATTACTAACACTTTGAAGAGGTGTTATGGTTTCAATCTGAAATGCCCCCAAACGCCATGTTTAACCCTGAGGTTTTCAGGTGGTGACACTGTTCTAGGAGGCTGTGGAACTTTAGATGAGATCCGGCTGGTGGAAGTAGGTTACTAAGGGTCAGTCTTTGGAGGCTTCCAAGGTCCCCAGGTCCAGTAAGTGCTCTCTCTGCTCCTGACCACCATGATGTGAGGAGCTCTCCTCCTCCACTACCCCCTGCTACTCTGCCTTGCCTCCTGTAGTTATGGATTGAGCCAAGATCCAAGTAAACCTATCCTTCTTCTTTGAGTTGTTATACCAGGTGTTTTGTCACAGCAATGAGAAAAGTAACTACCACAAGAAACAAAGGCTCACCATCTTAGCTCCAACTCACCGCACTCAGATGTGAAGGCCTCTTCCCCCGACCTCTTACCTCCAAGCCTGGATGCACCACAGTGACCTAAGAGAGAGTTCAGTGCCTCCTACATCCAGGCCATGGGGCCCCTGGAGTCTGTGGTTGGTTTTTATTTTAGTTGTTTATTTGTTTTGTAGCAGGAGGGGATTGAACCCAGGCCTCCTGCATGCTTTGCAAGTACTCTACCATTGGGTGGCACCCCAGCCCATTTTTTATTTTTTGTTTTGAATTAAGATCTCACTGAAGTTACACAGGCTGCCTCTGGCCTTAAATATGCAATCCTCTTGCCTCTACATCCCGATTTCCTGGGATTACAAGCAAGTGTCACCACACATGGCATATCTGTTGTCTTAAAAGGGAAGAAATGAAAAAGAGGGTGAAATCTGAAGAAGATGGAGCAAGCACTGGATTGACACATATGGGGACACTGGCCAGCTTTGTGAATGGTGGTGTGTACTGAAGACAGTAGGAATAAGAGTCACAGTGAGGGCAAATTAAGAAGCAGATATTGGTACAGAAATAACAGCAGGGTGACTTTTTGTTTTGTTCTATCTTCTTTTGTTTTTGAGAAAGGGTCTCACTATGTAACCCAGGCTGGACTTGAATTTGCTGTGTAGCTGTCTCTAGCCTCAAACTCATGATCCTCCTGCCTCAGCCTCCCAAGAGTTGAGATTATAGGAGTGTGCCGCATGCCTGGCTCAGAATTGTTTTGAATGGTGCCACTATGCCAGTTTCAGTCCGGCCCTCTATGAGGACAGCAAGTCCTTCCTCCTCTGCCATTCTAGAAAGTTTGATTGTTCTAGGTTGGCCTCACTGAGGAAGATGATTGGCTGCCTGGGACTATTTCCCCTTCCTGCTGTCCAATCATTCCCACAGAGCATCCACATGTTGCAGGCCAAAAACAAGTGATCACTACCATGATCTACCTTAATTCCTCCTAAATAGAGTCACAAAATACAGTAACAATAATAATAGTAAATTATTGATCAGGGGGTAAGCTAAGTTTAGAGGCTGCTATCATATAGAATTGCTAACTGAAATAGGAGGAAATGAAGTTAGGCCCCTTATCTACACTATATGCCAAGTAATTTTGAAAGGGATTTAAACATACAGCTTAAAAGTAATAAAATCTGAGAATTAAACCAAGATTGACCATTTACATTGCTAGCAAGGATATGGGGAAAGGAAACATTTCATACATTAACTAGTGACTGTGGATTATTACAACCTTTTTGAAAGTAATATGCAATATCTATTAAAGTTATCAATTCTGAAAATCTAGTCTATGGAAACCAAGTCCAAAAGAATCTCTGTAAGAATCTCTGTAAAAGGATGTCTATCACAGTAGCATGCCAATGGTAAAAAATTAAAATAAAAAAATTAAAGACCCCCTGAATGGTGGAATCATTCCATAATATCCATATTATGGCATGTTACAGAGCTATGAAAAACCAAAAAAAAAAAAAAAAAAAGAGCTTAAATCTGTGTTTATGAGCCTGGAGAGATCTTTCATGAGGGTGTCCAGGCTGCCATAACAAATATACTACAGACTAGGAAGCTTCAGCAACACATTTATTTCTCACAGTTCTGGAGGCTGTGAAGTCCAAGGTCAAGCTGCTGACAGATCTGGTATCTAGTGAGGTCTGTCTCTCTTTTGGTTGGCAAATGGTCCTCTTCTCTGTGTATCATCACATGCTTGAGAGAAAAATCAGCTGTCTCGTGTCTCCTCTATTTCCTTTATTCTTGAGCAGTACTGGGGATTGAACCCAGGGCCTCATGCATGCTGGACAAGTACATTACCACTGAATTATGCCCCCAGTCCCCTTTTTATTTTTTATTTTAAAACAAGGTCTCACTATATTGTGCAGGCTGCCTCTGGCCATAAACTCATGATCCAATCCTTCTGCCTCTGCCTTATGAGTCACTGGGATCACAGGTATGTACCATGAAGCCTAGTTTATGACTTTTCTTATAAAGGCACTAATTCCATTCCTGAGGGCTTTGTGACCTAATGACCTCCCAAAGACATTACCTCTTAATACATCACATCAGAGGTTAGGATTTCAACACATGCATTCTGGGGGGTGGGGGGGACACAAAGATTCAGACCATAACAGGTCTCAAAAAAATATTTTAAAACATAGTTATATACTCTATCAGATGATTTGTCAATTTATTATAAAACTGAATGTGCAATTACTATATGACCCAGAAATTTCATTTTTAGATATTGTTCCAAATAAATTAAACTTGTGCCCATACAAAAACTTGTATACAAATATGTCCACAGCAGCTTTATTCATAAGAGCTCACAACAAAAATTAGGCTGGATGTCCTTTAAAAGGTCAATGTTAAGGCTGTGCACTATGATACATGCCTGTAATCTGAGTGACTTGGGGGCAGAGACAGACAGAAGAATTGCTAGTTCAAGGCCAGAATCAGCCTGCATAACTTAATGAGACCCTGACTCAAAATTTAAGAAAATAAATGGACTGGGGATGCAGCTCAGTGGCCAAGCACTTGGAAAGTATGTGCAGGGCCCTAGGTTCAAACCCCAAGTGCCTCAAAAGAAAAAAAAAAAAAAAGGTGAATATTAAACAAACTGTGGTACATCTATACCATGGTTACAACTAAGCAATAAAAAGGAATGAACTATTGATACATGAAATCACCTGGACGAATCACCAGAGAATTACGTTGAATGAAAAAGATAATCCAAAAGAGTGTATACTGTATGCTTCGTTCCTATAACATTTCCAAGTGATAGAAAAGAGAAAAAATTGATTAGTGGTTTCTAAAGGGGGATGGGAGGAGGTAGATGAAGGTGTTAATAAGGGAGGAGGTCAGGAGGAAGATGGGCATGGTTATGAAAGGGCAACAGGGTGTCATGGGGATGGAAGTGATCTGTATCTTAACGGCAGTGGTAGATACAGGAATTTATGCATATGACAAAGTTGTACAGACACACACACACACACACACACACACACACACACACACACACACTCATGAGTACAATTAAAACTGGGGATGAGATCACCAGGTTGAATCAATGTCATCACTTCAGTTGTGATATTGTACTACACAAACTAGGCAAAAGTTACACAGGATCTGTCTGTAGATTTTTTTTAACACTTTTATGTGAACCTATAGTTATCTCAATAAAATTTTAAGTGAAAAACATTTTTAAATTTCCTCCTAAAAATAAAATAATAATAAAGAAAAAATACTTTCAGAAATATTTAAATATCCTCCTTCTATGTGGTGAAACAAAACAAAATCAACCACCATATAATTGAAAGCATGTTTGTGTAAGTATAAAGCAAAGTGTGACAGAAAGACTTCAAATTGGCTCCCTAAGGAAACTGGCATGGAGAAAATATCATTAACTTATTTTGTTAAGTGTTCTGTGTTGATTTTTTTTTTTTTTTTGCTATATTAGAATGCATCTCTGCAGTAAAAGTGAAGATTTAAAAGAAGCAGATTTTTTACAAAAAACAAAACCATAAAAACTTTAGGAAAAAAAGATTTTATTTTTATAACTTTAGGGTAGGGATTCCCTTCACAAACAAAAAGATTCAACTCCCGGAAGCCATAAAGGAAACAGCTGAGAGATTAAATCTCATAAAAATCAAATACTTCCGTAGATCAAAACACATAACAAAGTTTTTTAAAAAAACAAATAATATGTGAAATTTTCTAACACAGGACTTGTAGCCTAAAATAGCTCTTACACGTTAGAAAAAGAAAGCAATACAATAGAAAAACAGGTGAAGACTGAGAGCAGGCCCTGGAGATCAGGATGGCAATGCTGAAGGCAAAAGTAGGCCTCTGTCAGTCCTGTTTGGCCTGAGACTCTAAAGGCTTGGAACAAAACATATACAGTGGGTGCCAACCAGTCCCAGCTGAGCGCTGGGGCTTCCTGCAGGACCGGCTGCAACTGTTACCCATCCTCCAAGTTTCACGCACATGCGAGGCAGGGGAAGACAGGCTCTTCAGGAAGGCTGATTTGAGGCTCATAAGCACATGCTCATGTACACACATGCCAAAGAGGGGAGGGGAGCTGCCCTCAGCCTACGCCAAATGGAAGTCACAATGGACCAGGAATTACAAGATGTCTCACTGGGAGACTATGACGTGTGTCCTTCATGAGAGTTAAGGGGGAAGACATGGCTACATCTTCCCAGCAGTCACAAGGGGAGGCAAAGGACTGCTGTAAGATGGGCACATCACAGAGGGACCCAAATGAAGAGCCGAGGAAGAGTAGCGTGGAGGAAGGAGAGGATGAAAGGCAACAGTAGGTGGAGAAGTAGCTAGGGGTGCTATGGGAAGAGGGCAGGTGAGCCCGTAAGGGGCTCTGATTTATACACACGGAGTGAGGGGAGGAGGTCCCAGGCAGGTGTGAGACTCCAGGACAGCTCACTGGGCACAGAGGCTGAGGAAAAGAGAGCAGTGTAATATGACAACTAAGGTAGCGGCCAAGTGTCTGAGGACACAGCCCTGCCATTCCGAGGAGGTCTCCAGAGGAAGAACTTGGAGATTCCAGTTTGGATTCCTGAGGCAGCAGAAGACTTTGAGTGTGGCTGAGGTGACCAAGTATAGAATACCGAAGGCATCAACAGGGGATGGATAGGTGGAAGGGTGAGGCCAACTGTGACCACAAAACACCAGAGACAGGAACAGCTGCCATTTATTGAGCAAGCGCCATAACTGGTGCTATGCTTAAAGCATCACACATTGAAAAGCATGTCAGAATGAATCACATTAAGGTGTACATTAAAAATGTCCAATAAAAAATGCAAAAAAAAGCCATTACATTTTTTAAAAAAAGCATCACACATTTCATTTTTCTCAATCATGATAACACTAGGAGGTGGTTCTTACCATCATTCTCTTTCTATAAATGAGCAAATCAAAGCTCAAAGTCACTATATACTTCTTCCAGCATCTCAGAGAAAGCTAGTGAGAAATCCAGAATTCAAAGCCAACTTTGCCTGACTCCACACTTCCTGACATCACAAGCCACTGCTTCTACAAATTCTAAGCTGCCTGTGCACATTGTCTGGGATAGAAAGTAAGAGTCACTATCTAATTACCCTGCAATCCCCCTCCTCTATATTTCTGTTGTCCTTGTCCATGTTAGAGCCCCTCACCCTTTCCCAGGACTTACATGCTGGATTTCCAGTTGACAGATCTACCTTTAATCTCATCCCCCTTCAGTCCATTTTCCATAGTATTAACAAGGCCATCTTTTAAAATCATAAATACAACCACATTAGTATTCGACTTAAATCCTTCAGTAAGCATTCCTACTACCAGTTAAGATACAGTAGCAACAGCCAGATGAACACTACTGCTTAAACCAAAAAAGAAAAAAGACCCTTAAGCAAGGAATGTGGGTGGCCTCCAAACATTGAAATGGCCCTTTGCAGCTAACAAGAAAACAAGGCTGTCAGGCCCATAACCACAAAGAGCTGAATGATGCCAATAATCCAAATAAACAAGGAAACAAATGCTCATCTAAAGCTCCCCAAAAGGAACACAGCCCTGATGATACTTTGATTTTAGCCCAGTACAGCTCATGTCAGACTTCTGACCTACAGAATTGTAAGATAATTTTGTGTTAAGTTGCTAAAGTTGTGGTAGTTCCCTGTGGCAGCATTGAAAACCTGAAAGACATAGTGATCCCCAACAGGCAGGATGCTTACAGCTGTACCACCCTGGCATTCAATCTTGTCAGATCTTGGAACCAAGCAGGGTTGGGCCTGGTTAGTACTTGGATGGGAGACTGCGTGGGAACACCAGGTGCTGTAGGCTTGGGAGAAGGACTCAGCAATCCACTCCCCAAAAACAGCTATTGAAAACCCTATGAATAGCAAAGAAGCACTAACAATAGTACCAGGCATGGCATGGTATTGGGTAGTGTTTTAATCTGCTGTACATAGGGTAACTATAAATCAGACCCAACTCAATGATTTCTAACACCACCAACAACAGGCAGGATACAAACATTATGATCCCTACTGGTGTTCCAACTTACTGCCTTCAGAGAATTTCTAGGCCTTAGTGCAGGAGGGGAAACCAAAGAAAGCCTAAGGAATTCTCCAAATTGAGCTGAGAATCTGGTATATTAAGCCACTCTAGAATTTGTTTATATAACAAGAATATCATAAAGGAGAGAGTTGCTTAGAAAAAGAACTCCAGAGATGTGCAAAGGATGTTTGAGTGTATTTGAATACCGATCAGCAATTACATGAAGAAACTATCCAAGGACAGAGGAAAAGCAAATTATCCAAAAGGGTTAGTGGAAACAGAGCTTTGTGCTCAAACAAGGCCAGAAATAATATCTATTTCTACCAACCAGACTGGAGAATTTCCTTATGCAAGGTCTTGAGTAGAGAACTCAGAAGATTTTGCCTCATTCACAGGGATCAATGAGTCTTACACTAAACCCAATTCTTATTCTGCCTAAAGAAAATTAAAAGCAAGACTTGAACAAACCACTTCCAATTAACCCAACCACATATAACAAAGTTCAAGAATATTTATAATTCCTATACCCAGCACCAGACAAAGCAAAGTTCATAATGTCTAGTGAATCAAAGATTGTTGTTGTTGTTGTTAGGTACCGTCGAGTGAGTATCCGACTCATAGCAACCCTCATAGGGTTTTCAATGGCTGACTGTTTCAGGATTGCCTTGGGAGTGGATTGCCAGGTCCTTCTCCCATTTTTGCAGTGCTAGGAATTGAACTCGGGACTTCAGAGGCTGCAGCGCAGTACTCTACCAACTGAGCTAAATCCCAGCCCCGAATCAAAGATTACTAGGCATAAAAAGAAAAAAAATTCAATCCATAATGAGAAGACATTTTGTCAGTTGAAACCAACCCAAACCCAATATGGATACTAGAATTAATAGACATGGACAATAAAACTTATTATAACCACCTTCTATATGTTCAAAAAAATTAAGGAGAGACATGGAAGATATGCCTATAGCTATACCACTGTGGCATCCAATCCCATCAGATCTTGGAAGCTAAGCAGGGTTGGGTCTGGTTAGTACTTGGATGGGAGGCCGCCTGGGAACACCAGATACTGTAGGCTTGGGAGAAGGACCCGACAACCCATTCCCAACAAACAATCTGCTATTGAAAACCCTACAAATAGCAGAGAAGCATTGACAATACTATTTTACCTGTTGTACGTAGGGTCGCTATGAGTCAGATACTGACTTGACGGCACCTAACAACAACAATGGAAGATATAAAAAATATTCAAACAAGAGCCAATGTATGTCTCTGTTTCCTGGCTACCATGATGTGAACTGTTATGCTCTACTGTGCTCTCTCTGCCAGGATGGGCTGACACCCTTAAAACCATGAGGTAAAGTAAATCATTAGTCCCCTTAAGTTGTTTCTGTCAGGTATTTGGTCACAGCAATGAGAAAATAATGAATATAGAAAATTGGTACCAGAGAAGCGGTATGATTGTGAGGCTAGATATGCATAGGGGAAAAAAAGGTAAACTGAAAGGTAGCTAGAGGCTGATACAATCTTTGCATCATATAAGGGCATCTCCATATCATTAGCCTTGTACAGTTACCTGCTTCCATCATGCATCTGATGACATGGCATACAGAAATCCCCACATAAGGATGGAAAATGAGATTAAAGCCTATTTAGGGGAAAATCCTGACTCATTCCTGGAATTCTCCACCTTTTTACCCACCTTCACTCATGAGTAATTCTTTTCTCCATTAAAATTTGCTCATAAAAAAAGCTGTCCAAAATTCCACAATGTGACTTTCTCTTGAGAAGCTCATACCCACACTTTGATGTGTACAACTGTCCTTTTCTTAAGAATCTCTCTCTCTCTTTCTCCCTCTTTCTGTCTTTCTCAACATCTGCTTTCCTTAATAAACACCACACTTTTCTTTTCTTAATATATCCCTTCTTTACTCAGTAAATCCCAACCTTGCTTCATATTGACTCCTCCTGAAATTCTTTCCTATGAACGTAAGTAGATCCTGGCTGCAACTGAGTACAGGTCTCTGAGAGGAACTACAGGCTACATAACTGGTGACATCAGGCTGTGCCTCTCACTGCTACTGACAATTGCTGTTACTAAATGTGACCGTGTTCTTGGGCCTTTGGAACTAGTTCATGGGAGGAATTTGGAAAAGTTACAGATATGGGCTAGCAAAGCTCTAGAATGCTACAGGCAGAGCTTAATGGGTGTTTTTTTGTGGGAGCTCAGAACACCAGAATGCCTACAGGAATGTGGACAATGAAGACTAGACTTATGAGGTAGGAACAGGGACACTACCAAAAACTGGACTACAGATCACTTGTCTGTTATTCTGGCAAAGAATTTGTCTATACTCTGTCCATGTCTTGAGACTTTGAAAGAGTCTGAGTTTAAAGGAGGCATACTAATCTGGTGGAGGAAATTTCAAGGTAGTATAGTATTCAGGCTATTGCATGGATATTGCTAGCTGCTTTTAGCCAGATTTACAGTAGGAATAAAGAACAAAACGCAGAACAGAAAGGCTTTTTTAAAAAGGCACATTTAAAGTTGCCAACAAAGAAGGCATGGTTGTTAGAGATTATAACCATTAAAAAGAAATCAAGCATTTTTGCACTGGGGCAATAATAAGAAAGATGACTTTAGGGCATCAGGAATTGGCCAGATAAGTCCCAGGTATAAAATTCCTTTAAGAGGAGAAAGTCACCAGGGTGCCCTGCACAGGACTACCTAAGGATATACTTTTTTCAGGTTCATCACCCCAGCACTCAGAGGTTGCTAAAACTATGGTCCAAGGGGACTCGGCTAGCTCTTGAGCTGGTGGAAGACCTTGGTGTCATTCATGTGATGCTGGTTTTATAGGCATGCAAAATTCAAGTTACTGAATCATGGGGGTTTCTTCCCAGATCTCGAAGGAAAGTGTCAGAGACCAGGCAATGTGTACCAGGGTCAGGACCACAGCAGGAAGCCCATAAGTTGGCAATGCTTGAAGATAGAAGGAGAAACCTAATATGCAATGGACACCCCAGGATGTAAGAGATGCCAGGAATATGGAATATCTGCTAGGAAAACTTCATGCAAAGAAGGGAGCCAGTCCAAGAGAAAGGCATGTGGACTGAAAACAGCAAGGTCATGTGGATGGAGCTGCCCTAACCCACTGGAGCTCACATCATGAGACCACATGCATCAGATGCTGGACATGGAGCTATAGGATTTAATGATTTCCTTGCTGGATTTAGGTCTTTCTTTGTTCTCATTTTTCCTTTCTCTGCCCCCATTTATTCTTTAGAGAACAGGAATGTTTACTCTATGTCACTATATCTTGGGAGTATGTAATTTGTTTTATATTTTACAGGGGACCACAGATAAGAGTTTAAGTCACAGAGGACACTGGAACTTGGCCTTTTGAGCAATGCTGGAACTGTTAAGATTAGGAGAACTGTTACAGATGAACTAAATGCACTTTTGATTATGAGATTGATATGAGGCTTTAGGGGACACAGACAGAACATTATCATTTCAATATGAAATTTCTCCCACAGCCTCACATATTGGGAGCTTTGTTGCCATCTGATGGGGCTTTGGGCAATGATTAGATTCTGAGTTCTGTGATGTAATCAATGGATTAATCTCTTGATGGATTCATAATATGATGACACTACTGAGACATGGCAAAGAGCAATAGGCAGAGCCTAATTGGAGGAGGTATGTCACTAGGGGAGCATCCTTGGTGTTATTTCTCATTCTGGCCTCTTTCTGTAATCCTTTTCTCTGTTTCCTGGCCACAATGATGTGAACTGCTGCACTCTGCCTTGCCCTCCTCACCGTGATGGACTGATGCCAAATATACCCTTACTCCTTGTAAATTGTTTCTGTTAGGTGTTTGGTCAGAGAAACAAGAAAAGTAACTAATACAGAGATCTGTTTACACAGTATGGTAATTATAGTTAATAATAATGTATTATATATTTCAAAATTGCCAAAATAGTATATTTAAAATGTATCACCACAAAAATGTGAGGTGATAAAATGGTAATTAGTTTGATTTAATTATTCCACTTTATAAATGTATACCAAAACTTCAGATTTTACCCCATAAATATACATAATTGTTATTTGTCAATTCAAATTTTTTATTGAAAAAACAATGTATAAGATTTTTAAATGCACTGGATGAGTTAATATCAGATAAAAAATTAGTGAAATTGAGGACTTAAAAATAGAAAGCACAAGGAGAAATTTTAACTAATTAAAAAAAATGTTATATTAATGAGTATGAAACTGCTTCAGGTATCCTGCTGTACAGGTAATTTGAGTCTCCAAAATAGTGAAGAGAGAGAGAGTAAAAAAGAAAAAATATATATTTGAAGAAATACTGCTCAAATATTTTCCAAATCTGCTGAAACCTATAAACCCATCATATTACTTTCCTAGGGCTTCTGTAACAAAGTACTATGAACTGAGTGGCATAAAGCAACAGGAGGTTGTGTTCTCTCAGTTCTAAAGGCTAAAAGTCCAAAATTAAGGTCTCAGCAGGTCCATGTTCCTTCTAAGACTTCAGGAAAAATTCTTCCTGTTCCTTCCTGGCTTTCAGTGGTGGTCAGCAGCCCTTAGCATCCCCTGACTTGCAGTTGCATCACTCAGTCTCTGCCTCTGTGATCATGAGATTTTCTTTCCTGCACACCTCTTCTTTTCTCCCTATAAGGACTTCAGCCATGTTGAATTAGGTTTCACCCTAATGAGTTCATCTTAACCTAGTTACTTCTACAAAGATCTTACTTCCAAAAAACATCATATTCACAGCCTTGGGGGGTTAGGACTTTGGTATGCCATTTAGAAGACACAATGCAGTACATAGCACTTATCCAAGATGCTTAACAAATCTCAAGTACACAAAACATGAAAAAAAATCTATACAAGGTGCATCACAATCAAATGGTCAAAAACAGTGATACAAAGAAAAAAAAATCTTAAAAGTAGCCAGAGAAAATGACATTATGTTCAGAGCAGCAAAGAAAGTGATGACAACAGATTTTCTTCAGAAATGATAAGAATAAGAAGATTGTGGAGCAATTACTCTAAATTCTTGAAATAAAAAAATTAACTTAGAATTCTACATTTAGTAAAATGTCTTTCAAAAATGAAGTAAATAAAGACTTTTTCAGACATAGAAAAGCTAAAAATAATTCCTCTCCAACAGATCTGCACAATGGGAAATTTTAAAAGAAGTCCTTCGTGCGGAAGAAAAATGGTAGCAGATGAGAATGTGGATCTACATGGAGAACTCATAGGCTATTTTTTGTTTCTTCTATCTTTCTAGGCATTTATTATCCCACTTAAATCTGAAAAGGGCCATGCTAGATAGAGGTGGATGTCAAGCCTTGGAATGTGGCACCCAAACAGGCAATCCCAGGAACAGGCAGACTTGTTCCATCCCAGTTGCATCTCCAGGGAGAGGAGGTGTCTTTGGGGTATGGACTGATGTGAGTAACTGGGTCTCATCCTCAGGAATATGGATGTCATGCTTTTAGCTGCTATCATAAGAAGTGTTGATACAGCTCAACCACAGATATAACTATCAGGATACGTAAAGTCTGCAAAACACGTTCAATTCTCTCAGGCTTTCTGTGATGCATCAGGAAATGATAGAACAAGGGAACTATCCTGCCCACACCTCGGCTGAGTGAGAGGGAGCAGGAGGCCAGGGCCCATGAGGCAGAGCAGCAGCTGGGATGCCTGAGCCCTTGGTAGGGACCAGGAGAGGTAGGATGAGAGAACCTTCCAGATGGGGATCAAGTACCAATGGTCTGTGGGTTCCTTCGGACCTTGCATTCCCTTTGGCATGTTTACCTCGCTTCTCTCCTGAAAGCTTATGACTACTACCATGACAGCAAAAAAAAGAAGAAGAAGATGAAGAAGAAGAAGAGGAAGAGAAAGAGGAAGAGGAAGAGGAAGCAGAAGTGGAAGAAGAAGAAGAAGAAGAAGAAGAAGAAGAAGAAGAAGAAGAAGAGGAAGAAGAAAGAAGGAGGAGGAGAAGGAGGAGGAGGAGAAGGAGGAGGAAGAGGAGAAGGGGGAGGAGAAACAGGCAAAATCTTTGATAGGCACAGACAATGTAGAGGAAAGAATAATAACAAAAGCTAGGACCAAAGCAGCCATCAAGTAGTCATGATGTAGCAGATCTGAAAAGACCAAAGCCTACACAGGTGGCAAAGAGGCCTAGATGCAAACCAAAACACATCTGAGCCCCAGGACGGGACTGGAAGTGACAGGTACCACTGTACATAGTCATGTGGGTGGAGATGAAAAGGGAGGACTGGCTGGAAATTAGCATGAGGATATTTTGCCCGCTGGTCCCTTGCCCCAACTGCACAGTAGAGAGCAACCTCACCATAGTCCTGGTGGCAGGCAGAGATCTGCCACATGGCTTTGGCCTCATGAACAAGGGCCACAGATGCAAACAAGGACCCCAGGCTGAAGAAAGGGAAAGTCAGCACACTGACTGCTGAATCCCAAATCCCTGGGCCTCCCTTTTTTGAGAAGTAGCTACCAAGTTTATAGTCCTTAAGCAAGACTTTGGGTGATTCTTCTCTAGGGATTCTGGCAGCCCAATAGAATTTATATGGACAGGGCAGTGGGAGCCACTGAGTCATCCTCCAACTAAGCCTTACCCAGACACACTTTGGTGTTAGAGCCTTACTCTTCACATAAAGTCAGAGATGGAGACTATTGAGGAGTAAAAAAAGAATGTAGAGGAAACATAAAATGCAAAGAGCAAGAAAAAATGTAAGAGAATAAATTGCAAGTAATATCTCCAGGAAATCAGAAGATATTAGATCCATGAAATAAGAACCAATTGCTTTTAAAATAGTAATAAAATAAATGTTAAAAGGATCCTTCTGAATTTCAAAAGTACTCTTGGAAATTAAAATGGCAAATATCCAAAACAATATCATTAAAGAAAATTCAACAGAAAGGCCAAGGAAAATCTTCCCAAAGATAGAACATAAACAAAGGAATGAAGCCTGGGAGAGAAGAGTTACAATAATCATGAGGACCAGGCCAGGAGGTCTGCAATTACAAAACAAAGCTTTATAAAAGAGAGCAAAGAGAATATATTGAAGGAGGGAAATATAGAAAATAACAAAAGAACTTTTACTAGATTGTAATGATCATGAGTCCCCAGTTTCAAAAGACCCACTGAAAAACTCCCTCATGAAATGAGATCCACACCAGAGCACTCTAAGGATAAAAAGAAAATTCTGAAAGACATCAGAGTCTTCCTCCTATGGAAGAAGAGGGATCAGAATGGCGTCAAGCCCTCAGGCAGCAGCTCTGTGAGTGAGAAGGTAGTAGCAACCACCTAGGAGTCTGAGGGTCAGGAGTCTCCAACCAAGTTGCAGATCAAGAGTGCAGATGGGATATCTGACTTTGACATGTACATACTCTCAAAGCTTTTTCCTAGCAATAAAACACTTCTGAGGAAGCTATGGCAGGAGATGCTTCACCAAAGCTAGGGAGAAAACCAAGAGAGGACCACTGAGTCTGCCAATAGGGACCCTTCACAGAGATATCAAAGCGGTCTCCCAGGACACCAAGACAGCAGCTGAGCAGGCAGCTAGAGAGCGTGGAGCAGGCGAGCCCAGGAGGGATGTCACCAGGAGGGACAGGCCCAGCCATCAGCAGATACATCTGCATGGCTTACAAGGGGAGGCCCCTGCTATCCCAAAGTCTAGGAATGAATAGTAATAGAACACCAAACAAAGGGAAAACTTGGCAACTGTTTCTCCAAGTAAAACAAAAAGTTGTACAAAATAGGAAATGTGCACTCCATGGTTTAGCTGTGAATAATCTGAACATAGTCATAACTATGTAAATAACAAATATTGATTTGGCCAGAAATTACACTCTAACTACCATGACGAGGTTGAGTCTAAGAGACAAGAGCACGTATATGTGCCGGGGGAGGGAGGCTTAAAGAGCTGAATCCTCCTTTTCCACCGTAAGAATTCGTTAAATAACATTTAAACTGGAAAATCAAGAAATGGCAATCTAAGCATGTTATTCTAAAGTAAGGAGGAAAGCACAAGAAACAGCATGAATTCATAGAGCATGCCTCTGGGGAGTGGGCTCGGGAATGGGAAGGGGGAGGCTGGTTTTCATTATAAGCCTTACAGAGCCATTTACATTTCCAAACTATGTACGCGTATGACTTCGATAAACATAAATTTTTAAAAAACTACCAAAGAAACAACAAGGAAATGATTAAATGGGTGAAATGAGTATGTTTCTGGCTGTTTAACCAACTTACCTCCAGCAAGTGAATAAGTAACTTGGGCATTTGGGGCAGAGACTGAAAGAGATTGCCTTCTAGAAATTTCTTTGAAGTCTTGCTTATTTATCTTCAAAATTCATGCAAAAGTTTTCACTCTCCTGCATAATAGATCTCCATTTGTTTGATGCTGTGTGACAGAAAGGGACTTTTTGTTTTGTTTCTCTCCTTTTCTTTTCCTTCTCTTCCTTTGGACACACTTTAGGCTGGCGTAACAGAGAAAGACATTCTTTTAGCAGGATGAGGTCCAGGGGCTGCCCGTAGGATTGTCCACTGCAGAGGATAAACACCTGATTGTCTTTCAGTTGCTCAGGACAAGCCCTGCCAGGCCTCTCTTCCTGTCTGCTCACCTCAGAGTCCAGGCCTGGGACCTCAGAGCTGGGAACCCGAAACGCAAAGGATTGACCCACAGCGAGGCTACAGCGGGACCCTCCTGGCTTTGGAGGAAGGGAAAGAGTGCAGGGAGGAAGGGACATCTCAGTCTCAGCATCAGAGAGACTGCGGGGACCCCCAAAGGGGTAGGACTGGAGCAGCAAGAGGAATTAAGAACATGAGGTTTGAGGAACCAGGTGGGGACGCCCATCCCAGTCTCTAGCTCCTCTTGCGAGCCCTAGAATCCAAGCAGTTGCTGTACTCAAAGCAAGCAGCTCTGTGGTGGAGCTTCTGTACAGGTTCTCTACAGGAGGTTCTAAACTCAGATGATGGTTTCCATCACAGTAGGGCCCTTTGTTGGCTACTGATGAGCAAAGTGTGTCCTGAGGTTCAAGAACCCTGGGGTTCTCCAGGAGGTCCCAGTTGCCCAGTTTAAGAAGCATGGAGATGACAATGGGAAAGCAATAGAGTCACATGCTGGGCAGACCCGTGAAAGGCATGTGGCTTTTGGGGGACTCTCTCCATGTCACACCCTACTCCAGGTATGAAGTCAGTCACTGCACTCCTGCTCTTCCGGAGTTGCAGCAGGGCAGATGGAAGCCGTTCTTTGCACTTCCAGAGGTGTGTTTCAGGAAGAAAGGCACCTGCTGCAGAAGCCATGAGGGAAGAGGCGAGACTGCACTGTGTGGAAGGAGGCAGAATCCACAGGTCCCTGAGGAAAGGGAAGTGACGAGCCCTCTGTGTGAAATACATGGGGCTTCCCACTCCCACTTGGGTGGCCGTGACCTTGGGGTACAGGCACGTGGGAGCCCTGTCCTTGAGGAGCTGTGCAGGCCAGGCCTTCTGTGCTGCAGCCTTGACCATGGGCTGGAGAGCTCTCAGCGGCCCTAATGAGACCCAGGGACCTTCCTAAGCAGGGGTTGCAGGTAACATCTCCAAGTCACAAAGTTGGAACTTTCCCCAGCCAGGCCGAAGTACACAAATCCAACAGCATTTGGGAAGCAATATTGTCGCTGCTTTGAATGACGGATGCCTTTGTTTCAGGTGGGGTGATTCTTGGCCTGATATTGAGGTAGCTGAGAAGGCTTCTGCCCTGGCTGTGCTTGGACAAGGATGGGGACTCTAACTGGAGGGCACCAAAGTTCCCACATCCTGACACCTTTGGGAGTTTTGCCTCTCTAGTTCTAGACAGCTGATTCCAGAGCCAGAGGTCACAGCGAGCCCTGAGAGTTGAGATGTGGCGCTAGTGATGACTGCTAAAGGCAGAAGGTCATGGGACAGAGGAGGAGCGGAGGGGAGAGGAGGAGACTTCAGAGGCAGACCCACCCCATATGGTCATGGGCTCAACACTGGCTGCTGGCTGAGCCTTCTTGAGTCCACAGACAGAGATGTGGACAGACCACAGCAGACAAGTTCCCTGCTGGGGCCAGGTTTCACCTCACTTGGCCCCTGAGCAGAGCCACAGGGAGCTACCCAAGGAGGTGTATCCCAAACACACTGTGGCCATGTCCCTGTGACCCCAATACCACACGGAAGGGAGCTGGTCTCCAGGGTCTGATGGCTGCGACCCTGACTTCAGAGCTCACATCTGATGGACGTACCAAGTGGGCAGAAAGAGTGGCTATTCTTGGCTCTAAACCCAGGCCTAGATAAATGTCTAGGGAGGTGGCCAGGGGCTGCTCCTATAGTTACAGGCATGGGCCACAGCAGAGAAGCTCCCCAGGGAAGGACACTGGACCTGGAGAACCTTGCCGTCCACATCACTGCAGCTTACAAATGCACTTGGGACCCACCCAACACTCCACTAGGGTTGGAGAAGAGGGGTCCTCGAGTATGAGCTGTGGGCACCAAACCCAGCCACCAGCTCCAGGCTCTGCAGGCATCTGCACACTGGTTTCAACTTAGAAAGCCCTGTGTGCAAGTTCTCACTTTGCTCTTTCTTGGCTGGCAGCCTCCCTCTGCCTCCCTCTGAAGCTTTATAGTTGGATGTGGTGAGTAAGGAGAAGAGAGCCAGTATGTACAATTGCTCCGTGGTGAACCCCTTCTCCCTTGGCTTTATCATGCCATGTGGGGGCACTTCCATCAGCGTGACTTGCTCTGCACCCCCACCCTGTATCCCAAGCTGATGGTGGGTGACAGTCTGGGCCACAGGGCGAGTTTGGGTGGGAGCCATCCGTAAGACTCCTTCCCTCATGGTGTTCCCATGGTGCTCTGAGAAGTTCCATCCAGCAGCCCAAACATTCCAGATGGGCTGCCCTCAGGGTGACATGAGGAAGTTGCAGGGTAGGGGAAGCTGAGCAACAATGGGCCCCAGAGCTGAGCCCTCTGTTCTCCAGGCAGTGCCACAAAGCTGCAACCCTTTCTCCGGTTGTCTCCTGTGCCTCCTCGCTCAGCTGGATGTGAGCAGAGGGCACTAATGAGGTGATTATGAGTCCCTTAAAAGGCCAGCACCATGTGTCAGGCGCCGAGCCTGGAGCTTCGTCAATGTGCCGTGACATTTGATGGCCAGAATCCCAGGGGGTTGGGATTATTGCCCTGTGAACCTGAGCCTTGCTCTCAGTGGCTCCCAGAAGATCCCTGTCCCTGGCACTCAGAGCCGGCAGCAGGTAGGACTGTGCACAAGCTCTCGGCCAGGTGAGGGGCTCTGCAGACCAGGTGTACACGTGGGCTGTAGACTGCACAGTCCTTCTCGTGGATAAGTCTGACAGCACCTTGGCTCCATCTCCCCCAGCCCCAGCTACAGCGTGGCCATGGCCCTGTTCCCTGCTCTCCTCAGCTCGCATGGTCCTCAAGGAGATCTCATCCACCCCACAGCTCTAGTCACCATCTCTCTGAGATGTACAGCCCCTCCCAGGTGGGGCACAGGCTCCAGGTGCACACGGCCGCCCCCTGCACCTCCTCTGGCCTCTGAGCTCGCAGGCCTGTGTGAACCTTGTCGTCTTCTATTGACCTACAGCTGCTCCTCCTGCCATATCATCAGTCTCAGGACAGAACATCCTGCTGTCTGCAGACAGGGACCCTCTGCTCCCGGCCCCCTGGTCTAACTAGCATGGAGCCCCCCAGCTCAGCCTGGGGATGACCCTGGCTGTATCTGCGTCTCCCCACTGCCTGGGTGACTGCTGTAACTAGACACCCAGATCTACTTACACCCCAGTCAAATCTGTTCTGCCTACTCCCCACAATGATGTCTTTAAACCCAAAGCTGGTCATTTCACTCTTTTGCCTAAAGCCCTTCAGATCTCCCCACTGCATTCTGAGCAAAATCTACCTTATTGAGGTGGCCCCGAGGCCCTTCCCAGCCATGGGTTCTTCTCATGGTCCCTCCCAGTGCTGGCTCCTTCCCACCCTGGCCTTCTATTCACCTGTCGGCCGGCCTGGCCTCTGCTCCACTCTCTTTGTCTGACTGACTCCCATTGGCTTGGGTCTCATGGGGATTTCCTCAGGAAGCCCTGGCCCTCCACTCTGGCCTGAGGCACCCCCACTCCTTGCTCCCATGAGACACAAGACCACTAAAAAGGCACTTATTGTGATTCCAGTTTTAATTAGTTACTTATTCTCTCCCAATAACTATCTTCCCCAAGGGACCATGGTGCCTTAACACAGGAACCACGTCAGCCTCTTTCCCAACTAGGTCCTCAGAGTCTTGGTCACAGCTATTATATTGCAAGAGTGAGTAAATATTGATGGAGCAGATTAAAAGGAAGTGGCTATTAAAATGAATGACAAAAGTACTGAATAAGTTGTTTTTTATAGACTTTAATTTTAGAGCAGAGTTATGTTCACTTTAAAAATGAGCAGAAAGTACAGAGTTCCCACAAACCCTCATCCCCACACATGCAGAGCCTCCCCCAATATTACACTCCCCACCAGAGGTGAACTTGCTGCAAGGGATGAACCTACTGTGGCACCCCATTATCACCCCAGAGTCTGTAGTTTATATTAGAGTTCACTCTTGGTGTATATTGTATGGGTTTGGACAACTGTATAATGACTAATACTAATGTGTAATACTATTCTTGTTGTTGTTGTTGTTGTTAGGTGCTATCAAGTTGGGTCTAACTTATAGTGACCTCGTGTACAACAGAACAAAATACTCCCTGACACTGTACGATGCCTAGCACTTTGTCAGTGCTTCTCTTCTATTCATACAGTTTTTGATGGCTGATTGTTTCAGGATTGTTTCAGGAATGGGATGCCAGATCCTTCTCCTGTTTTTGCAGTGCCACAGATCAAACTCAGGGCCTCAGAGAGTGCAGAGCAGCACTCTACCAACTGCACTAAAGTCCAGCCCCAATGTATAATACTTCTGTCATACTATGATGCACAATAGTTTCACATCCCTGAAAATCTCCTGTATTTATACTCTCCCCTGATCCCTGGCAACTAGTGATCTTTTTACCTTCTCTATGAGTTTGCCTCCTCAAGAATGCCAAATGGTTGCAGTCATACAGTATGTAGGGTTTTAAGATTTTCTGTCTATTTATAATCAGGTTGGTTGTTCTCTTATTGTTGCATTTTAAGAGTTCTTTTCATAGTCTGTATCAGATGAATCTTTTGCAAATAGGTTCTTCCACTCTGTGGCTTGTCTGCTCATTCTCTTGAATTGTTTAGTAGTCAGCTTCCCATCACTATAACAAAATTCCTGAGATAATTACGTTATATAGAGAAAAGGTTTGTTGGGAGCTCCCAGTCCATGATTGGTTTGCCCCATTTCTTTGGGCCTATGCCTGCACAACATGGTAGGGGTGAAGCAAAATTATTCACCTCATCTCCAGCCAGAGAGCAAGAGGAAGGGTACTGGTGTCCCACTCTCCCCTTTGAGGGTACCCCCCAATGACCTAAAGATCTCCCACTATGTTCCACCTCTAAAGGTTTTATCACTTCCTGGTAATGTCACCTTGGGATCAAGTTTTTAATTCATGGAGACATTGGAGACCCAAATAATAGTGAATTTTATTGACCTTTAAATATAAAAATAAAGCTGAAACTAGTTTAAAGAATTTTTAGTAAGACAGATCCCAGGGCTGCTTTCTGAATTCTAGAACCAATGTGCAATCACAGTTTCCTGAACATTCCTTCCATGAGACAGGTTCGCTGAGAGCTGCACTGGGGTGAGGTGGAGCAAATGACATAGTGGAGCCCACCATGCCCAGCCTGCCAAGCCACAGTCACTCACCTTCCTCTCTGAGGATGGCCCTGCCTCCTGAGGCTAGTGCCCTCACCAATTCTTTGGGGTAGATAGGCCAAATGTCTTTCAACCCCACCAGGTAGGAGGGGGCAGATTCTGAGAGGGGAGATTCCCACACTCAGTCACCCTAGGAAGAGACAGTGTCAGGACAGGTAATGGTTGAGGTGCAGGAAGCACTCTGGGGCAGAGAAGAGGTGCCCTGGTCCTGGAAAGTGGTGGACATCTGGGGGAGGTGGCCAGGTGGGCAGGTCAGTGCTTTCCTACAGGGCCCAGAAGGGGCAGTGGCCAGCTGGCATGTTCTTGTCAGTGACCCTGAGATAGCTTTAATGTGAAGAGTAGAAGTGGGTCCCTGTGCCTGCGGGCCAGGCCCCTTGGTTTTGTGCTCTTTCTTCCATATTTTTCCCACAGGGACATTTGTGCATCTCACCACTTGTTACGTGCCCAATACTGGAGTGGTGGGAACATGAGGGAGACAGGGCCCCTTCAACCCTTCACTTCAATCCACTGTGAGGCCAGAGCCAGCACTGTACCTCTGTGCAGGAGACCCCAGCATAGGGCCGGGGTGCATGATATAGACTGCAGCCTGGCTGCCGGTAGAGGGAGGACCCAAGGCCCAGAGGGACGAGAGAGAAGCGGCCTGCCTGGAGGCAGCCCCTCAGGAGGGAATGCGTGCCTGGCCTTTTCATCTTTCTCCTCCCTACTTCCTCTTCCCTCCTTCCTGCTGTCTTGCTGAGGGCCTCTGGATCCCAGATAGGGGATGTGGGACCCTGTGAGACTCACCAATTCCCAGGGCCTTGGCCCTCCCACCCTGAGTGTGCGCCAAGGGATGAATGCCTGAGGTCAGGAGATGGAGGTCATTCCCACTGCAGGTCTTCTCTGACAACAGTAAAAGGAAGCCTACAGATCAAAGAGCTGGAGTGAGCAGGAACAGGCTAGTAACGGGACCAGATGAGACCAAACAGCCTTCACCCCTGATGATGGGAGCTACTAAGTCCTCTGGAGAGCCTGTGGGTGCGGTGTGGTGGCAGAACTGAAAGTCAAGTCCAATGCTCCTGCCCAAGAATGGCCCCTCCAGGAATCATGAAAGAAAGGAAAACTGGTCAGCCAGGGTTTAGGAGCAAATCCTGGACACCAAAGTCTGTCTGTGCACAAGATGTTGTCTTGACCTCTAGCACCTACCTGGTGATATGTTCTGGGACATGGGTCTCCTCGCCCTGCACCCAGAGACTACGTAGGGTACATTAGGAAATGGATAAGGCTGGAGAAGCAGATGGGGAGGATGGTGGTGACATCCAGGACCCATGTCAGGTAGATTCACCTTGAAGCTAATGGCGCAGCCAACATGGACCCTTTAATACAGGAGCCTCTTTCAAGGCCACAGGAGTGGCTCTAGCAATGTGAGGAGGCTCACTGTCTCTCTCCACTGAGACTTCCCCTCTGTCTTGTATAATACCCTTTGTCCCCATCAGGGAGCACTGGAATTGCCTCAGACATTTGGAGGCCCAGGGAAGAAGTTCAGTTGGGAGTATGTTCCTTAATCTATAAGTTAGTACAATGTTTTAAAATGTTGAAGAAAACATGTGAGAAGTCATAGTCTTCTGCTTTGGATGTAAATATATATTTGTTTCATACTTAAATGTTTAGTTAAGGAGCTGAGAACAAATTCAGATAAAAATTAGGGGAATATAAGGTATAAAGATGAGCGATGCAATCAACAGAAATGATTGATAATGAAATTACATTTTGACATACCCAGATTTTATTATGAAGAGATAAATTGCTAATAAAAATAATAAGCAGGCTTTTGAAATATTTAGTAAACTGATTAAGAGAAGTGAGTCTTGTGAAGATATTGGGAAGATAGTTAAATTTCTTGCTGAATTAACCCAAACTAGCAATAACAAAGAACAAAACTCATACACACCATAATACATGGACGCAGATGTAAGTGGGAATAACATCATTCAGAGAACATTAAAGTATCATACGGAATACTTGAAATCCCCTAAAATTGCACCTCTTGGACATGATAGAAACATAGTACAAATGTTCAAATTTAACAATAATGTATTATAACTTACATGACATTCTCAATTCATTCTGAAATTGAAAGAAATTTTCTAAGCTACAACTTTTTAAAAAAAAAATTTGACCAGCCTTGCCAGGGCCTAGGCTATCTGTCTGACTATAGAAAATCATTGCCATGTAAAGAGGAGAATAAAAAGTCCATAGCCAAAAATATAAGAAGGAAAGTATTAAGGAAGTATGTCCAGAAGTTAGTAAAAGTGATGTCTCCAAAGAGGTTTGTGATGTTTATGTTATCAGTTTCTTTGAATTGTCACTTACTGTCTTGTTTTAAATTGTCATTCTTGTCTCAGTTTAAATAAACATTCACATTTATATATCTAGATTTGTATCCATAATCTCACATTGTTTTTGTCAAAGAAGTCCCCCAAATTGAAAATGGAAGGGAAGAATGTAAGTGGGCAGTAACTGGCACGGTGACGGAGTGGGATTATGGCCAGCCCTCCCTGGCCTTGGACAGCCTTGGGCAGGAATCCCCTCATGGCCCTGGGACCCAGAGCCAGCTGGACCATAGAGAAAAGTCTCATCTGCAGGGATCAGCTCTATGCCCTGGAGTCTTCAGGGTCCCTTGTTCAAGTCACTGCATATGCAGTCACCAGATTAAATTCTTGGTCATTTCCAGCCCAAATTCCTTTTTAAAGACTAGGGGTACAGCAGGCATCATCCTCACACACCTATAATCCCAGCAAGTGGAGAGGCGGAGGCAGGAGAATTGCAAGTTTGAGGATGGAGGCAGCCTAAGCAACTTAAAGACACACTGTTTCAAAAACAAAAAAATCAAAAAGGGGTTTAGGGTTTAGCTCAGTGGTAGAGCAATTGCCTAGTATGTGTGAGGCCTTGGGTTCAACTCTTACCCCACATACCAGCCCTCTCCTGGTGCTGACTGGCAAACCAGAATTCCCCTTGGGAGGCAGGGCAGGACCCACTGGCACAGGGAGCTCCAGAGCCCCTGGCATACACCAGCACGGTCAACACAGGGCACATCCCTGAATATATTAGTCAGCTTTTGCATCCCTGTGACCAAAATAACTGACAGAAAAAAACTTAAGGAAGGAAAGGCTATTTGGCTCATGGTTTCAGAGGTTCAGTCCATCATGGCAGGGAAGGTCTGGTAGAGCTGGCAGAAGGAGCATGTGGCAGAGGCCAGCTCTTCACATCACACCAGACCAGGAACAGAGAGCTGGGCTGGAATTAGGGGCCCAGGATAACCTCTAAAGGCTCTCCTCAGGGACCCACTTCCACCAGGTAGGTCTTACCTCCCAAAGTTCCATAGCCTCCCAAAATGGCACCACCAGCAGGCAACCTAGGGTTCAGCCATGAGCCTGTGGGGGCCATTTTATACTCCAACTGTAACCCTGTCCCTGTTTCCCCAGTGCCAACAGGGACATGAAAAGCTGGCCCTGGGTGAGAAGAGATGAGGACTGGCCCAGGTCAGATGAGAACCGCACGAGGGACCATTCCTGCCCTCTCCCTGTCTCTCTCCTTTCCTCTTTCCTTCCTTGTCTCTCCTCCTTGCACATGTCCCCAGGCCCACCTCCCCTGACAGCACTTGCTCTGCACCCAAGGCCTCTCTGGACTCTGACCAAGCTAATCCTCGCCTTTATCCACAATGTGTGGCCTGGTCCTGGCCCTCATCTTGTCCCACCTCCGGGCTGTGTCCTGAAACCACTAAGCCATCCCTGCTCCTCCCAGTGCAGGTGCCTCCTGCCTGCCTCTGGGAGCTGCAGAGCCCCACCCATGTTCTTGTCCCTGGGTTCTGAAGGGTAAGTAGGAGTTGGCTGAAGTAAGGGAGTAATGGATCACGGAGGGTGTTTTGGAGCAAGGAATGGCCTTGGCAGCCATTCCTGGGTTGCAGACAGCTGCCCCATCATCTGGCCTAGTGTGAGTGTCTGTCCAGGGAGGGTTCAGGATTCATTCTCCCATGCTCCCCTCTCCCTCGAGGTAGAAGGAGCTTTCCTCCCTGCCAGGGATGTGGCCTAGCAAGACCATTTTCCCCTCTCTCCCCATGTGAGAGGAGAGACATCCTCAACCCTCACCCCCACCCCCGCCATGGCGGCTGATCCCACCAGCCACCTGCCCAAACCCTCTGAATCACCTGCCTGCAGGTGAGGGGGCGCCCCCTCCCCACGATGCCCACACTCAGTGCCTGATTGCTGAAACTAATGACCTGGGTGCTTGTCCATGTCCCCTTGCCATCTTCTAGGGCAAGTGGTCAGCATGGAGGCTCACAGCACACTGAGGTCATGGGCTAGGGGCTGAGGGCTTGAGGAGGGCATCTGTGCTGCTGCTGGGAATGTTAACAGAGGGGCTCCGAGGGGTGCAGGCTGAGGACATGAGCAAGAAGGGGAATGGAGAACCATACAGCATGGCAGCCGCCATAACCCAGAGGGGCCGGATCTTCCAGTGGCAAGAGAAACCGCAGATCTGGATTTTTCAATGAAAAATGTCAGAACATAATGCAAAGATTTTTTAGATACTCTTCAAGCCAAGTAAAACATGTCAGCAGGACAAACCTGGCCTGTATACAACGATTATGACCCCTATTTAGTGTCCCCAACACCAAACCCCTGACCACTAATCCCCGAGGGGCTGGCAAGAGGGCTGTCCTCAGAGGTCACACCCTTCCCCACTGCCCCCTGCCACAGTCCTGGGGCTCTGCCCTCTCCAGAGCTGCCCTATGGCTGAGGACCTCCAGGCTGGTCAGCATGCCACAGGCCCACGGGCCCTCAGTCATCCTGCCTGTCACCCGGTACAGGGGCTCACAAAGGATGACAGGCTTCCTGCCAGACGGCCACACTCCAGGCAGCCCAGGAAGGCCAAGCTGCAGGTTCGATGCTGGCTTGGGTCTCTGACCCCCTCTGCTGTTACTGAACATCCTGGTTATACGTGGCAGCTTTCCATCTCCCTCAGCCAGCAAGGCTGGTGAGCCCTGCCAGGGGTCAAATCCTAGGCCTCCAAGGATGCCCCTGAGTGGGGCGGCCCCCTGACCGCCAAGGCAGACATGTCTGGATAGTGACTAGCTTTGTCACTCACTAGTTGTTTGATCTGGGCAAGGTACTTGGCTCTGCAAGTCTCAGCTTTCTCATCTATACAATAGAACATGACTTACCTAGTACTAGATTAAAAGGAACAAAATCAAATAATTACAGCTTCCTCCACCTGCAAAAACCCTGCAACTATAATGATAACGGTGCACAGTGTTGAACCCTGAAATGTAAGAAGCACCTCATAAGGGCTGACAAACTCCTTCCTGTCCAACCCCCTCGTTGCCTGAGTGGCTCACGACTGCCCCTGTCCAGCCCCCACCCTACCATGTCCACTTCACAGATGGATCCCCACCTCCAGAGACGAATGATCGAGCCCTGAATGGAATACAGTTGGACTCTTTGTCAAGGCTAGGGACTCCAGGGAAAGACTTGGGGCTACCCTGGCTGTGACCACCTCCAGCCCCTCCAGCTTCCTTCCCCTTGGGCTGACTCTGTTCTCCTAGACTTTGCCAGGGGTCATGGGGTCCAGCCCATATGGGCACAGCCACCCAACCCCTCCACAGGGGCTGCTCTGCCCCACAAAATGGCCACCCACATTTTACTTTCACACACCCAGCTCCCCTTTCCTGCAGGTGTGACACAGGCCATCTGACCCAGTCCCCTCCCACTGCTGTTGTCGGAGGCTGCCATCACCATTCCTTGGCTCCAATAGACCCTTCTTGGTCCACTGCTCCCTTACCCCAGCCAACTCCTACTTACCCTTCAGAACCCATTTCAGACATATATTCCACTGGAAGCTTTGCCTAGTAACCCTTGGCCCCCAGGCTGGGCTGAAACAACCCCTTGCCCTGCTCCTACCTCCACCAGGGCCACCCTGGCAACTTTCTTCGCCTGGATGGAGCTCTCCTCACATGCATGAGGTCACTACAGGGAATGATATACCTGAACAGAGGCAAGGCAGCCTCTCTGGGCTCCTGCTTCACCTGAGAGTCTCAGAGGCTGTGACAGGGCCCTGTGGCTCCCTGTGCTGCTGTTCCCCATCCTCCAGCAGGCCACACCCTGCCAGGAGGGCCTGAGGCCACAGGGGCTATGCTGCAGCAGCCACCCTGAGCTCTGAGAAAAGACCCCAGAGGAACAAAGCCCCACCTCCAGGTTCCACTTTGCCCTTCCAGTATGGGTGGACGCAGGCCCCGGGCATGGGCTGGGACTCTTACCCTTTCTCCTGCTTTATTTCCACATCTGGCTCCAGATCCTTTCTTCCCAGGGAAGGAGCATGCCTTTTTCAGAGCTGAGCAGGGCTGAAGGGTCTAGGAATCCCAGCAGTCCTGGGTGTGACATCCTGTGGTATTATTAACACAGGAGGTGATGAGGTGGAGACGGTTTGTCAGCTAGGACCTGGGCTGGATTACCTACTAAACCATTCCAGAGTCGGGCACGTGCTTAAAAATGCACAAGTGTGTGTTCCAGCTGTTGAAAGGGCAATCTGGCCGCTCAGTGGCACAGTGCCCCCTGCTGGTCATGCTGAGGACGCAGTTCCATTCACTCAGGGATCTAGATGGAGGTGCCAAGGTGGGACAGGCATATGCATCTCTCTCTCATTCTCTCTCTCTCTCTCTCTCTCTCTCTCTCTCTCTCTCTCTCACACACACACACACACACACACACACACACACACACACACACACTGATGCCTCTCTTGAGGATCCGCCCTACCTCCTGACATAGTCACATAGTCATACAACTGGTGAACAAATTCGTATGCACCTGCTGTGTACTCACACTGCCGCAGCCCACCTCATCTGGATGGGCCTTGTCCTTCACTCCCTGTGTTCATTTGCTGGAGTTCTCTAGTCCCACTCTCAATGTCCCCTACTCCAAGGAACTGGTGCTTGCCCCCTCCTCGCTGAGTCCTCATGCCCTGCCCACCAGGACACATGTCTAGGGTCCAAGCAGGGGCCAGCCTCTGCACTCTTGCACCCATCCACCTTGCATGCCCTCCAACCCCACATCCTCTTGCCAAAACAGCTTACACCTGCCAAACCTCCAGGGGCCTCCTCTGCTCGAGAAAGAGCCATGGCCCCTATCATGCCAGCAAGTCCTCAGAGATAAGCTCCAGCCTAAGGGTGCTGCACTACCTGCATCCAAACTGGGTTCTGAAGGATGAGTAAGAGTTTTCTGGGCCGAGAAGGTAGCACATGGGAGGATTTGCCCATTAGTAAGGTCCAGTGGAGGAGCCAAGGAATGACATCAACTGCCTGGCAAATGTACCTCAGGGAAACCATGGCACCCCTGCCCCATTCCCGATCACACTACTCACCTCCAGCCTTGCAGACTTTCCCGTAGCTCCTGTTAGCACAGGTGTCCCAGCCTTACAGAGCAGCCCCTCCTGCTGCACGTGGACCCACTCCTGCTGCTCTCTCCAGAGAAGTCCCCCCACATCTAGAAGCACCCACTCCCTTGGCACCATCTCCAGTGCCCAATCTCACGCCCCAGCTCATGGCCCTGGGCAGAAAGGAAGAACACAGGGAGCATGAGGACCAGAGGCATCTGTCCTGTCTCCCAAGAGCAGCCTTTCAAAGGAGTCACATTCCCACGGCAGCTTTGGTCCTTGGAAGGGCAGCAGGCAGCCCCAGGGCTACACATCCTGTGAGGGCAACACAGGGCAGCCAGCAAGCCATTGTCCCTGCCTCGGCTGCCAAAACCAGGCAGCCCTGTTCAGGGCCCCTTCTCCATTGGGGAAGGTTGGAAAACAAGGCCTTGTATCCCAGGGGCCCAACAGCCCATTCGAGCAGCTCCCCTCCAGCAGAAGTTTCCAGAATGACCTCCTAGCCAGGGCCCTGGGTTTTTTTGCCACCATAGCAACCGCAGCAACCACAACCTCCTCCACTTGGACTGAGTCTGTCCAGGCCACAGGAGAGGCCACAAGGGAGGTAAGGAGGCAGGGATGGGAGAGGAGACTCAGGCTGCCCAGCTCCTGGCTCCAGGTGGTCCTTTCTGTGACAACTGCCCAGCCCTCTGCATCCTGGGACTGTCCCTTTCCACTGCCCCAAGCTGGCTATGGTGTGCTTGGGGGTTGGGGATCCCTCAGCAGAGTCAATGTTACAGGGCCCTTTCTAAGCAGCTGCATGACTCCAGCAAGTGAGAGGAGCTTGGATGCCTCTGGCCCTCCTTGCTAAATTAAGCTTTAAGGGCCTATGTACAACTGAAGAGGGAAAATTCGTGCCCAGGCCCCAGAGCATCCTCCCACCCCGCACCCCAGGGAGTTGGCTGTAAGAGGTTGTTCTGCACAGCTCCCCACCAAGGGACTGTTTGTCCCCAGCTTTGCACTTCCTGGGTTCCAGCCATGTGGACCCATCCAGTGTGCCTTCTGCTGTGCTCTGCTTTGCTGAGTCCCGTGCAGCCACCTGCCCTCAGCCTCGCCCTGCAGTCACCAGGCTGCCGCCCAGGTCTCCCACACATCCAAGTGCGGCAGGGCTTGTGACCAAATGCTCTGTACCCACAGACTCAACCAACCCCAAATCAGAAATATTTGGAAGACAGGATCATGTCTGTACTGAACACGTACACTCTCTTTTGGTGGTATTGTTGTTCCCTAAACCACAGCATAACAACTATTTGCATAGCATTTGCATTGCATTAGGTGTCATAAGTCGTCTAGGGATGATGGAAAGTACATGGGAGGATGAGCTAAGCTCTACGCAAAACTCTGCTGCTTTAGATGAGGGACTGGCACAGCATGTTTTGGTGCCTGAGGAGAGTTGGGCCGACGCCAGTCCCCTGCACATACAGAGACAACTGTGCTCTGACCTGTGCCGGCTCCTCCCCCAAGGAGGTCTGGGTCCCCGTTCTGAGTCCCAGGGATGGCAGAGCTGGCTGCCAAAGACAAGGGTCCCTGCTGTGGTGCTCTAGGGGGAGAACATAGGCCCATCCAGCAGCCTGGCTTCTGGTCCCCTAGACCCATTTCTGATCCCTCAGCCTCTGCCCTGCCCTGTAGCCTCCTACACTGTCCTCTCTTTGTGCTAAAATCTGGCCTCCCATCATATGCTGCTCACATACCCCATGCATGGGCACACGGAGGCCTTGAATGCACAGCCCACGGCTGCCATGGTCCTCAGATACTTAGGGCAAGGGGCTGAGAACTCTGTGCTGCCTAAGGAGTTCCTCTGTGGGGCTCCTCAGGCCAGGCCTGGACACGCGGGGCAGGGGGTAGTGCACCTAGCTGTTTCCCACAGACCCGCAGGGCTCACACCTGCTCATATATGGCGCAGGTCAGTCCCCAGGTTCTCCTTGCTCTGGGACGATCCAGTTATGTCCCTGTCTTCATCCTTGGATCCTATTTCTAGCCCAGCCCCCACTGGACTCCACCCTGAGATTCGAACATCTGACCTTGGCCTCCAGCTTGCCCCAGACTGTGCCTTCGACTTGGCCCTTTGTCCTTTTCTACTCAGCATCTGCTCAGGTAGGCTTCCCAGAGCCAACTCAGGCCCCCCGGTGGACAGTGCTCTGGACAGAGGAAGGTTCTGGAGGAGAAGGGAGGTGAGACAGGCATGGGGGCTGGCTCTTGGCCAGCACCCAGTCCTCTCCCCTTGGGCACCTGCTCCTTACCCGGCAGCTCTGAGCTCAGGGTGCACATGTTCATGGAGCACCCTGGCCACTCCTGGCAGCAGACCAGGGCTGCCAGTGACCGACATACAGGAGGCAGCCAGATTCCCCTGTCCCACACAAGGCCCTGGAAAGCTGGGACACTGGCTAGGATTCCCACAGATTGATGCCAGTTTCTTCAGGAATATGGAGAACACTTAACATGATGTCACAACCGGGCACTTCCCTAAAGCCAACTGTCTCGTGCCACAATGAAAATGCCACCAGCTTCTGGATGTCTCCTGACATCCCGGGAACCCAAGCTCCTACATGGGGACATAGATTCTAAGTTGGGAAGAGTGCCTGGGGCCGTCACGTGGTCGCCATCACTCCCAGCTAGGTGTGCACCTCTGGATTTATTTCCACCCTGGGGGACCCCACCAGGCAGGATCAAGAGCCACAGGTGGAATGAAGGACCCCCAGCTCCTACCTTCATTTTGGCCCTGGGAACATGAGGGCCTCCCCCTGCCCTCCTCTAGGACAGAAGTGCCACCCTGAGTGCTGTGGACACAGGAGTCACCCTTACCAGAGGCTGGACGTGTCTGCTGACTCAGGATGAGGTGGGGCCCCCAGCATCCCCAGCGAAGCCGCCTCTGTCTGTCTAAGCCCAGCAAACTGTACTGGGACACCGGGAAGCGTCTCTAGTTCCTCTGCCAAGTGGGCCGGCCGCCAGAGCCTGGATCCAGTGCAGCCCTGCCAAGTTGCCAGGCTCCTGTCATGCTTCACTCCCACCCGGGGGGACCCTGCACTTTCTCATTTCTTTTGAGACAAATCAAATTGAAGAGAGTTGGCTCACACTGAAGACGAAGTCTATTTTCTTTACACCCATTTTTTTGAGAAGGAAGAGCACATTCTTTTCCGTCTTTTCTGTAGGTTGCTGGTGAGGACTCTGGGGTCCCTCACAGAGACACCTGTTGCTAATTCCCAGGCCAGAGAGAGAGCATGGTGACAACCACTGCTGGCTCTGGGATTAAAAGGAGAAAACGCGGCTTGGGGTCACTAAATGCCAGCAGCAGTGGCCTGCAGGACACACTGCAATGAAATTGGCTCCCTGAAGCCACATGAGGTAGAGGCCACCGTGGGAATGATGTGGCAATGATGGGACAGGAAGGGCAGGTCTCGACTTGGGTGGGGGGCTTCTCCCCAGGAGTCATGGTCCCCACTATCCGGCACACTGACCAGGCATGACAAATGGGTGGCAGAGTGGCCCAGGCTTGGCCCAAGCCACATGTACCCTGCCGCAGATGAGCCTCCCAGATCAGCCTGGGACGTATGGCCAGCACCCAGGGAGGAAGGTGAGGCTGCCTCGGGGCCGAGGCGTCCCTGCTGTGCCAGGAGCCCCTCGCTCCCTCTGAGGGCTCCCTCTTTCCTGGGGAGGCATCAGCGTGTCTGCTCCCCAGGGAAGTAGGGAGCTCACACAGAAGACTGCGCAGAGGCCCCCTGAGGTGCTGGGGCACAAAGCCAGGGCATCACCAGGTCTGCCCTCAAGGAGGCGTTCACCTAGAGACAGTGACCAAGGCATCAGTCATCAGGGAGGGGAGCAAGGGCTGGACAGAGGCAGAGCCCTGCACCAGGCTGAGTCAGGGAGAGGCCCCGGGGCGGGGGGGGGGGGGGGGGAGACAGCTCAGCTCTGCAGGGGATGATACTGGGGTGCAGGGCATGTGCAGAGACTTCTATGTGTTTGTATCTCAAGAGCAAATAACTGGTTCATCTCAGCTTCACAGTGTAAGTCACATGAAAGACCTTTTTTCCCACAGAAGCCCTGGGATCTGTCCTCAAGGGGACCCCACTTGGTGTGTCAGGATACAAGAGACCCAGGAAAACAGTGTACCTTCACGTCCCCAAATGAGGGTCTGCACCTGCTACCAGGTGGCAGTGGACAGGGTAGGAAGCATGGCCTTTGGGGCTGGCAAAGCACTGCAGCAAGGGCTGGAGGCACTTTCCTGACCCTCTATCCTTCCACCCACAGCTCTCTCCCTTCCCAGCATAGTCTAGAAGACTGAGACTCCATTGAAGCCTCACTGAGCAGACTACAGCTTATTACTAGAAACTTGAGGGCATTGGAGGGAATAAACATCATTAAATCTAGGGTTGAATCCCACCTTTCCCCTCAGAAGCTGTGTAATCTTGGACAAGTGTGCTAGCCTCTCTGAGCCCCAGGTATCTCTTGATCTATAAGGCTGGGTTCTGAGCCTCTCTATCGGCTGTTTAGGGGTGCTCCCTGAGAAATGCACACAGTGGCCTTATTCTCTAAGTCTTTGTTCTAGGACACTGGGCTAGTTTTGAGCTGGAGACAGTAGTGAGTCCCCCAGGAAGATCTCTACATCCAAAGCCAGCCTCACACCTGACCTCCAGCAGTGTGTCTGCAGTTCTCCAGGCCAGCTTCTATGCTGTTGTGTGCATAAGGCCAGCAGCAGAATGTCCTTGTCCAAGTCCAGTGTTTAAAATCCTGCCAAACTTCTTAGAACAAGTGACATTTGAGGACTTTCTCAGTAGTGACTTTCAACCAAGGTATTGTACATACAGCACCAAATCTGAGGATATTTTTCAAGATAAAAATCTACTTTGATGCTGAAAAGACTGTTGGGACTGAATGCCTTTTGAAACTCCACTGGCGGGTCCCAGGGGCTTTTGGATTTCACTGGTGGGGAGGACTTTAGATCCAGATGTTGTCTCTGTGGGAAAAGAGAACTTCCCCTTCCGTTCTTTTATTAGGAAGATGGCACTGGGTCACGGTGTCCACCCCACTTAGAAAACCAAAATATCCTTGGTAAGTAGAGACCTTTTATAGCAAATTGGGGCTGGGATTTAGCTCAGCTGGTAGAGCACTGTGCTACAGTCTCTGAGGTCCTGAGTTCAGTTCCCAGCACCACAAAAATGGGAGAAGGACCTGGCAATCCACTCCCAAGGCAATCCCGAAACAGTCAGCTATTGAAAACCCTATGAGGGTCGCTGTGAGTCAGATACTGACTCAATGGCATCTAACAACAACATTTATAGCAAATAACTGACTATTGTTTTTTTTTTTAATGATTAGAGTTCCATAATCTGCCTAAAGTTTCGTGGTTGGCCTTATGAAAAAAGGACTTCCAATCTTGAGTCATCTGGGCACAAGGAACCTAACACGAAGAAGTATTGTCAGTTCAGCTAGTGAACTCAGATTTTTAAAATGTACTTTTAACCTTTTTGTTAACAAGCAATGTGTAACTTCTTAATAAAAGCCCCCCCCCCAAAAAAAAGGTAAAATGGAACATGTACTAAATGGTGCATGGAATGACTTTTTCCATGCATATGAAGGCTGTACCTATTTACCACGGGGACCTGTGGAGCCTGCAGAAACCACTTGCCAACTTGGTGTCATGCTGGGCAAATTGGGACCAACAACATCTACCTCTCAGGGGTGTTGTTCATTTATTTAACAAACATCGATCAGGGCCTCCCATCTGCCAGGTGAGCCCTGGACAGCAGATGCCCAAGTCCCCAAGCTAGGACGTCAGCCTAGGTCTGTGGGTCCTTACACCACACTGTAACACTTTTCCTCCTTTCTCCTTATACCACACTGTAACTCCTTTTCCTCCTTTCTCTTTCTCTTCCGCTGCCTTCCTTTCCTCCCTTCTTCCACAATGTCAGCCCATCAGCCCAGGCGAGACCTCCTCATGGGACACAAAGCAGCTGCCCATCACAGTGGTTCTTCCATGGGCTTTTTGAAACAGTTTTCAGTTCTGCTACTTTTGCTCCTTAGCAGCTATGGAACCTTTGGAAAGGCATCCTGTTCTGCAGCTCGGGAATAGTGAGTGCACCTTAAAAGGCTATCACGAAAACTGAGGAAATGGAGAAATCAAAACCTCTACCCAGAGCAAGTGGATGGAAAACTGCCCCCCGGTGGCAAATAGTCCTGTTGGAGGTTGGGATGGTCCTTCCTGCAGCATCCACCCTTCCAGGCAGGGCAGGATGGCTGGGGGGTGGTATATTCTTGTCCTTCCCACCTACCATGGGCCGTTTATGTTAATGTTACAACTCCAAAACATTATCACCAGAGGCCATGAGATTACAAAAGAAACATCCTTTCCAGAGACAAGTTGCTCTGTCTATAATTAGCACATATGTTCCTGCTGGTGGGCAGGTTTGTTAGCGTGAAGCATTCCTGGGATCTCTGCAGCCCTCTGGCCCGCCCCTCATTATGGGATTAGCAATGGTGGCCTGCAATGTCCACCCCATGCACTCTAGAGCTGCAGGCTGCCTGCGGTGCCCCCTCTGAGCCTTATCAGTGAGCCTCAGCAGTGTTTGTGCTGGAAGAACCAAAGCAGGGCTTGGGAGGAAATTATGGGTAGCTGGCGTCGTGAGCTAATTAAAGACTCTGGGGGTCAAGCATAAGGGAGAAGACACAGACATTTCCCAGTTTCCCACTCGATGCCCCTCCGCTAATGGGATGCTGAGAAGCACAGCCCAGGCTGCAGGCTGAGAAGCCTGTGTTGTCAATAGCCCATGAGAAAGTGATAAAGGATGACAGTGGCAGGTCTTGCTCAATCACGTGTAGACCCGGGTGTCTCATAGTGATGGTGACACATTTATGACCTAGCAGGGACCTATGACAGTTCTGAGTGTCTGCATCTCCTTCATGCAAAAATAGATTAATATTCAAGGACAATCCTGAACAATGGAAAGCATCCAAACCCATAGGGGAGAAACAGCTTCTCCCACAGCCCTCCGTTTGCCAGGCTCTCAGCCCATGAGACAGTGGCTCTGTGAAATCCCCAGCTCCACTACAATGATCCTCTCTGCCCATGTCCCCCACAGAGTAGGTGCCAGGTGGGGCCTAGACACCCCCAGGTATCCATGGCATGCTTCCTCCTCCTGAAGTCCGGAGGGCCTCACCCCCAGGGTCCAGCAAACAGCCTGCGACACCTGCTGCTAGATCCACAGTAAGAGTTGGGACCCTGGGGCTTCCCATGTCTGAGAGCTTGGCGTGGATCCCCACACAGAAAGCATTGATACACTCAGGGACCAGGCCCAAAGCTTCCCTGGGCCAAGGAAAAGGAGTCACATGTGCACAGCCCCACCTCTGGCCAGCCACTGTCAGGGACAGCAGCAAGGGAAGGGTCCAGCAATTTCTGTCTTACCCACTGTCCTCTAGTTGGGACCCCCGGTGGTGGTATGTAGCACCCAGCTTGGGGTGAAGATTAATCATACCCCAAGGCTGAACAGTACCCCCACTTGAGGCGTTCACGGGGCCAGCCCCTCCAGGCTCTGGCTACTCTTGAGCTTCCTGGGTGAGGCACAGAGTACGGAGGTGGGCCTGTCAGTGGCTGGCGTGGCAAGATGCTCTACAGTACAATCCAGTCATTCTAGGCAACCTTCTCAGCTTCCCCCAGCCTTCTCTGTAACCACTTGTGTTGAACATGTTCCTTAATGTTCTTGTCACCCAACCCAGCTTCCTCTGACAGGCGAGCCCACATTAATAAAGCACCTACTATTTTCTAAAGCAGGCTTTTCAAACAAAGGCCTGCAGCCCACCACCCAGCCTACTGTCTACTTTTGTCAGTACAGTTTTATCAGACCACAGCTATGTCCCTTGGTTCATGCATTGGCTGTGGCTGCTCTCAAGCAGTAAGAGTAGAATGGAACAGCTGTGATAGAGACCATGTAGCCTACAAAACCTCAAATACTTACCATCTGACTACAGAGAAAGTTTCCTATCTCTCAGGAGGTTTGCAAAATTATTTTCGTTAATTGACATAATTTGCCTGCAAAATAGACCATGATTTCCATTTGAAGAAAGCCACTAAGGCCTCAAAAAGGCAAATAGACCCCAGGACTGGTTAGGAGGGGACATGGGCCCCATACCCACATCTATCTGATTCTGAAGGGGATAGCCTTGGCATTGACCATATTTCATCTTTGGAAGAGTGCTGCGCTGCAGTCTCTGAGGTTGCAGGTTAGATCCCTTGTTGTTGTTGTTAGGTGCCGTCGAGTCGAGTCCGACTCATAGCGACCCTATGTACAGCAGATCGAAACACTTGCCGATTCTGTGCCAGGCAAACGATCTTATTTATGTTTAAGCCCATTGTTGCAGATACTGTGTCAATCCATCTGGTGGAGGGTTTTCCTCTTTTGTGTTGACCTGCCACTCTTCCAAACATGATGTCCTTCTCCAGGGATTGTTCTCTCCTGACTACATGTCCGAAATATGTAAGGCGCAGTTTGGTCATTTTTGCTTCCAAGGAGCACTCTGGTTGCACTTCTTCTAGGACAGATCTGTTGGTTCTTTTGGCAGTCCATGGTATATTCAACAGACATTTCCAGCACCACAATTCAAAAGCATCAATTCTTTTTCTGTCTCTCTTGTTCAATGTCCAGCTTTCACAACCATATGATGCCACTGAAAATACCATGGCATGAGTCAGACGCACCTTCATCTTCAATGTGACATCTTTGCTTTTCAATACTCTAAAGAGATCTTTTGCCACAGCTTTTCCTAGAGCAATGCGTCTTTGGAT
>VMDO01002016.1:0-23819 GCA_007922755.1 Pedetes capensis
ACCAGCAAACCCCCTGTGCCACATGCAGTGCCTGGCATATTATAGATCCTGGAAGGACTGGCAGCAGAAGCTGTGCTGTTTGAGTTGGGTTTGTGGGTCTCAGCAGGCTTGGAAACTGTCTGTTACTGAGCTAGAAGTCCAGAGAATGAGAGTGAGAACTTGAAAACTGCTGTAGCAATTTGACATTGTCAGAACATCCAAGTGTGCAACCCATGTGCTCTCCCAATTGATTGAGATGTAGAGCAGTCCCGGGGTCATCAAATGCACATGGCGAGTGGCTGCTGGTCAAAGGCTAGAGGGGCACATGTCACAGGCAGTTTTGGGAGCACTGGCATGGAGCACTGAGATGGGAATCTGATTCAGAGACCAGCTCTGGCTTCTCCAAGCACTCCCAGAATAAGAACGACCATGTGCTATTAGTGATTGAGGAACTTCTGTAGGTTCCTAAAAATCAATGAGATAGGTGTTATTTTCCCCATTTTATGGATACCACCACTGCCACCAAGGTCACAGGGCTAGTCCAGGCCACAGTGCTTTCCAGGACTCAGGACAACAAAGCACCATGCCACTCCACTGTAGGCAGGAGGACCTGGCCCTGGAGTGGGCCCTAGCCAGAGAAGGGGGGCTTAGAGAATCTGAGGGATCCCACCTCTGACACAAAGCTACCAGCCTCAGTCTGCCTTCTCCTCTTCTCACCTTCCCCTCTTCCACACCTCCTTTCTCTCTCCTTCCTCCTCTTTCTCCGCTTTCTTCTCAGAGAAAGGCCCCATCCAAGAGGAGGCAGAAGAAGCCCTTCTGATTCCTGAGAATGCTCCACACACAGAATGATTAAAATTTGGAACATCTACAGGGCACTTTTAATTGCATTTGGAGTTAGAAAAGTAGTACATATGACTGCATAGTAAGGGAATCCAAGCAGTTTACTCTTTAAGAAGTGAAATAATCATAACATATAAATAATCTAGTATCTAGAAAACAGTGATTTCTGAAGTCAGGCCAAAAGGATAGAACATTTTACATACACAACTTTACACACACACACACACACACACACACACACACACACACACACACATAGTTGTTGTTGTTAGGTGCCATGGAGTCGGTATCTGACTCATACTGACCCTACATACAACAGGGGAAACACTATTGTCAGTGCATCTGTGCTGTTAATAGGGTTTTCAGTGGTGGATTGATATTTGGGAGTGGGTTGCTGGGTCTGTCTCCCAAGCCTACAGCACCTGGTGTTCCTAGGCGGTCTCCCATCCAAGTACTAACCAGGGCTGACCCTGCTTAGCTTCCAAGATCTGATAGGATCGGATGCCACAGGGCTATGGCTGCAGATATATATATTTTTTTTCTCTGCAAACAACCAAACAAAAACAGTATCTTTGCCGGATAATCTTAACTGAAGACAATTTCAGAGCTATATATGCTTCTAAAATTCTTGCCCTTAAAAGCACAAATAGGGTCTGGATTAAAGAAAGTAATTTCCCACTCTTAGATGGTAGAGAAAGAGTAAGAAATTGTTGTTAAACAAGACACTGAAAATCAAGACAGAGGGCAAGGTAGGAAATTGGCAGTCAGTGTAAAGGAGGGCTGGGGACTGCCAAGTTAGATGCAAGATGGAGCCCAGTATTGATGCTTTTGGAAAACAGCCTTTGCAATTTTTTGGAATTGTCTGAGTGAAAAAGCGTATCAGGGAAATAGGGGAGGAAGTGGGGCAAAAGGAGAACTATTTGGATTTAATTTAGGAGAATAGGTGTGGATGAAGGGGGTTGTATGGTTCACTGCTTAAAGGCTCAAGTTCTTCCTCCAGGTATGGCCTCCAGCTGCTTTTCTGCTTAGCTTGAGCACCATCTTGTTCCCCACAGAAGCTCAAATCCTATCAAGACTGCAACTGTTTTTAGGTTCTATAGCATTATCATCTGTCCCTAGAAGAGTTCAGGACATAAGGGGTGTTGTTGTTAGGTGCCATGGAGTCATTTGTGACTCATAGCGACCCAAGGAAGGTAGTAATAAACAAATATGTGGAAAAGAGAAAGACAGGTGAGGTTGACATCTTTGGTCTTGATCTACCTAATGAGCTTTGTTGTTGTTAGGTACTGTTGAGTCTGGTCCAACTCATAGCAACCCTATGTACAGCAGAATGAAACATTACCTGACACAGTGCCACACACACGATGTTTTCTTTAGGTTTGAGCTCAGTGTTGGAATCACTGTGTTTCTTCTCATTTTGACCTTAGGACTGGCTATAAATTTGTACTATAATTGAAAGAGAATAAGTAAATTTTCAATTGTCCATAGTATATTTACCAAAGGAGAAGGGACAGTAAACCTACCCAGATCTTAAGCATACTGGGATCAACATTGTGACTAGACTTATCCCAAGATGAGTCACATCCTAATTAATCTCAGATTTTTCCAAAACCCAGGGCTCAAGGCCATTCCTCATTTAGCCCAACTGTAGGAAAGACATAACCTTGGTTTTATTTAATCTTCATGACACCAACTTTGAAAGGGAGGTCTGGTTTTACAGGAGAAACAGAGGCTTGGAAATGTGCTGAGACTCATCTCATGTTTTTTGGAGGGCAAACTGCTAGGCTGCAATGGGATGCGTGTTGACCTGATGTCCTCACAACTCTGTCATGCTGCAGAAGAGTCACTTCTTAACACAACTGGCTTGATGACCTGGATGAGCCCAGTCTTTTCCACTCCGCTGACCAGACTATTGTATTTTGCTAAATTGTGAACAGATGCAATGGATTGAGAACATTGAAAACCACCCAGTGCTTAATCATAATGGGGTCAAAGTTGTGACTAGACTTACCCCAAGATGACTCACGTCCCCATTAATCTCAGATTACTCCAAAACCCCAGGGTTCAAGGCCATTCCTCATCAAAGACTCATAGCTCCATTCTGGTGCCTACACATATATTTTTAAAACATAGTTCAAACTATGTCACTCCTGGGGTAGACCTTAAAACCATCTGCATAAAGCTATCTGGTGGTAGCACATTGCACTCTAAATAAAACCCCAGGTCCTTGGAGTGGCGTACAAGACCTTATGGGATCTAGCCTCTCCAGCCTTACTTATCACAGCCTATACTCCCCTTTGGCCTGAGTTTCACTTTTCAAAACATGCCAAGTTCCTTCTCAGTGGTAATCCTTTGAACTTACTATATCAGGCCACTCAACTAGCGGTTGAACCTTGGGCAATCATCTACCTTTACTGTGCCTCAATTTCCTCATCAATAAAATACAGATGATAGTCTCTTACCTCAATGAGTTGTTAAAAGGGTTAAGTAAAACAGTACCAGTAAAAAGCTGAGGATAAACTGTCTTGTAATAAGCACTCAATAACTATTTACTGGTTTGTAATTATTGTCATGCCTGCAGCTGTAGCCCTGTGCCATCGGATCCCGTCAGATCTCAGAAGCTAAGCAGGGTCAGGCCTGGTTAGTACTTGGATGGGTGACTGCCTGGAAATACCAGGTGCTGTAGCCTTGGGAGACAGACCCAGCAATCCACTCAAAAAAATCAATCTGCCATTGAAAACCCTATGAACAGCACAGAAGCAGTGACAATAATGTTTCCCCTGTTGTATGCAGGGTTGCTATGAGTCGGATACGGACTGGAGGGTACCTAACAACAACAATTATTGTCATTAGCCTCGTTCTGCTGCCTAGGACACTCTGGCTAGGTTTTTGCATGGCTGACTCCTTATTATTCAGGATAAATGTCCCCTTCTTTAAGAGTTCTTTCCTGATCATCTTATCTAAAATCATCTCCCTTCAGGAATTATTTTCCATCACACTCCATCACCTGTTTTCTTTGTCGCACTTTTCATCAGTTGAATTATCTTGTAAAATCATTACTTTACCCTACTAATGTTTCTCTGCCTTCTCTGACTGTCACTCAAATGTCAACTTATCAAAAGCAGGAATCATTCTCTTCTTTCTCAGTGCCTAAAACAGGATGTGATATGCAGTGACTAGAGAGTCAATCATTTAAAGTCTACTCAACTTAAGATATGCTCCTTAAAAAGTCAGAAGTGTTAAAGAACAAACCATTGAAAAGACTCAGAATCCAAGAGTTGCCTTAGCATCATGGAGTGCCTGTCTGGGAAGGCCATTAACTATCCTTGACATCATAGACTGAATGCCTGTAGTCTTTTTACAAGGATGTGATGTTCTTATTTACATTTCATAAACAACTCTGTATGTGAGGGTAGGTGTAGGGTGCCATTGTATTTATTTATAAAAGAAGACATAAGCATGACTCCTAAGGATTTTTAACTTAAGAATTATAAAAAAATCAATATAAAACAGAAGGAAATATTAACAAATGTCACATATAAAATATTAATAAATATCATGCTAGACATGAGGACACTAAAATCAAAAAATTAGAGAGATAGAGGCTCCACCTACTTCGCAGTAGAAGATAGTTTTAAATTTTATGAAATTCATATTCACTCATCTACAAACATTTACTAAACATCTACCATATGACTGGGTCTTCTCTATTCTCTACCTAGCAGCCCCTCTGTTTGATACGATAGACATCTAAGCTCATGAGAAGCACTCATATTGCCTCCAATCTCCTTAAAATTTTTCCTTGGCTAATCATGGCATTGGATTGGAAGTTTCCCCAAGAAGGCAGCTACTTCTTCCCTCTTCTTCTAGTCTACTTCCTAAGCTTTATGAAATAAAGGTGGGATTAGAGCAAATCCTTTCCAGTTAAATAGTGTCATTGGTCACCATGAAATCTTTGGGCAGAAGAGTGGAACTCAACTTCAGAAATCTGACAATGGGGAATGTTATCCATAGAAATTGACCAAAGAAGTTTCCTTTCCATCTTCTCCCAGCTTTGCCCTTGGATTCTTCTTGTGCTTTACTTACAAAAGAGCAGTGGCCAGGTCCTGGCAGTGGGTCTTGTCCTTTGTCAAGAATCTAACACTAACTTTCCTGCATCCTGGCTTGCAAAGAGAGCAGACATAGTTCCTCTTCTGTAAAGTGGGTGGAAGAAATGGGATGGCACCTATCTCCAAAAATTAAAGAATGAACAAGGCCACTTACGTCTAGATGCTTTCTAAGCTGTATGGTTCTCTGCAAAGACAATCACCTCTTCCTTACTGTGGAAACTCTCCATGTCCAAACTCTTGCTATCCTAACTCAGGAATCAATGAGTTTTGAACAAAATTTCAAATAGATCTATTGTGATTCCATCCAAGCTACTCATTGTTCAAAACACAAGACCCAAATTGATTCATACAGATCAGTATCCCCCTTATTCTAACTCACTCTCTGATTCCTCACTCCCCAAATCTAGAAATCATGTTGGTTTGGATGACAAGGAATAATTTAACTGCCAGCCACTATCATCATCGCTACCAGTTTCTAGTCTAATTTATGCAGAAGAAAATAATATTGAGCTGAATTGTGTGAAATTGCTGTTTTTGCAGGTCAGACAAACCTTAACTATTGCCTATTTCATTTGGTTCACTCTTATATTTTAGGGACAGGGATCCCATATCCAAGATAGACAATTGCTTGGCTCCATGATCTTCCATTTCTCATTACCATCGTCCAGTTCCTATCCAATGTCATAATGGTAATATAGCCACCATTTATTGCTTGATGACTCTCTGCCAGACACAGCAAATTAACTGTAATCATCTTATTTGAACACATTTAACTGTGAATATTTTGAATAATCTATTTATATAGTACAAAATTCAAAAAATATGAAAACCTTTAAAATGTAGACCTTTTACACCTACCTTCCTCTTAACACCCAGACGACCTCCCTAGACGCAGACAACATTGATAGTTTTCTTCATTTTCTTTCAGGGATATTCTATGCATATATAAGCCTATATTGCCTAAAACACACATGCACACCCATACACACACATACATGTGCCACAATGGTAACAGACTATATCTACAATACTATGTGTTGAGTATTGACATTTATTTATTTATTTATTTATTTACACTTATTTATTCATTTTTGCAGCACTAGAAGTTGAACCCGAGGCCTGCACGTGTTAGGCAAGTGCTCTACCACTAAGATGTGTACCCCCAACCCCCTTTATATTTTTATTTTGAGATAGGAGCTCACTAAGTTATAGAGGCTACCTCTGGCTTCGAATCTGTGATCCTCCTGCCTCAGCCTCCCACTAGGATACAGTTGTGTGGCATGGCACCTAGTTTTGGCATTCTTTATAAAAGCAACAGAGATGTATCCTACAGAGAAATGTCACTAGAGATGTATCAATTTATTTTATTCATACTTTATTGATGGATATTTAGGTTGTTTCTAATCTTTTTTTTCTATGAACAATGATGTGCACATACCTTTTCATACTTGATGTTTCACAAGAGCAACTAAAAATGTAATTCTGTCGAAGAAATTCCTAGAAACAAAGTTGTTGGATAAAAAGATATGTACCTTGTAATTTTGATAGATATTGACAAGTTGTTTAACATAGAGGGTGTACCAAGCTTCCACACAGCAAACAGCCATTGAAAATGCCTGTTGTTCCACACTGTTCAACAATTAGATTGTTTTCATTTTTTTCCAGTAATACAGGTAAAAAATAGTATCTCATTTTCTTTTTAGTACACATTTCTCTTAATACATGAGAGATTCATTATCTTCTCATATACTTAAGAGCCATTTGTATGTTCTTCCTTATGACTTATTCATACCCATTTTTCTATCAGGTTGCTCTATTTCTAATATGGCTTTACATTTTAAAGAAGCTACTTTGTTGTGATTTGATTGAAATGACAAGTTTACAGGAAATTTTTTAAAAACTTTGCTTTATCCATTGAACATTTTTTGTCTTTGTGTGCATGTTACATGAAGCACTGTTTCCTCTGTCTTCTGTTTCATGTTTTGTATTTAGTGATAGACGTCTTTGAGCTAAAAGTAATAAAATATACTATACTTTTGTGTTTTCTAAGGGCAATTTTAAAATTGGGGAGGTTTTGGGTTATGTTCAATCAATTGATCTTCCTGGAGTTTGGGGAGTTATGGAATGTGAGAAACTCATTTACTTATTTAGTTATCCGCACACCATTTACTCATATGTGTTGTTTCCACTGATTGAAATATGACTTTTAGCATATCCTAAATTTCCCTAAGTGTTTGAGGGCATTTCTGGACTTCAAGTCATATTCTGTTAATTTGCTTTTCATCCTTAATCCAATACTACACTTTTAAAATTGGCTTTATTTGTTTTTTAATTGACTGTCTTGAGTATTGCAGCTAAATTATTGTATCATTTGCAAATGACAATTTCACAAAGTTTTTTTTTTAATTCATATATGTTCTCTTTTTTATCTAGTTATAGTGGCTAGTACCATCAGAAAAGTGTTATGTAAGAGTTAGGATAATTAATATCTTTATCTTATGTCTGGCTTTAATGGGAATGCTCCTAGATTTTTTCATTAATCAGGAATGATGGCTTATGATTTCAGATAGGCATATTTCTCATGTTAAGGTAATATCTAGCATTATTCTATTAAGGGCTATTTAAAGCAAAAAAATGGATGCTGAACTTCATCAAATGTATTTCTGATGTCTAAGAAGATGGTATTATTTTTCTCTGTTACTATGATTAACTATATTAATAAGAAAATTGACACATATTCTGCAATTTATATCCAAGGTAGTATTTTAATTTCCTCACACACATCAACTCATTTAATCCTTGCTCAACCTAGAATTAGTTATTATTAACATGCTCACTCCAAAGTTAAGAAAACTCACATTCACTAAGGTTAAGTAACTTGGATAAGATCAGACAAGATCAGCAAGTAGCAGAGCTGAAATTTGAACCCAGACTGACTTCTTTGAAAATAAATACTACATAAAGTTTCATTCTGATAGATGTTTTGATAACCAATCAACATTTCATTTCTGGAACAAATATTACTTTTACAGCATGTAGCCTCCTGTTAATTTGTCATGTTCTATATTAAACATTGCTAATACTTATTTATCAATTCTATAGAGATATTTAAAGGAAAAATTCAGATGGAGTTCTGTCTTTTATCATGTATTGGTTACTGTTCGGTTTTAGTGGTATCCTAGACTCATGAACCTTTAGGAAACATTTCTTTTCCAGAAAATTTTGCTTTTAAACGTTATTATAAGAATAAATGTATGTCTGGCACATAGTTAAGTGCTTAGTTATTTTCCTCATGATTGCTAAGCTTGGTGAGAGTAAGCTCTTCCAGAAAAATTTGCTTTTCCAGAAAATTTTGAATGGCATTGAAGATATCTAGCTTTTAAAGGTATTGTAGAATTCTCCTAAGACATTACATGGACCTAACTCCCCTACTGGGAGAAGGACATGGCAGCTAACTCCCAAAGCAATCCTGAAACAATCAGCCATTGAAAACCCTATGAATAAGTACATAGGGTTGGTATGAGATGCCCCTGACTCCACAGCACTTAACAACAACAACAACAACAACAACAACAACAACAATAACAATTCCCCTTTGAAATCCTCTGGTCCTGGGGCTTTGTGTGTGGAAGATGGCTTCCTGATAATTTTTTTATTTGAAGCCCCTGTCATCAATATAGTTTGACAAATATGGGAATTGTATACATTGAATGAATAAAACTCATAATGTTAAGAAGTTTAACATAAAGCAATTGAAAGCTTTGCAGGGAGGATTACTACGATGCATTGGAGAAATTTTAGGAAAGAAAAGTTAGTGCGCTTTGAGGATTACATTGGACAAGCAGGGTGAGGAGGCAGAGACATCAATCCATCCCCTAGTTGTCAGCTTGTAAAGTAGACTGAACACTAGTTGCCTTCACTGAGTAGGGACAGGAAGGATGTCTTATGTCTGACTTTAGCATGTGGCATGGTTGGATAGAGGGAGACACTGTGCTCTTTTGTTTGTTTTTCATATGTTGTACTTGGGAGGCATTTGAGACATCCAGAGTTGTCAAAAAGGGCAGTTATATATATCAGCTTGTGAATCTTTTGAATACATAGTAATTAAAACTTAGGAGATCATTTTAAAGAACAAACCCCAGTAAGAAAGGAGAACAAGGGAGGAGAAGAGAGCGAGGGACCCAGCAATGAAGTTCCCAGGGTATCAAGTAACTTCCACCCTTGAACAGTCCCTGCAATTGACCATTCTATTTTGCTACCTATTGAGAATGTTTGGTGTTATGGCTTCTGGGGATCTGTGAACACTCTGAGGATCCTCTAAAATCACAACCCTGACATGGGGCTACAGGAACTCCACGGACCTCTCTCCTAAAGCAGTTGGTTAGTGTCCAGGGTTAGGCGCAAAGGGATGTGACTGCTTTTTACTCTTCTCTCCTATACTGCTTTATAATCTCTGGGAAATGTTTTAAGTGTTTTTAATGGCACTATGGTTTGTAATTTGGTCCATGAGTCTAAGTAGTTTCTTGAATCCTGATGTATAGAATTCTAATACAAAATAAAAAGTTCTAAGGCCCCAGAGGCACATCTGGAAAACAGTGCCTGGAATCCTCCGTCAGGTTTGTCTGCTAATGAAAATTTTACAGTTGTTGGGAATTCTTGCTATAGGTTTAATATGACCCTCAGGAATAATCTCTGGGTATGATAATATTAACACATAGCATTATTTTAAAGAATGTATTTAATGCAGGTGAAGTTACATTGTCTGGCCATAGAGTTTTCCAGAAAACTCCAGAATATGCCTTCTCCAAAATTTGAACCAAAGCAACATTCTCATGTTATTTCTTCTTTTTAGAAAAATATTAGATAGATTGGTTTCATTGTGTAGTTGATTGTGTACTCTAACTTGGTAAAGATATTGACTTATTTAAATAAAAGTAGTTACAACTGTGTTTCTCTATTGTTATATTTACATGTAGTTGATTCAGCTTTTAACTGCAAATATTCACTTAGGTTTTCTCTTAGTAGAGATCTTTCACCCCTCTGATAATCATTATTTCCTTGTTAATTTCCCAGTGGCTTTAGGCAATTTCTCACTGTGGCAATGGCTATGTGAATAAACAGTTTTTATTGTTCATGGTTTTATTATGGAGAAAAATACTTTTGATATACTTAAAATGATGATTATTAGAAGAAGTCCAAGGAATAGTCATTAGATTTGATGATACATAAAACAATCCCTTATGGAATGCCCCCTGTATTCCAAAGGCTAGGGATTATAAAATTGAAAATGTATTGTTTGTTCTCATCAAGCTTAGCAATAATGAGGAAGGTAAGTAAGCACGTACTATTTGCCAGGCATTCATTCATTCTTATAATAGTGTTTAAATGCCCTCCACTTCCTCTGGTCTTTCCTCTGGCTAAAGCCAACTCACCTTTAAAACTCAGTCCAAGTAGCACCTTAAGTGATGCCTACTAAATGCTAGACATGGTGCTAAGTACTGGAAATATGTGATGAATTATATTCCTACTCTCATATGCTTATGGCCAGGTAGAGAGACAGTTACCAAATAATCTCACACAAATGTGTGTATAACTTCAAACTGAGGAACGGAGCATAATTCTGTGGGAGAATATAACAAGGGAAACTTACCTCTAATCTAAGAGAGATCTCAGAATGCTTCCCTGAGAAGGTGCTACTTGGACTGAGTTTTAAAGGTGAGTTGGCTTTAACCAGAGGAAAGAGCAGAGGAAGTGGAGGGCACCATACATTAAGGGATCAATTCTGACAAAGTCTCCAAGGCAGGAAGAGGACAAAGAGGGACAATGGCTGGGTATGGTATGAGGGAGAAGGTGATTAGAATTTGAACTGAAGAGGGCAGAGGTTGGAGTGGTAGATGACAAAGCACATATGCCATACTTCAGAAAAATTTGACAATGAAGGAGGAGACCATAATCTAAATAGTTGTTTCTGCATCAGAAGCATTGTAGCAAAAATATATACCTATTATACTATGAGCCCATAGGAGAGAGCCACCATGTTGGAGGATCAGAGAAAACTTCCTGGCAGAGGGTCTTCAGGCAGGTTTTTAAAAATGAGTAGAAGCTAGGCAGTCAAGAAAGAAGAAGAGTGTTTCAGGGAGAAGAAGCAATAGGCAAAGCTGAAAACGTAAAAGAATGCAGTGTATTCTGAAAGCATGAAATATTTAAGTGTGGTAAAAGTGTTTGTTGTATGTATATGTGTGTATGTGCATATGTGTGTGCATATACACATGCAAAGGAGTTGAGGTACAAAATCTTATGAGATATATTTAGAAATTCAAGTGGCGGCATTAGCAAAGCAAAACCATCTGCATGTTACAGAATTTCTCATAGTTAAGGAAGATCTTTGATAGATGAAACGCCACTTATAACCTTCTATTTTTGGTTTGTAAAGCAATGTTTCTCTTAACTCTACTAAATGTAAGAATGACTTGGTGGGGGGAGTTAAGACTCAGAATAATCCCAAAACCACTCTAATGGGTTTACCTCCATGGATAGGTCAAGATATAAATATTCTTTTTCTAGGCACTTTGCAGTTTTATGTTCACAGGAAAGCTGGGCAGATGGTATGGAGATTTCCCATAGCCTCTTCCTCTCCCAGCCTCCTCCACCATCCTCATCCCCCTCCAAGGTGTACACTTACTACAATCAATGAACCTGCATTGACAGATCAGAATTACTTGAAGTCCAAGTTTATGTTAGGATCCACCCTTAATGATGTACTTCTATAAGTTTGGAAAAGTTTATAATTACATGTATTCCCTATTATAGTATCAAACCAAGCAGTTTCACTGTGCTAAAAATGCTTTTAGGACAGGTGCTCTACCTATCGATCCTTTCCTTCCTCTATTCCCTGGCAGCCACCAATCTGTTTACTATCTCCATAGTTTTTCCTTTCCCTTTTCCAGAATGTTGTAATCCTGCAGTTTGTAGTCTTTTAGATTCAATTTTTTTAGTTTGTAACATACATTTAAGAGGCTGTGGTTTAGCTCAGTTGATAGCATACTGCTCTGTACTCTCTGAAGAGCCAGGTTCAATCCGTAGCACCACAAAAATAGGAGAAGGATATGGCAATCCACTCCCAAAGCAATTCCAAAACAATCAACCATTGAAAACCCTATGAGGGTTGCTACGAGTTGGACCCAACTTGATGGCACCTTATAACATCAACATACATTTATGGTTCCTCCGTGTCTTTTCATGGCTTTTATTTCTTCATATTGCTGAATAATATTCCAGTGTCTTGATGCATGAATACATTTTAAAGCTTTCCAGGTAATTCCAATGTGTAACCAAACTTGAGAACTAGTGGTTTAGAAAGATTCCCTAGCTTCATGGTGGTGATTGTTGTTGTTAGGTGCCATTGAGTCAGTGTCCCACTCATAGGGACCCTATGTACAACAATTGAAATACTATTGTTAGTGCTTCTCTGCTATTCATAGGGTTTTCAATGGCTGATTGTTTTTTGGGAGTGGGTTGTTGGGTCCTTCTCCCAAGCCTACAGCACCTGGTGTTCCCAGGTGGTCTCCCATCCAAGTACTAACCAGGCCCAGCCCTACTTAGCTCCTGAGATCTGATGGTATCATACACCACAGTGGTACGGCTGCAGGCCATGGTGGAGCTTAGAGACCAGAAAAGAGATCAGGATAGCCCATAGTGGAGAAAGGGTGAAGTATGGAAGATGGTGACATCTAATGGTAATGAAAAGAAGGGATTAATTAGAGTGGTAATACAGGTCTAATTGCATGTAGGAGAAAGCAAGAGACAGACACAGAGGGCTGAATCTCAGCCTGTGCTGGCTTATAATTCATATATAGTGATGGCCAAAAGCCCGTGGATATGGGCAGGAATCCCTACATGGCCAACTCATCAGCTAGTTGGGTACCTTAGGCAACTCAATCTCTCAGGTCTTAGTGTGCTCAGTATGAAATGGAAATGATAATGTACCTGTCTCGTCATGAGAAATAAATAAGCTATATCACACAAAGTGTTTAGAACAAAACCTGATACATTGGATGCCCTTCCTAAATATCAATGCTTCACCATTAAGAATAGCTTAGGTGGGACAGGACAGAACATTTCCTGAGAAAAAAACTTAAACCTAAAGCAAGTGCTAGAAGAATCTTTCTACCTGCTCAGGTTCAAAAGTACCAGCTTCACTGGCACCTACTTGTTGTGAAGTCTTGGTCATTGTACTAAAAATACCCCTCTGTGCCTCAATTTTCTCAAGTGCAAAATGGAGATAATAAAAATATCTTGCTTTCAAGTTGCTATTGTTGTTGTTAGGTGCTGTCAAGTCATGTCCAATTCATAGCAAACCCTCATAGGGCTTTCAATGACAGATTGTTTCGGGGTTGTCTTGGGAGTGGGTTGCCACATCCTTCTCCCATTTTTGTGATGCTGGGAATTGAACTTGGGACCTCAGAGATGCAGAGCGGCACTCTACCAACTGAGCTAAATCCCAGCCCTTCAGGTTGCTAGGAATATTAAATCTCTCAAAAAAAAATCCTTCTTTTCCTAGGTAGTGCCCCTGCAGGCTGTTTCTTGCTTGGGCATGGCTATCCAGAATTCATGGAGATTGGAGTCATGTCTATTTGGAAAGACTGTATTGGAGAGCCTGGCCTTCTGAAGGTTGACCACATTTCCAAGTCAAGGAAGGAGCCTTCCCTAAGGGTGGAGCTGGTGCCTTCCACCTCCTGGCCTTAACCTGTTCGACCCTGTCTTATATCTCTGGCTATGTTATTTTGGATGGGTTTCTTCTTAGCCTAATGGACATAAGCTTCCTATAGTGACTCTGTCTTTGTAACTGTTCATCCTTTTTTAAACTTCAACTTGTTTGTTCTCAATCATCCAAGTCAGAAAGTATCAAAAAAAAAAAAGTCTGAAGAAATATCTGTGGAACTGTGGTACTAGGGTTGTGAACAAGTCTGCACCTTCCCTGTTCTTGAGATGGGAGTTGTTGCTTGCACTCAGGATTGAGTCTGTTAGCAGCTGAGAGCTTTGTGCTTCAGAAGGTGTCATTGTGGAAATGGAGCACTGAGCATAGCCTAGGAGGATCATCTCAGGAGCAGGCTCTCTTCATCCTATGTATGTCCTATCTTTTACTCCTATGCCAAGTAACAATGAGGAAGAAGGCTGGGTCCTAAGTTGTTGTTGTTGTTGTTAGGTGCCGTCGAGTCAGGGTCCTAAGTAGTTGAATACTAAGAAAGGCTCTTTTCCTTCTTCCTTTTCTTTCTTCCTCTCTATTTCTTGCCCTTTGCTCCTCTCTTTCTCTAGCAACCATGTGTTTCTCTCTTCTCTTGGGGCTGTCATCTTCTCTCTCTCAGGTGATTTTCTCTCTGGAAGCCTGCTTAACTCTGTTCTCTTTGACTTTACCTTTCCCTGGAAAATAGAAATATCCTTCTGCAGATTTATGTAGGGAACCCAGTTTATTTCAAGTTCCTTTCCATATTTACCTAAGATTCTCCAAGTCCCTCAGTCTTATCTAATTATTTCTTAATGGTATACTGTCTTTTAATAAACCTTATCTATACTCTCTACTATTAAAAAAAGTATTAAGATACCAGGTATGGTGGCACATGCCTATAATCCCATTGACTCAGGAGGTCAGGTTAGAAGGCTCTCAACCTTAAGGCTAGAGGAAGCCTGTGTAACTTCCAAGATTTTGTCTCCAAATCAAAATAAAAAATGGGCTGGGTGTGTAGCCCAGTGATAGAGCCCTTGAAAAGTATGTGCAAGGCAAAACAAATGAAAATAAATAAAAATAAAAGGGAGATTTTAGCTTGTTAATTTTCTAACAACAAACTCTCAGTAATTAAGTTATGATTGGGAACATTAGTTAAGAGATGGGGAAATTCTCAGCATAATAAAGTTCAAAGGAAATGAAATAATGCAGAATGGCATTTTTAATGTTTTTCACATTTTCCTAAGCCACCACCACCTCAAATGCATTGATTAATTCATTAATATATTCAACTAATATTTACATTTGCTAAACCTCTACTATGTCTCAGGAACAAACAATAATAAGACATTCTCCATATCTGTCTTCAAGAAACTAAAGCAGATACAAAAGGTATAGTGCAATCTGAAAGGACAACAACCAATCAAATGGAAGATTTCCTTTTCAACAACCCACACAGTCACATTAAAAAATGTATTGAATGATTGGATGGATGAATGAATGAATAAATGAACCAAATAAGACTTATAAAACAAGGAGGAAAAGAAATGATTTCATGGAAAGAATGAACAATTAACATTTGCAAACTTAGTAATATCTTCAAGAAACTCAAGTACGCTATGTATCCACCAAAATATTTCTACCACAAATTAAGAAGAAAAAATAAATATTAAAAATAAAAGAACAAATTATACAGAGACTTCTTCATGGTGCAGGCCCATTTGGGGACTTGTCCAATGGAGTTTATATACTAAATGAATTTATGAAGCCTGCCTCACACAGGTACCTTTAACATAGAGTTAGCTGACATGCAACTTCCATAATTAATATAATCTTTTGTTAATGCTTTTTAAAATGTTTATGAAATTTTTGAGATGAATATAATGAACAATCATGAATCTACTGCATAGCTTTTAAAAGTCTGCCTCTGAGTCTTTTTATCTGTGAAATACTTATGTTATCATTGCATCAGAATACTTCCTCAACGCCATTTCACTTTTTCCATCATCCAAAGCAACCACTGTCCAGAATTTAATAATCACAATTAGTTGCTCAATTTGACACTTGATTATATGTTTGTGTCCAAATATAATACATGGCTTTATTTTATCCTTTTAAACTTAATATATGATATATATAATACAGAGCAAATCCTATTAAGACTTTTTTTTGTCTTGTAGTGTGATTTTATTTATTTATTTATTTATTTATTGTGTGTGTGGTACTGGGGGTTGAACCCAGGGCCTCTCACACCTTCATGCTTTGCAAGTGCTCCCACCTCCGTCTCCCGAGCAGCTGGGATTACGGGCGTGTGCCACCATGCCCGGCAGTAGTGTGATTTTGAGATTTGTTTACATTAATCCAGGTAGTCCTCATTCATTGATTTTTCAATAAGGAGTTGGGTTCTAGGAATATACCACAATTCATATATTTGTTTTCTCATTGGTAGATGTCTAGGTAGTTTCCAACTTTATTGCTATTACAAACTCTACTACTTTGAACATCCTTGTGTAAGCTTCCTTGTTTATGTGTGCAAAATTTCTCAAAGGCATACACTCAGGAATAGTATTATTACACAAAATGCCCCACGCATTTGAAGTATTGTTTTCCTAAAGGTTTATGCCAATTTATACTCCCATTGAAAGTGCATGAGAGTTCTATCACTCTATCCTTATCAACACTTAGTATTGGAATTCTCACCAATTTTATTAGTGTGAAATGGTATTTTCATTATTGTATTCCTACTTTCTTCATACTCCAGTGGTTCCTTTTCTTCTAATACCCCAATATAACTTACCAATGTAATAAAGGAAAATCTCTGGGAAATATGAAATCATGACTAACCTTCATGTATGAAATATACTCTCTGCTTGCTCCTGAGAGCTCACTCACTCATTTGTTCAACAAATGGCACCAGTTGAAGTAACAAGGATATAAAGATGAATGAGACATATTCCTTATTACCCAGGAGCTGGTGACATGGAGGAGAAGGTAGACATGCAGAATGAATAAGGTGGGATGATTAACACATTGTGGATTTATTAGGGGCATAAAGGAAATTCAGAGAGAGGGAGATTAATAATCTTAGAGGCCTAATCAGACTCTCTACAAAGAGGGATTTCTCAGTAGAAGTCAAGATAAGTAGGGATGGGAACAGTCATCTAAAAGGGGCATTATTGTTCCATTATACAGGTGAAAAGAGTGAGACCAGGGAGTTTATCTAACTTACATGGGTAAGAAAATGAACCAAAGTAAAGAAAGAATTGAACCTAGGTCCTTGCTCAAAAGAGGCTACCACATTATTTATGAAATCTTGAAGTCTTGATTAGATTGCATGAGTTCTAAGAGTAAGCCTAACACAGGTGACCCACCCATGCATGTAGGTAACTCCCACATCATTGGAGTTTTCACTTGACTTCTCCCAGGGCTGTTAAATTTTGTCTTTTAGCAAAATATTTTGTGACTGTTGCAGAGAAAACTTGCCACATTATCAAGAGGGCACCATATTCCTACTTCTCATTGGAATTTAATGACATGGATTTCACGAGGAAGTAACTGTCCTAATCCATTTCTGGGGCAGAAGTTAGGATGTAGTGTCCACCACAGAAGGTATTTAGGGCTTGGCTCTGATGACATAGCAGGACTTGCAACAACAGGGGACTGCCATAGTCTGGCTGAGTTTGAGGGAAGACTGTGGCTGCTATGTTGAGAACAGACAGATGGTGGACAAGGTAGAAATAGGGAGACCAGGCAGGAGGTCATTAGAAAATCTAGACAAAACATAACAAGGTTTGGGCCAGGTGGCTATAGTGGAGATGGCTCTCCTGGATCTATGTAAATGGCTGGATCAACAATATTTGCTGATAGACTGAATGTAGGAATTAAGAAGAGTTGAGATCCTTCCTATTTTCCCACTCATTCCTCGGAAAATTGTTAAGGAGAATGATAAAGGTGGCCTTGTTAACAGTAGACAGCAAGGTGGCTGGCACTCCTGATGTTAATTGTCTCCTCTATGGGAGGTTACTTACTTTGCTCTGCACTGCCAATTTGTCATCAGTCTGAAACCATGGAGCTCCCCTTAAAACTGTGTGTTGACTTGGCATTTGGAAGAAACTAGAAAACACTTCGAAAAGACATTGATGTTGCAACATATTCTTAGACATTTTAGACTTGTTGGCTCAAGGATAGCTACAGAAAGTTTGGGACAGGAGAATGGCATATACCAAATTCTTGTGTCAGTTCTAGGTCACAACAGAATAAAGTTGGTTTCAGAACCCATAAAGACCTTGATACTCCAAATCCTCCTAATCAGGAAAGATGTCATGCTTCTCTTTTCTCATCAGCTTGGTGTCTTGCTCTATGCCCTGGGTCTTCTAGAAATCCTATTCTTTGTCCTTAATTTCCATAGCATCACATCTCTGCAACTGGCACACTTTGCTATTTTCTTTGTGAAATGTGCTCTGTGTCTAATCAGTAGACTATGGGATGTTGAGCTTTGTTGGCATCTATATAGTGAGTGCCTATTATATTTCCGAAAAGCTTTTGGCTAATTGTTAAAATGGAGGATTTTAGGGCTATCATTTCGTAGCCAAGATTGCCTTTTCAGCCCACCCTATCACTCACTACCCGGAGGGATAAAGAAGCTGCTAAACAAATTGTTATTCACTTCACAAAGGTTCCCTGTGTCTCCACTAAATCCAGGCCATGTTCCAAGTTTTCAAGGTATAGACAGGAGCAAAACGCAAGTCCTGCTTTCGAAGAACTGACAGTCTCCCAAAAGAGACAGCTGGTGAACAGATCATCACACTTTAGCCCTGGGGACAGTGGGGAGGGTGTGGAAGAGGTCACATCTAGGCCAAGTCCAACTTGGGGAGAAGGCTGTGAGGACAGGATGAAATGGAAGGAAAGAGGATGAACACTTCAGGTAAGCGAGATGGATTTGGAGTCAAAAGCTGGGGTGAATCCTACCTAGGGGAGAGTCAGCTCATTGTAGTCAGAAGATAAAGACTGGAAAATGGGCTTTGGAGGCCCTGCGCAAGTGGGCACAGAGGTTCTTTTGAGAGCTCCCTGATGAGTGCCCATGGTTTCTTCCCTGGATGAAAAGGAGGCCTCACTAACCCTAAGTTTGGATCAAGAAGCAGCAGAGTTCAAATGTTTCTCATTTTTTAAATTTATTTAAAAATAAACAGTACTTTCTAGGTACCGGGCAGTGTTCTAAGCCCTTCACAATGACCTACTAATTTATGTTTCACATATCCATTGGAGGCAAAAATCATGATCAGCCTGCATATGAGGAAACTGAAGAGCAGGAGAGGAAATGTGCCTGGGTCTGAACAATGAGCAGGTGCCTGGATGAGGCTTCAAGCCCAAGCATTCGGGCTCTGCAATCCAGGTTCTCAGTCCCCCGTCTTGCTGCTGCCTCTGTACTTAGCATCCTATGTGACTGCATAAACAGGTCTTAAACAAGGATGTAAATCCCAAATCTCCCCCATCAGCAGCTAAAACAACAAGGTGTAGATAGGAGCCCCAGGCTGGAGGTGCATCCTGGGAAAGAGGTGTCTGTAGAACCCCCTAGTCAAGAGATGGAGGGCCTGAAACTTGGGAGAGGTCTGGGCATGAGTTGTAGAGTTGGGAGTCAGTAGGATACAGGTGGACACGAAGGTCCCATCTGGGTGGATACATCAGCTTCCTGCGGCTGTTCTGGGAAATTACCACACATTGGTGGATTAAAGCAATAGGAATTTATTGTACCAAAGTCAAAAGGCAGCAAGTCCGAAATCAAGCTGTCAGAGGGCCAGGACCCCTAAAGGTCTCAGAAATAACTGTTCCTCACCTCTTCTAGCTGCTGGTGGCCCCCATTGTTCCTTGGCTGGTGGCAGCTTCATGCCGGTCTCTGCCTCCATCTGTACATGGCCATCTTTCTTCTTTGTCTCTGTCTGTTCTTGTCTCTTTTTATTAGAAAATTTGTCACTGGATGTAAGATCTACCCTAAGTGCAGTCCATGTCACTTTGCAATCCTTATCTTAATTACATCTGTAGGGGCTTGAGTTTCAAATACTTTGCCTTTATAGGTTCCAGAGGGTAGGACTTGAATGTATCATTTGGGGGTCATTATTCAGCCCACTCCAGTGACTGAGCTAGTCCTAAGAGGGTCTTGAGCAAGTGAACCTGAAACAGAATACCAGGAAAGACCAATATGGGGCAAACATACACATGAATTCCACTGACTGGAAATGAAAGAGAAGCCATCAGAGATGGGGAGAGGGACCGAGGGAAGTGACCTAGAAACTGCAGAAGGAGCAGATAGTATTCTATATTCTATGTGGTGTTGGCAACAGTGTCAAATACCATGAAGTGGTGTGCAGTACATATAATGTGAGGAGAGGGGTGGCTTTTGGTAACCTTGCCAAGAACTTTTCTTTTTAATAGCTGGGCAGTATGGGAAAAAGGAACAGCGTAGAAGTGGAGTGCCTGGTAGCCAGTCCCATCACACCATTGGCAAGCTGTTAAACTGCATTATACACATTAGCACCCTTCAAAACCCAAATGAGGATATTGCCATACTTTTACATTCTCAAATCCTCTGATGCATACATAAGAGTGTATTTTACATTAATCCTCTCTTGCACGATATATTGAAGTGGCAGATAAATGAATGACTATGTCTATATAAGGTAATTATTTTAGATGACAATATTTTGACTTTCCATTTCCTTCAAATTAGTTTTACATAGTAGGGGGCCCATTCGCATTTTAGAATGCGTCCGGAAGCTATTTTAATTGGGGCTTCAAACATCAATGCTCATGTTTCATAAATGTCACAATCCAGCATCATTTTCATAGGATGAAGGGATGTTTCTTCTATTTATTTAATTTCACAACTATGTTTGCACCAATATCACTTGTGAAATAGTACATTGTGCTGATCCCAAGTCGGGGTTTCATGCTTTAAAAAATTACCTTCTTTTATCTGTTAGTGGGAAATAAGAATGTAACTTTCCTTACAGTTACCAGAATTCATTTCAATTAAATCTTAATGAGGAAAAATGAGACAAATGCGTTCATGAGCATTACCTCTCAGACCTTTTAATTTTTATAAATTCACTTGCAAAGTTAGACTTACCCTGTTGCAATTCTTTCATTTGACTCTTGGAAATTCCACCCGAATTGCATAGGGCAGGTGCCAGAAGCAATCATCTGCTTCAGGGCCTAACTCTCGCAGTCATGTTATCCATCTAAATCTATAATCGGAGAAGGGGCATGTTAGAGAGGTGAAAAGTATCATTTGTCACAGCATTCTTGGGTAAGGATGGCTGGGGCTTTGGGAATAAGGCGGTGGGGTAGTTTTGCTTCTCATTAGTTGCTTTATTTGTAACTGCAGGGGCTGTCAGAAGCAGAGACTTAATAACCTTCAAGTTCTTCTGCATTAATATAAAAAAGGTTGCATGAATTTTTGGCAAATTATTGTCCCCATGAGGGTATCATAAATATTTTTGCTAGTGAATATAGAATAACCTTTCTTTGGGGAGCTCTCCACTGAATTAAATATATAATTGGAGTGGATTCATCCAGATTGAGACACTTATGCTGATCATGTACATGTTTTGATGATTCTAAGCCTTCACTCACGACTGTCTTTTTAATTCTCCATGGGTAAAAGTTGGAAAGAAAGTATGAGCCATGCTATTAATGTAACAGAGTGCAAGGGCTGCATTTTGTAGTTAGATATGATTATCTCTTTACCTACTGTGTCTTCGCGTGCATTATGGAGTATCAGGAGAAAACTCAGGGTCCTTGGCTCTATGAAAAGCATCAATATCTATTCTGCATCTCAGACTAACAAGAGACTCAAGGACAAAAGGAGAGAAGAAGGAAAGAAGACAAAACTTAGCAATGCTCAACTTTGCTATAGTTCATGCTTCTTCTCTCAACCCCTCCTCCGTTGCTTTATGAACATGATGCTCACTTGGTTCTCCTCCTGCACTCTGTCTGTTCTTTCTTGATCTTTTACCCCTGGATGTAGTGCATAGATTTCTTACCTCTTTTAACACCTTTTTCCTAGGCTATCTTATTTGGTTCCACACCTTCCAATAGAATATCTCAATTGACAGCTCCTTAATATCTATTCCCAGCTCCACCTTTCCTGTGAAGTTCAGCCCATAGATCCCACTGCCTAGTCAACATTTTCACCTGGCAGTATAACACATACCGGCTCCATCTTGTTTACATCTGCACTGGTTATCCCACTCTTTTTCAAATTGGCCTCTCCTGCATACCCTCAGACCAATATCGTTCATTTTTCCTTGACTCTCCTCTTTATATACGCCCCCAGATTCCTATTGGGAAGAACAGCTAGTCCATCTTCAACTATTTCCTGAAGCTATTACACCCCCATGACCACTGGCACTCCATATGCTCCGAGTTTAGACTCAGGCTGTTGTCAGATGGCTCAAGTCCCTTATATGAAATGTACTTTCATGTAACCTATAAACATTCTCTCATATACATTTTATCATCTCTAAATTACTTTATAACCCCCAACAGAGTGTAAATGCTATGTCATTAGTTGTTATACTATTGTGTTTAGGGAATAATGGCCAGGAAAATGTCTGTCCATATTTAGTACAGGTGCATTTGTTTTCAGATACTTTTGACCTGTAGTTGGTTGAACCTATAGTTGGTTGATTCAGCGAATGCAGAACTTGTTGTTAGAGGGCCACTGTATGGTTTGTCTATTATTTGCCTCTCTCCATTAGATTACAAAACTCATGAGAGCAAAAATTTAATATTTTGTACACAACTGTATTTCCAACTTATAGCACAATAACTGGGTAGGTTGGGTACTGAGTCATTATTGGGAGAGAAATAATAAAGAATGGATAAGAAAGAGGGAGAGAAAAAAAAAATTCTTGAGAATTTTCTAAACTTTGGTAACAAAGGTGGACCAATGAATATACTGCTGTTTTTAGATTTCAAACCTATACTGTAATGTTTAAAAGGAACCCTTCAATCACTTCCATATGCATTTCGAACTTTCCTGTATGGAATACAAATATTACCATAATTGGTCCTGCTTCTTTCCCTGTTTCTCACTGTACTGAAGTCACTCAGCCTTCATCAAATAAGCCAACCCCTTTCTTCTCTCCAAACTATCAGAAGGCTCTTCTCTCAGATCATCAGAAAGCAGGGCACTTATCAAATGTCATCTTGGAAAGATCCTTACCTAGCCTGCTGTCCTCTTCTCTAGTCATTTTCTATCACATAACTTTATCAATATCAAAGATGTCTTCCTTATTTCTGTATTTTTTTTCTTATCTCATGTTCTATTAGGATTTCTTTTTGGGGATTTCAACTTCCCAAAGTAGTCTCTGATGATCTTCTGAATTTCATTGGTAACAGTTGTTATGTCCCCCTCATTATCTCTGATTTCTTTTTTTAAATCGGGCCTTCTCTATCTTTCTTTTGGTGAGTCTGGCTAAGGGAATGTCAATTCTGTTAATCTTTTCATAGAGCCAGCTCTTTGTTTTTATTATTTTTTGTATTGTCCTTTTAATCTCTATTTTGTTAGTTGCTGCCTTTATCTGACTAATTTCTTTTCATATACTCCTTTTGGGGTTGGCCTCTTGTTGGCTTTCTAGTGCCTTGCAGTGTATCATTAAGTTATTTAATTGGGCCTTCTCTATGTTATTGATGTAGGTCCTCATGGCTATGAATTTCCCTTTGTTGTAACTTATCATGTTTTGGTAGGATGTATTTTCACCCTCATTTTATTCCAGGAACTTTTAAAATTCCTTTCTGATTTCTTTAATGACCCATTGATCATTCAGAAGTATATTATTTAGTCTCTATGTATCTGTAACATTTCTGAAGTTTTTCTTGCTTTTGAGTTCTAGTTTTATTTCATTGTGATCTGATAAAATACAGGGGTTGATTTAAACTTTTTTGTATTGGTTGAGGCCATTTTTGCAGACTAAAATGTAGTCTGTTTTAGGAAAAGTTCCATGTGGTACTGAGAAGAATGTGTATTCTACATTTGATAGATGGAATATTCTTTAAACATCTGTTAGGTCCAGTTGCTCTATGATGCCATTTAAATCCATTGTTTCTCTGCTAGTTTCTTGCTTTCATGACCTATCTCTTGAAGCCAGTGGGGTATTGAGATCTCTCAT
>VMDO01002016.1:23919-182397 GCA_007922755.1 Pedetes capensis
TTTTTTTTTTTTTTTTTTTTTTTTTTTTTTTTTTTTTTTTTTTTTTTTTTTTTTTTTTTTGGTTTCCACATGCTTGGTATATTGTTCTCCAGCCTTTAATTTTCAGACTTTTATGGGTTTTGTGAATGAAATCGGTTTCTTAAATCCTATATATTGAGGATTTTTGTTTTGTAATCCAATTGCCAGTTGGTGCCTTTTGAATGGTGAGTTAGGCCCATTTACATTTAGAGTAATTATAGAAAGGAGTTTAGTATTCTGCATCATTTTGATGTTTGTTTCTGGATTACATAAAACTAAAAAGCTTCTGTACAGCAAAGGAAACAATTAACAGAGTAAGGGGAGAGCCCACAAAATGAGAGAAAATCTTTGCATCCTACACATCTCACAGAGGTCTAAGCTCTAGAACATAAAAAGAACTTAAGAAATCAAACACTAAAATAACAAATAGCCCATTAAATAAGTGTGCAATGGAACAGAACAAACAGTTCTCAAAAGAAGAAATACTAATAGCCAAAAAACACATGAAAAATGTTCAATATCCTTAGCCATTAATGAGATGCAAAACAGCCCAAGATTCCATCTTACTCCAGTAAGAATGGCTAAGATTAGCAAAACAAATAGTAACAAATGCTGGTGAGGATGCAGTGAAAAAAGAACTCTTTCACACTGCTGGTGGGACTGTGAATTAGGTCAGCCACTTTGGAAATCAATATGGAGGTACCTTAGAAAACTAAGAGTAGAACTATCATATGACCCAGCTATACCACTCCTAGGAATACACTCAAAGGAAGATAAGTCATCATACCACAGGGACACTTGCACTTCCATATTTAATCCAACATTCTTCACAATTGCCAAGGTATGGAATCACCCAAAATGTCCATCAACAGAAGACTTTATTGAAAAATTGTGGTATATATACACAATGGAATGTTAGCAGGAAAAAACAATGAAATTATATCATTTGCAGCAAAATGGATAGAACCAGAAAACATAATTTTAAGCGAATTAACCCAGACTCAGAAAGAGAAATATCATATGTTCTCACTCATATGTGGGAGCTAAATCTAACTTAAAGGAAAAAAATTATACATATTTAGATATATAGAAATGAATCATCATACCTATCTAAGAATGGAGAATACAATTAGACCAGATAGGAGTGTGGAGGGGAACAACAGAAGGGCACAGAAGTTAGGGAGGGCAGGAGGGGGAGGGGTAAAGAGGGAGAGGAAAAACTCAAAACACAGGATGCAACTATATGAATACATGACAAAAAGAAAAGGAAAAAATCAATGAGAATATAACCTATGATTGTATATGTTTTCATTATATATTAAAATTCCTACTTTTTCCTTTTCTTCTCTAGTTCATACTGTTTTGTAAAATATATAAGATGATGAATGTGTAAGCAAAATTGACTTAATAGTTGTATAATGGATATAGCAAATGACTTATTACTCTGTACCACACTAATATTTGTAAACTAAATTAAATCAATTAAAAAATAGAATTCTTATATAAGCAGGGACTTGGTCAGTTTTGCTCTTGGACTTCTGTCAGTGCTTACACATCTGTCTGGCACACCGTAGGTATTGGGTCATTATTTGCTTATTGAATGAGTAAACAGGACTGTCTTGTGGCATTGACCTTCTGATGTTTTCCTGCTTTCCTCTGATACAATCACAGATGAGGACTATTCATGGATTTGCTGCTGTGTGTGTGTCAGTGAGCTGGGCACTCAGACAACAGAGGAGACTGCCACAGTGCTCACCAGAAAGTTATCTAAGATGTAGAAAAGACAGAGGCATAGCCTAGTTGGGCAGGGAACCACTCACTGTAAACTTGACTTAGTGACTCTTCCTGTAGACAATCCTTCCAAGTAAACGCTCCCCCAACATACTCTGGAGCAGCAGATCTCCGCTCTTATGCATCACCATCAGCCGTGAGTTGTGCCACACGCAGTGACTATTGTCAGCCTTGTGTGTCATTGACCTTTCACCTTGTAGCTCAGGTGAGATTTAAGTTCACCCTTGTAGCATCCTTCTCTATCACTGGATTCTAATAAGGTTTATTGTAGGACCAAGAGGTAGAGTGGCATCTGGTATGCTACAAATCACAAATGTCACATGGACTTCCCTGCATGCTTCACAGCCCTTACCTGGGATGCCCCAGGTAGGGTGACGTACATAAGAGTTATCCAAAAATGGAGAGCCCCTGATGAAATGCTCCCCTAGACTTAACCAGCTCCATGCTCACATATAACTGTGCAAATACTCAAATTCTGTTGTCTACTAAGCATACTTTTAAAGATATCAAGCCTCAAGCTACTGATATATTGGGCACCACTGTTTGTTCTGCCACTTACCTCTCATGTAAACAACAGAACTCTTGTTGAACAAAGATAAGGCATTTCTAAATGTATTTTTGCCTTTTCTTAATTTGGGGTAAAGATAAATAAGTTGTCAAAGACTGAAAAACCAAGTCAGAGAATCATCTAATATTAAATAATATCATTACTAAAATAAGCTAACCTGCCTGAGGGGTAATAACAATTCCCCAAGCAAAATAATCCTTTCTTGCATTTTTTCAATAAAATTCAATCTTATGCATATTTCTTTTGTTCCACCCTTTCCCTAAGGATATTTTCTTCTTTCAAATGGTTGCCACAACTCTGCCCCCAGGGAACTTCCAATCAAGTAGAAGAGGAGAATTCCATCAGCAAATAATGTTCAAAAGGTGTAGCCAGGGAACTCTAAGATGTCCAGTGTACCTGAAACATAAATAGAAGGAGAGCTCATGGGAAATAAAATATAAAGGCAGAAGAAGTGCCACTGTTCTTAGAACTATAGTTGTCCACATAGGATGCTGAAGTACAGACTCATAATCATAGTTGGGTTAACCAGTGGAGAGACTTATTTCTTGCTTTGTAAAGTCCAGCTTCCGTTGGCTACCCTTCTCCATCTTCAAACCATGACCCTTGGAAAACATGAAGTCTGAGGTTACTGGGTCAAAGGAAAAGCCATGGTAGGAAAAGAATAACTACTTTATCCTCTCACCCATTCCCAGTCCATTGGCCAGAACTAGTCACGTGACTATCTGAACTGCAAGGAAGGTTGGGAAATGTAGGCAAATACCATGGATATTTGGTAAACATTAATTTTGCCATGGGAGAAGAACCTGGCAATCCACTCCTGAAATACTCCATCTTTGAAGACCCTATGAATAGCAGAGAAACACTAACAATAGTGCCAGGCATGGTACAGTGTTGGAGAGTATTTCATTCTGTTGTACATAGGGTCTCTATGAGTTGGCCTCAACTCAATGGCACCTAACAACAACAGTTCTGCCACAGTAATGAGGAACTTTTAGTAAATTTGTTTAATTTTTTTCTTACTGGCTAAGATAAACAGCAGTGGATTCCTGGTCCAAATGAAAAGAGCATTGTTTAACAACTGCCTTGTGGGGTAGCTGAATAAATTTGGCACGAATTTATGTAAGCAATGGGAAGCTAAACTGTTCTTGTGTAGTATGGGGATAATATTGCCTTGCCTTGCCAACTTCACAGGAGCAAGCCACGCACTGTAATAAGTAGGAAAGTGTTTCATAAACCAGTAGGTGTTATGCAAATCTGTTCCATTATCATTTTCACCATCATTACCATGTCTACTGAAGTGGAAGGGAGTAAAGACTGCCTTGGTCTATCTCTAGTAGAGAAATACTATCTCTACTCACCCTTCTAGCTTCCTGTTGCTTCAAAGTGTCTTACACTCCAAACTTGCTGAAGTCACAATGTCCCCAAGATGCCCAATCTTTCCTGTACCTTTGTACATTTTTCCCATTCTGTGTGAATTGCTTCCCTGTCCTCCTGTCTCCTCCTTTATCCATGTGTTCCTCAAAGCTTAAGTGGATATCACCCTTCTGTAAAACTTTCCTGATCCCCAATTCCAAGATGACTTGAAGAACTGTTATGATTTGGATCTTAAATGTCCCCCAAAATCTCATATGTTGAATTCTTTGTCCCCAGTGCAGTGATGTTCAGAGGTGTGGCTTTGAGAAGGGACTATATCATGAGAGCTCTGACCTCATCAATGGATTAATTCACTTTGGGGTTCTTGATTTGATGGGCTATTAGAAGATGATGGAAACTTAAGAGGTACAGCTTAGTTGAAGGGAGTAGATCTGGGGTGAGGTTACCCTTGGGTACTACTTCTTGCCCTTGATCCCTTTCTCTCTCTCCCTCTCTACTTCCTGACCACCATGATGTGAGTACCTTCCATTGCCATGCTCCTGCTGCCATGATTTGATATTCTGTCTCATCTCAGTCTAAAAACAGTGAAGCCAACCCACCACAGACTGAAACCATGAGCCAAAATAAATCTTTTCCCCTACAAGGTGATTTTCTCAGACATTCTGTCCACAGTCAGAGAAAGCTGGCTAACATGAAAAACTCACTGAGACGTATCTCTGGTCTGAAAGTTTGCATGCATAGCCTTTTAGCATTTGCATGTCTGTCTTCCCGTGACAGTTGGAATCTGGAATGTCTCCCAGAAATTTGTGTGTTGAAGGCCTGGTCCCAGCTGTTAGTATGGCGGAAACGTAAGGTAGTGGAGCCTCACTGGAGGAAGTAGGTCAGTGGAGGTTGTTTTGGAGGGTATATTTTGTTCCCTGCCTCTCCCTCTCTATTTCTCTCTTTGCTTTCTGGCCATTGCCAAAGCAGCCTTTGCCACATGCTGCTCCCATGATGGTCTGACTCATACGGACCCATCCAAACGGGGCCAGTCTACCTTGGACTGAAACCTTCGAAACCGTGAGCCAGGATAAATATTTCCTCCTCTAATCTGATGTTCTCTGGGATTTTGCCACAGCAATGGAAAATGACTAAGACACTCCTCAATTAGGCTGTGAGCTGCTTAAGATCTGGGACCAAGCCTTGCCTTATGCTTTCTTCTTCAGTGCAGACCAGGAAGGAGGCTGCATGAGCCATAATCCCAGCCCCACCATCTGTTGCTTCTGTGATCTCAGATAAACTATTTCACCTTTCTTTGCCTCGATTTCCTCACCTATCACATGAAGATGATGAAAGGGACTACCTCAGGGTTATCATGATGAGTAAATTTAAAAACTACAGACAGAGTGCTTAGCAATAGTACTCAACACGTGGGAGGAGCTGAATAAATATTTGGTGAATGAAGGAATGAATGCACAAATGAATAAATGAGTCAGTGCTTCCCTGACTCCACCTCATGAGGTGGTGTTATGCAGGCAGGAATCTAGCTGAGGCTTTGGTGGGGGGCTTTTTGTTCAAGATCACACAGCTTGTTTGAGCTGGATGCCTCTAAAACTCATCCTTAACTTCTGTAGGTGGCGCCTAGTAGGTACAAATGAGTGAAATAAATATCAAAAATAATGGGCATTTCCTCAGTTTCTGCTCAGTCTTTACCATCATGATTTCTTTTTATCTAATTAAGTTTATTTATGTAGTTAACTAGTTTTTGATTGTTGATCTCTTCTGGTTCTCACCCACTTGATATGAAAGGGAAGTGGACTGTGCAGCAGGATTGTGAGGTTCTGGTCACATAGTGGGGGCTTTTTAATTTCACAGGTCGCACACACAGCTCAGCAGTGAGGTCACAAAGTCAGTCTCCACTCTTCACACCTCCTCAGTGCTGGGAGAAGGCAGACGAGGCCTTGTGCCTGGTTATATTTCTTGCTTTTGCCCCATGGAAATGGGAGGCAGGGAGTCCCCAGACAAAAGCCACATGCATGGTTTGGGGGTGACTCTCTAAGACTCGCCGTCCTCATGGCCATTTTCACAAGCCAGCTCCTTGGTCATCCAAATACCAGATCTCCCATGCCCACATCCCTTGACCCACACTCTGATGCTTTAAGGGACTTGTGACAGGATGTGAATTAAAAAGCCTCAGCAGTTGGGCCTGATTTCTTATTCTGGGAGGAAACTCCTTAAGTACAACTGGAATTTCTGGCCAATGCCCTGCCCTGTACCACAGGCCACGATGGATAGGGACTTTGGAGGCCAATGGCCATGAGGAACAGAGAGCAGATGAACCAAATTCTACTCTTGCTCAAGCACTGAGCAGCTAAGAGGACAGGGCATTGCATGTAACTTCTGCGCCCTAATTTCAGTGCGTGCAAAAGGAGGACGAGGCCCCTCATTGGCTCCCCACTCAGGATTGTTGGGAGAATGTCAGGGATCTTTGTGAACTGCTGTGGTCCAAATCCACATGGGGCTGCCAAAGACAGGCAGGTGTTGGCCTCAGCCCACGGCTGGCACCCAGTGCCCCATGCCTCCCTCCGCTCTCATTCCAAAACTTTCAGTTAAGCGGGGGACATGGAGGACCAATCAGGTGCCAGTGATTTTAAAAGTGCTTCTACTTAAAAACAAGTTCACACATCCGTTGTTTATTCTTGATTTATCCTTTTTCCGGGAAGCAGCCTATTTGTGCTGAGGGCTTCACGCACAAGGAAGAAACTAAGGAAATCTACGCATTTCCTTCTAGGAGAAAAAAGAGCAAGGGATCTAATTGTTACTTAGTGAAAACTAAGCCACATTTTCCTTTTCCTTTTCCTTTCCCTTCCCAGGAAAGCAAGGTTGCTTGCTTTGACACTCAGGAAAAAGTATTGCAAAAAGAAAGAAAAAAGAAACTTGGTACTTAAATATCTTTCCATGTGACTAAGGAAAAATCTAGAGAGAAGGAAAGTTAGTCACTCCTTCCCAAACAGAACCTAGACACAGCCACACATGTACATCTCCCAATCATAAAAACATAAACTTTTCACAACCTCAGTAAAGGCAATGTGTAAGAAGGATTGTAGAAGAAAATGAAATAAGTCATATTCTGATTGATGCTGTGCACCTGCCAGGGGCCAGCATCCTGGGGCAGGGCACCCTGCGGACATCATCTCCTTTAGTTCTCACAGCGGCTCTGCCACAGGCTTTACATTGAGCACAGAGAGGCTAAGGAACTGGCCTAAGGCCACCCAGTCAATGAGCCAGGGAGTGGAGTTAGCACTTGAGCACATTTGACTTCTCTCTTGTGCTTATTCTTCTAAGCTTTTTCCCCATGCCCTCAATCTTCCCAGAGGTCTTCAGCAAACTTGCCACCTCCTGTAGACCTATTCTCCATCTTCTGACCCACCTGAGTCACATGATTTGAGGATGTCATAACCAGGATTCCTCCTACCCTAGTAGGACTTCCTGTGATGGAAGAACATAGTGGCTCATTCCATGGTGCACTAGAGCTAACACAAAAGCACGGGGTGTCACACTGCTGCTCCTCCTTCTCATCCAGGTAGCTGTGTGTGTGTGTGTGTGTGTGTGTGTGTGTGTGTGTGTGTGTGTGTCCTGAGGCAAAAGCATCCTCATACAGGCACCAGCTGCTGGAAGTAGCCAAGGCCCCCTGGGTGTGTTTGGCCAGCAGCACAGCAGCCCAGCATGCCTGAGCACCTCCAGGGTGGAGAGGGCCACACAGCTGGGACGCCACGGCCCCCAGACACCACACTGCAGCACAAGCAATTGAGAGCACTCTTCATAACCAACCATGTCTCTCCCCAGAAACCCTGTCACCATCGCCACATCTAGCCAGGGAGAGAGATGGTTGATGCTTATTATTTCTGCTTCTACACAAACAAAATACACGTGCATCTTCCATATTCGCTCTTCTTCCCTTGGTGTCCAGTATAGGAAACAAAGGTCATGGCTGGGGAGAGATCTGGCTACCCACGAGAGGCTGCATATCACTCTCTGTAGCCTGGCTGTCCTGCCAACTTCCTTTATACCTGTGGGACTGGGTTTTCATACTCTTCTGCTTCATCTGTCTTTGCAAATGGTGCTTCGAAGCCTATTCCCAAGATCCTGTCCCCAAAGATCTTCTCTAATCTCAGAGATCAGCAGCATAGTGAGGCTCTCAATTATTCCTTTTGCCCAAGTTCAAATCCCAGCAGGGCCACTTTGTAGCTGGGACCATAAAAAAAGCACTTGAACTTTCTAAATACCAGCCTTATATCTTTGTCTATGTATGGCTATGGGCTGGGATTTAGCTCAGTTGGTAGAGCACCACTCTGCAGTCTCTAAGGTCCCGAGTTTGATTCCCAGCACCACAAAAACGGGAGAAGGCCATGGCAACCCACTCCCGAGGCAATCCCCAAACAATTAGCCATTGAAAGCCCTATAAGGGTCGCTATGAGTGGGGCACGATTCGACGGCACCTAACAACAACAACAATGCATGGCGATACTAATAAAACCTCCTTCACAGAGGAGATACCTATGAACATACCAGCACAGGATTTAGCATGGGAAAAGTGCTCAAATAGCTCTGCTATCATTACTTACTATTATTTTCTAGTGTATACTAGAACCAATATTGAAACCCGCTGGCCCCGGCTCTGAGCTTTGCTTTTTTCCAAGAAGGTTTTTCCAACACTGCTCCACCAGCCAGGTCAGGGGGTAATGTCTTTCCTTGGGGGGCTCCATAGTTCCTGTTCTCCTCCCACAATAGTGTGCATTGTCCACTCTTGAAAGCAAGGATTGTGTGTCTGCCTTATTTACGATTTCCAGCCCAGAACTTGGCCCACAGAATGCAGACACTGAAAATATATGTGTGAAGGAATGGATGAGTGAATAATAAATGAGTGAACGTAAGAAGAGTTTGAAGCCGCTATGTCCAAGAGCGGGCTGGGATTTAGCTCAGTTGGTGGAACACCACTCTGCTGTCTCTGAGGTCCTGGGTTTAATTCCCAGCACTGCAAAAATGAGAGAAGGACGAGGCAATCCACTTCTGAGGCAATCCCAAAACAATCAGCCATTAAAAACCCTATGAGAGCTGCTATGAATCAGGTACGACTTGAAGGCACCTAAGAACAACAACAACATGTCCAAGAGCTGGCAAGGGAGGTTTACCTCAGTTGGTAGAGTGCTGCTCCACACTCTCTGAGGACCCAGGTTCAATTTCCAGCACCACAAAAATGGAAGAAGGACTTGGCAGTCCACTCCCAAAGCAACCCCAAAGCAATCAGCCATTGAAAACCCTATGAGGGTCGCTATCAATTGAACCCCACTCAATGGCACCAAACAACAACAGTGTCCAAGAATGTGAGAACTGATCAGGCACCTGAGGTTTATTAAAGGAGCTGGAAGGGTCAGTGGCATGACTGTGGGGGGAGGGTTGGCCAGGACCACTACTTAGGTCTGCCCACCTTATATCTGGTCCACGTGTGTTACCTTGCACCACGCTCTCCTGCCTGTGGAATCCTGTGGCTCTCCGCTCATCCATGCTCATCCAAATAATTCTCTTTTTGGAACTGGTGATCGCTTCTACTGCCCTCCCCTCACCCTGTTACAGCCCCTCGCTCATGAAAACCCTCAGGGCGAGAGAAATTCTTGCCTTCTTTTAAGCTTTCGAGAATGAGAGTTGCACGTCACTTTGCCTTGCCCCATGCTCGATCTGATGGAAGTGCGTTTCTTACACTATTACATCTCTTAGTGCACATTGTTTGGGTCTGGAGTCTGGGCCAGGGGGAGCTTGCTGATACAGCAAACGTCTGAAATCAGCCCAGACATTTGAGACCTGCCAAGGACTCAGAACAGAGGCAGACTAAGACATGACCCACAAACGTTTAGCTATGGGTAGGTGGATCTTCTTCTGTAGGAAAGTCATCCAATTTGGCCCGATTTTAAAAGTTTGTACTAAACAGCCTTTAGTTTGGAATGAAGAACAGAAATTATATGACAAAAGGTTTAGTGGTAAAATTTTAAGTTGAATCATAGTAAATTACCAATATTTGACTCGTACAGCTCTACAAAAAGGGCAATTTTGTTTCCAAAAAAAATCTAACCTAGTGATAAGTTTGGTAAACCCTACATCCTCTTGGAAATTCAAAGAAATGCTCTGAGAAGTCCTGCAGTAAAGAAATTTATTTACTTATATAATCATTCAATACATTAGCCCAGACTTCTTCAAACTTGGATCTCTTGTATTTTTGTTTGTTTGTTTCACACTTAATAGTATCTACAAAATATGCTATAAGAAATATTGATATACATTTGGCAGACCTTGGGCTTCATTTCCTACCAATCCTTCCCCCAGTAATAGCAAATGCGTCCCAAGTATAGTATACAACCTTAAACTTCTATATGTCTACCATAATTTTCCCTCCTTTCCACCTGGAAAATTCATTTCCACATTCAAAACCCAGGGCAGTGGACCTCCATTCTTTGGGAAAACCTTTCAGACTCACCCAGCAAAACAGAACAACTCTTCTCTGAGTAGAAGAATCCCTGCCAGGCTGGTTCTGGGTGCTCACTGGGCACAGGGGCCCCAGGCTCCTTGTCCAAGCTCCCCCACCTCACCCAGTTAGGAAGACTCTTTATGATGACTTGGAGCATAAAATCACAAGAAGGCACTGCTATCTTCTTACCACACACATGCTTTGTAAGGAAGGAGTGATGTGGAGTTGAATAAGCATTTTATGACTTACACATAATCTTATTTATGTTTTTGCTTTTCACGTTGAATGGCACTTTAATTTTTGACTTGTCCCTCCCTGCTAGGCTTTGAGTTCCTTTAGTTTAGGAAACAGAGGTTATTTATTTCTGGGCCCCTAGATGTTAGCCTAATGTCCATCTGATGTCTGAGAGATCATGAGAACCCAATATTTTTTTCTTTTATCATTTGCATGAATTTAATGTAAAGAGTAAAACAATAATAAAGTGCTAGGTTCTGGTAGAGGAGCCCCTGTCATGGGCATTCTGAACCACAAGACCTAAAGGTGAACAGGGGAGCTGAGAAACTCAAATCTGAAGAAAGAACTGTGGCATTCTGATAGATCGATAGCAAGGAGGTTACACACACCAGCTCATCCGGATCATCCTAATCCATTCTAGGTCTGATGTCAGCCTGGCTGGGATCTCAGCTGAGTTGTGCTCTTCTGAGTTCACCTTGGATAAGGAAAAGAAGCCCATCTCATTTGTCATGTATCAAATGAGTTGTTGGGTGCAATTGAGTCAAATCCAACTCATACCAACCCAAAGAACACCAGAACGAAACACTACCCAACACTGCCATGCACACGATCTTTTTACATTTGAGCCCATTGTTGCAGTCACTGTGTTTCTTCTCATTTTGAGTCATGCCACACCAGCAAAAGGAGATCCCAGGGACTTTACTCCATTTCTATCATTAAGGTTTATTCTACTTTGAGAAGGCAACTCTTCCCCAGTCATTTCTTGAATTCCTTCCAGCCTGGGGGGCTCATTTTCTGGGACTGTGTTTGACAGTGCTTCTCTGCTATTCATGTGGTTTCCAATGGCTAATTGTTTCTGGAGTGGACTTCCACATCCATCTCCCTAGTGTGTCTGGAAGCCCAGCTAAAACTTGCCCACCATGAGTGGCCCTGCTAGTATCTGAAATACCAGTAGCATAGCTTTTAGCATCACAGCAACACATAAGCCCCCACAGCATGACAAACTGGCAGACACATGAAGTAGGTATTTTAAAAATAATACACAGTATGTGTGATGATACCTGAAAATGGATACCCCTTTAAGCTGCTAGGGGAATATTAATTATCACAACTATATGTTTCAATGGCCTGCAGTAGTACCATTGTGGTATCTGATCTCATCAGATCTTGGAAGCTAAGCAGGGTCAGGCCTGGTTAGTATTTGGATGGGAGACCGCCTGGGAACACCAGGTGCTGCAGGCTTGGGAGAAGGACCTGGCAATCCACTCCAAAAAAAAAATCTACCGTTGAAAACTATGAATAGCAGAGAAGCACTTATGATACTGTTTCATCTGTTGTACATAGGGTCGCTCTGAGTTGGACACCAACTCAACCGCACTTAACAACAACAACAACAACAACATATGTTTCAATACCTAAAGCATCCATGACAAAATGTGCTTGTCCCTTAGCCCAGTACTAGAGGCAAGAATTCGTTCCTAGCCAGGAGAGTCAATAGCAATGTGAGGAGTGTCAGGAGAGAATGGAAATTGTGGAGCAAATCCCACATTGGGGTAAGACTTGGTTCCTAAGACCCTTCCTAAGCCATCTTCTCTAGCAACATAAAAGTGTCATGATGAGCATGGGGTTTAGATAGAGACCAAGATGGAATAAGCACTTTGAGGGCATTAGTTATATTTTGCTACAGACAAAATTTGGGAGCACAGCCAAATTCACTCAAGCTTGGACTTTCAAACGGGCGTCATCTCTACAGGCATTGTGGACAGGACATCCGTTGTTATTTAGTGATCCCTAAGGAGACATGAGGGCTGGGATTTAGCTCAGTTGGTAGAGCACCGTTCTGCAGTCTCTGAAGTCCCAAGTTCGATTCCCAGCACCACAAAATGGGAGAAGGATGTGGCAACCCACTCCCAAGACAATCCTGAAACAGTCAGCCATTGAAAACCCTATGAGGGTCGCTATGAGTCGGATGTTGACTCAACAGCACCTAACAACAACAACAACAAGGAGACATGAGCTGTGCCCCGGGCATCATTCTCCATAGGCTCTCCCAACCCCCATGATCATTTGCCATGGGAGTTAAAATTACAGCATGGTATGCAATTTGAAGGCTATGCTGGCGTTATTAATAATGCAAGGTCTTTGCATGCTGCATGATAGGAATTGTGTTGCTAATTATATTACTATGAACGTGGTTTGGAGTATTACTAATGAAGGAAATATCAATACTTAAAAGCCTCATCGGCAGTAAGGCTTTTTTTCAGAAATCATGAGCCAGCCTGTAACCATTAAATACTCTCTTGCTTAAAGGCATTAATCTGTACTCCCTTTGAATACACTTAATTAAAAATTTCAGCTTCACAAGAATTGATGTTTTGATGTAACCCCAACATGCAATTTTATTGGAAACAAAGTCTTTTACATCAGCACCCATCTGTTCAGCCAGGATGACATCTCTCACAGGATGCCTGGTGATGGTGGGGAAATATTAGGGAGCTGGCCTTCTATGTCAGAGTCTTACTCTCCTGGGAAAAGCTTCAGCTTTTTGAGCAAGCAAGAAATCACATGCAGAATCAAAAAGAGGTGTGCACCCTAAAGAATAGGGTTCGTTTCACTTGAAATCACCTTTTTATCATCATTTTTTATTTTGTTATTTGCTTATCCAATTAAAACATTCCAATTGTATATATTTTTGGTACACTATGAGTCGGACACGACTTGATGGCACCTAACAACAACAACATGATATTTTGATAGATGTATACAATGTATGGGCTAAGGTTTTCACTCAGTTGGTAGAGTGTTGCTCTGCACTCTCTGAGCCCCTGGGCTCCATCCCTAACACTGCAAAAACAGGCCAAGGACCTGGCAGCCCACTCCCAAAACGATCAGCCATTGAAAATTCTGTGCCTAGCAGAGAAGCACTGACATAGTGCTGGGCATGGCACAGTGTTGGGGAGTGTTTCATTCTGTTGTGCAGAGGGTAGCTATGAGTCAGACCCAACTGGACAGCACCTGAGAACAACATACAAAATATAATGATCAAATTAGGACAATTAGCATTTCCTTCCTCTCCTTAAATACATACCATTTTTTTGTATTGGAGACCTTCTAACTCCACTATTCTAGCTCACTATAGAATGTACAACACATTGCTATGAACTATACTCACCCCACAGTGCTCTGGAACTTTATAACTTATTCTTCTTGGGTAGCTATAGTTTAGTTGCTTGTTAAAGGACCTATTTCTATGAGTCTGCTTTAGTCCATTTTGGAGCTCAGCAGCCAGAGCTGTGAGTTCACTGTTCCCTGTGCATGTGCATAGTCTCACACACATGGTTTTGCCTTGCCTCTTTAAATAAGTGACATAATTGTTATTTGCATTTTTGTACACATGAATTTTTATTAAGTTCAGAAAGGGACTCATTTATCCTAAGCCTAAGCAACATTTTGATAACACAAGATTTTGATAACACTGAGGCTTGAAGGGCAGAGGCACATAATTTGTAGATCCAGCTAGCCTTTGAATTTGCACCTGATTCTAAAACCCAGGCCCCTTCCTGGCTTCCTTCAGGCTCGGGCCAGTGACTCTCACATTTAGGGTAACCAACTTCTGTGTTATGGACCTGGGGGTCTTTCTAGGGTGTAGGGCTTCCACTTTTAAATCTGGGTCAGTTCTGGGCAAACTGTAACAAGTTGGTCACCCTGATACTATACCATAATTTCTCCCTCCCTCCATCATCCCAGTGGATTGAGATCATGGGTTTATCTAGAAAAGAGATTAGACTCTACTGACTGACTCCCCCCTAAGAAATGGTTCCCAACTGAGGAAAGTCAAAATGACACACAGAGGGAGTAGTTTGTCACAGAGAAGGAAAGCAGTTCCCTAAAGCAAACAGCAGTCAAGGAATCAAAAGACCCATTGCTCTAGGAAAAGCTGTGGTGAAAGATCTCTTTAAAGTATGGAAAAGTAAAGATGTCACATTGAACACAAGGGTGCATCTGACTCATACCATGGCATTTTCAGTCACATCATATGGTTGTGAAAGCTGGACATTGAACAAGGGAGACAGGAGAAGAATTGATGCTTTTGAATTGTGGTGCTGGAGACGTCTATTGAATATACCATGGACTGCCAAAAGAACCAACAAATCTGTCCTAGAAGAAGTGCAACCAGAGTGCTCCTTGGAAGCAAGAATAGCCAGACTGTGTCTTACATATTTCAGACATGTAGTCAGGAAAGATCAATCCCTAGAGAAGGACATCATGTTCGGGAGAGTGGCAGATCAACGCAAAAGAGGAAAACCCTCCACCAGATGGATTGACACAGTGTCTGCAACAATGGTCTTAAACATAAATAAGATTGTTTGCCTGACACAGAATCGGCAAGTGTTTCGATCTGCTGTACATAGGGGTTGCTATGAGTCAGACTGGACTCAACGGCACCTAACAACAACAACAAAGCACGCAGGTGTTAAGAAGTCACACTAAATGGCCCTGAGATAGTTGAAGAAGATTCCCGTGGTTCTGGGTTTGGGGAAGCATCATGGCTATTGTTCAGCGGAAGATGTCATGGAGGCAAATAAGCAGACACCATCTATCAGGGGGACAGGGGAAGAGCAACGATTGTCAAGTGTTCAGCTCTGCAAATAATGCAGAGCTGATTTAAGAAGCTCTCCATGAACCCACCAAAGAGTAGCAGGCTCCACGATTTCACTAATAAAGTTGAAAATATACTGGTATTAATACAGCTGGCACTGAAGAATAGGAAAGAGATGCCTGGAAGTTTGTCAGCTTATTAATCATCCCTTTGTAAGCGCTGTTTTTACTTTCGCTGCTGCTACATCAAACCGCAGTTCATTGGCTGAAGGCCAGGCTGGCTTTCGTGTTGGCATCTTACCCTGTGCTGTGGGGCTGTGCTTCTTGTCCATTTTTTTTAATACTGCAGACTTCCTACAATTCAGTCTAAAAATAGCAACGGTTCTGTGAAAAACACAGCATTTGTGCTTAAGCCACAGTAAAGAAATACAGAGTGTGTGTGTGTGTGTGTGTGTGTGTGTGTGTGTGTGTGTGTGTACCTGGAGAAAACATTGTGAGGCCTAAAACCTATAATTTGTTATGATCTAGAAAGCTTTATTTTTTGGCAAACTGAAAATAAAGAAAAAATTTAAGGGTAAAGTGGAGAGAGAAGGATAGAGAGAAAGACTTATTGTTTCCCCAAAACTATCTCTGCATAATCTGTGTTTATTTTTAGTGCACAAAATAATCATGCTAAGCTAGAATGCAACCTCAGAAGAAGGCTTTTATTAGAGAACTTCATTCCAAAAGGGAGCTGTGTTGCTCTCAGGTCAGGTCTGATTCTGCTTTCTCTCATTAGTTAGAACAGCAAAGTAGTCATGGGAAAACTATTGGTTGGGATATTTCCTTATGTGACCCTTTGCAAAATGATCTCCTTTCTGCCTGCTTCTGAACAGAAACTCCCTCGATTAGAATGATTCCCAAGCAAAGTTTTCCTGTCTCGCATCCCTGCTTTTACTGTCTCTGTCCATGTACTTAGCTCTGTTAATGCTGAAGTACAGCAGATACAGTGATGGCTTCCCTAAATCCATGATTTATTTTACACCCAGAAGAACTTGAAGAAGACAAATAACATTTGAGAAGCCATATGAACCTGAGAGAGCTGCCAAGGACACGGGTGAAGAGAGACGGGATGCATTTCATGATCAAAATGAAGAGTGGCAACAGCGATAAGGTCTCCTTGCTGCCTAAACAGAAAAAGTGAATGGTTTGCATATCTGCCATATCAGGTGCTAGGGATTGACGCAGAACTCTTCAAGCCTATGTTGTTGGCCTTGTGGAAAAATTAAAGGAAAGGAAATGTCATTCTGCAGCTTCACACATGATCGTGACAGCGATAGGAGATTGGGAACTTGTCATTTTCTAAGCTGTTTCCGAAAGATACTCTGGGGATCCAGGGTTACAGGAAGGTAATGGAGGAACCAGGGCAGCCCAGAGCTAGCCACGTGTTTTTCTTTCAGGCTCAACTTCATCACTGTGTGCCAGAGGAGGAGACAACTTTATGATAGGAGAGGGTAACAGAAAGAATGTGGACAGCAGAATAATCTATTTGTACAATAGGTGTGTACAGAGCACTTGCTGTTTGCTGAACACCCTTCTGTATATGGATTAAAGGAACTATGTGCAAACTGCTTACATGAGTTTCTAGCCACAAGTCTGGAAGGAAAGCACTTAATGTCTCTTAAAAAAATTAGTGATGGCCTCTGAAAATGTGGGTCATAAATCCTACCCCATAATGTCATGGTGAAGGTACGAGGAGGTAATTAATGAGGGATGAATCACCTAAATCTCTGTAAGGCTCAGACTGGTCATTGGTAAGGTAAAGAGAGTAAGACCCAACCCAAAGAGCTGTTGTGATGCTCAGATTGGGTGACAGAACTACTACTTGTGTACCAGCTCCCCAAACAGCAGCTGGCATCTTTAGGATTCATTATGCTGGGTCACATAAATAAAATTCAAGAGAACACCAACTTCAGGAAAGCCTCTGTGATAATAAATGGGAACCTGTAGTTTCAGTCCCCCAACTGTCCGCTTGTCATGCTGTGGGGACTTGTGTGTTGCTGTGATGCTAAAATCTATGCCACTGGTATTTCAGATACCAGCAGGGCCACCCATGGTGGACAAGTTTAAGCTAAGCTTCCAGACTAAGACAGACTAGGGGGAAGGACCCGACAGTCCACTCCCCAAACAATTATTCATTGAAAACCCTATGAATAGCAGAGAAGCACCGTCAATTATAGTGTCCCAAAATGAGCCCTGTACGCTAGAACGCATTCAAAAATGGCTGGGGAAGAGTTGCCTTCTCAAAGTAGAGTCAACCTTAATGGAGAATGGGGTAAAGCCTCTGGGACCTCCTTTTGCTGAGATGGCAGAACTCAAATGAGAAGAAACATAGTGGCTATAACATTTGGCTCATACATAAAAAGATCGTGTGCATGGCACAGTGTTGGGTAGTGCTTTGTTCTGCTATACTTAGGGCTACTATGAGTTGGACCCAACTTCACAGCACTAACAACAAACTAATTTCAGTAACTTTGTCTGGACCATCAAAGTGAGACTTTATCATGCAAAAGATGCCAGAGAAAAGTAGGTGCGCGCTGACCCTCATTTCATCTGTTTTCATACCAAAAGAATTTACTTTATACTAGAGATGACCTGGCTCCTCTTCAGGATTCAGGATGCTAGACCCTGGCTCAGATCGCAAGGGACATGGAGATGGACTTTGTTCTCAGTATGCCCTGAGGAAGCTTCCCTTCTACTCGGAGGCAAATCTCACTGACAGAATTCCAGAACAGGAAGTCCTAAGAGTCACCCATGACAAGAATCTTCCAAAAATTAACAACAAGGACTGAGATTAGACCTAGCTGAAAATAAACATCTGATCTGAAAAGGAGAGAACCATACCACGTGCCATAAGATGGAAAGAAAAAGACCTTGAGCAAGATGGAGATCACATCTCCAGGGCTGAACCCGGCTCAGCAGGCGTCCCCAGTGGTGTCCCCAGTGGTGAAAAATACCCAAGAGTATCCTAGCTTCCACATTTCTATAACTTCTGGAGTCTTATCATCTTCGCTTACTGGTTTATAAATAATTTGGGGATTTTTGGAGTCTTGTCATTGTCGCTTGCTGGTTTATAAATAATTTGGGAATCTGAGATTTCCTCCAAATCTGGAAGCCTAGAGTGAACGTGATTGCATTTTCTTGATTTTCTTGCTGGAAGGTATCTGGGTTCCTTCTGCCAACTAGACCATGCATCTCCAACAAATATGCTCCCCCCACCTCCTCACTCCCCCAGGGGGCCTGAGAGACCAGGCTTTCTTACATCTTGGGATTCAGTGAACAGGTTAGGCAGGTGTCAGCTATAAAATCTCACACACTCACACACACACACACACACACACACACGCACACACACACGCACACACACTCCACCCAAAGATAATGGGTTGATCCATTGGCTCAAACAGCAGCAGACTTTCAATATTATCTGCAGATCTTCTGTAAAGGACTCAGGGACAAGGAATGTCCTCAAAGCAACAAAAACAATGAGATAAACCATGTGGAGGAAGACAGAAAGGGATGCTCCCCCCATGAGCAACAATACAGAGATAGAGGGAAAAACTACATCTGTGAGCCCTCCAAGGTTTATAATATACTCTGGCAGAAAATATGCCCAGTGAGATTAGAAATGATAATATATTTTTCTCCTTCCTTCCTTTCTTCCTTCCTTTCTTCCTTCCTTTCTTTCTTCCTTCCTTCCTTTCTTTTTCTCTTTCTCTTTCTTTTTGCTTTCTTTCTTTTGTTGTGGTACTTAAGAGCTGAACCCAGGACCTCACACATACTTTGCAAGTGTTCTAAATGGGCTGCACCCCCAGCCCATTTTTTATATAGATATATGGCTTCCAGAGATCTTGGTTTGAACTGTGACTGTGCATTAAGAAGAGTGGACAGGAGTCATCACTCTCTCTTCTCCTGTGTCCCTAGCACCAGAGCTGCAGAGTGAACTTGGGCTGTGGGCATAATTTCTCCTCCCTCATGAGGTCCCCACATATCTGTTCTTTGCCCATGTCCTTTATAAATTGGCCCACAAGCCAGATTTCTTCTCAAGAATTTATCCTCATAAAATCTCCCCCTCTCCTACCAGCTCCTGCCTATACCTCACTGTCTTGGATGGCATAGCCTGAGTCTGCCATTTGGAACCTTGCTGTGGCCCAGCACAGACATATTCTTCAGCAAGGCTGGCAGAAGACTCTAGCTGCTTAGTGGGCTTCTCCCCATGTCCTGGAGGCCTCACACATTGGCACGGCTCTGTATAAACCTTCCCATACCTCCTGACTTACTCAGACCACAGGCCAAGGTCCTCAGTATGACAGCCATGACCCACTTCCTCACAGCCTCTCTCCCATCTCCTCCTCCTCTTCCCCTCCTTCTCTCCATCCAGACACACTTCTCTCCTAGAAGTTTCTCAAAGTCCTCAGGCCTTGACTCTTGCTATTGCCCTTGCTCAGAGTGCTGTTCCCTCTACCTGGGATTTTTTCCCAAAATATCTCACTTCCTAACTTCCTCTTGGGGCTGGAGTTTAGCTCAGTTGATAGAGTGCTGTTCTGCACTTTCTAAGGACACAGGTTCAATCCCCAGCACTGCAAAAATGGGAAAAGGACCAGGCAATCCACTCCTGAAGCAATTCCAAAGCAATCAGCCACTGAAAACCCTATGAGGATTGCTATGAATCAGACACAACTCCATGGCACCCAACAACAACAACTTCCTCTAAGATTTGGGTTGCCAAATAAATTACAGGATACCTCATTAAATTTGAATACCAGATAAATAATGAATTAATATATTGTCTGCAGCCATACCATCCTGACATCCGATCCCATCTGATCTCAGCAGCTAAGCAGGTTCAGGCTGGTTAGTCCTTAGATAGGATACCTCCTGGGAATACCACATGCTGCTCGCTGGGGAAAAGGACCTGGCAATCCACTCCTGAAACAATCCACCATTGAAAACCCTCAAAATAGCAGAGAAGCACTGACATAGTATCAGTCATGGTAAAGTGTCAGGGAGTGTTTGGTTGTATTGTACATAGAGTCACTATGAGTTGGACTTGACAGCACCTAACAACAACATTAATATATTATCTTAACAAATTATTTATTTTTGTTGTTGTTGTTAGGTGCCATCGAGTCAGTATCCGACTCATAGAGACCCTCACAGGGTTTTCAATGGCTGACTGTTTTGGGATTGCCTTGGGAGTGGATTGCCAGGCCCTTCTCCCATTTTTGTGGTGCTGGGAATTGAACTGGGGACCTCAGAGACTGCAGCGCAGTGCTCTACCAACTGAGCTAAATCCCAGCCCAAATTATTTATTATTTAAATTAAAATATAACAAACATCTTGCATTTTTATTTGCTAAATATGGCAAACTTACCAAAAATTTTTATTCAGAAGTCACCTTTTGGATGCTTGCATTCATTTTCTATTGCTGCTAAGACAAATTGCTGCAGACTTAGTGGTTTTAAACAACAATAATTTATTGTCTTACAACAGACCAGAAATCTGCCATCAATCTCACTGGGCTAAAGTTAAGGTGTCGATAGTGAAGTTCCTTTCTGGAGGCCCAAGAGGACAACCTGTTCCCTTGTGCTTTCCAGCTTCCAAAGATTGCCACATCCCTTGGCTCAGGGCACCCTTGTATCGTCAAAGCTAATGAGGTCAACCAAGTCCTCCTCATGATGCTATCTTCTAATTCTGCTGTCTGATTCCTTCTTCTACTTTTAAATATCTATGTTAGGGTCCTCTGAAGATGCAGAACCAATAGAATAGATAGGTAGGTAGATAGATAGGTAGGTAGAAGGATGGATGGATGGATAGATAGATAGATAGATAGATAGATAGATCTCCTATTGAAAAGATTAGTTAAGGGAACTGGCTCACGTGATTATGGAGGAAGAGAAGATCCACAATAGGCTGTCGTCCAGCTGGAGACCCTGAGAAGCTGGTAGCACAGCTCAGCCCAAGTCTGAGGCCCCAGAATCAGATAAGCCCAAGGTAGAGCTCTCGGTCTGAGGTTATAGGCCAAAGAATTTGGGGATCCCCTGGTATAAGTTCTAGAGTCCAAAGGCCAGAGAATCTGGAGTGCCAACATCCAAGGGCAGGAAAAAAGCATGACAGGCTCCAGGAAAGAAAAGAGAGAGAAGGGGAGGACTTTCCTTGCCTTTGCTTTTTTGTTCCCAGCAGACGAGGTGGTGCCTGGCCACCCTAAGAGCAGATCTTTCCCACTCAGGCCACCAACTCACAGGCCAGCATCCTCTGGAAACGCCCGCACAGACATGCCTGGAGATTTGCTTTCTCAGATCTCTATGCCTTAAACCAGCCAAGCTGACACCTCAAATCATCAGGATATCCTTGTTTTCCTATTAGGCCCATCTGAATAACCCAGTGCAATCTTTCTAGCTCAAAGTCCACTGACAAGCCTCCTTAATTCCTTGTGCCATGACATAAGCTGACATCTTCACAGCTTCCTGGGATCAGGACAGGGACATGGCTGCAGAGCCAACTTTCCGCCAGTCTCCTTGCCTTCAGTCAAAGTGTCCAGATTGTCAACCTTCCCAACTCCAGTGTTTCATACCTTCTTTCCCCGCTTGCCTTTTCTCTTTGGTACTATCACTAACACAGCACACCTTTGGCTTATTTACTTTTTTATTATCTGTCTCCTTTACTAGAATGTAGTGCCGTTAAGAGCAATGATTCTCTTTTTTCTGATTACAGCATTTCCAGGACCTAGAACAAACATGGTGTGTTGAATGAGTGAATGAATGAATGAAGGAAAGAACCACAGCCTCTGCTGGCTCTGCTTTCATAAAGCACTGCCATCATTCATATGAATCTGCATTTCTTTTCTCTTTTCTTTTCTCCCTTTATTAGTAAATCTTGGTGGGGTACAGAGTAATACAGCATTGGCTTTTTCCATTATGCAACTATTACATCACTTTGGGTTACATTTTTATCAAGTTACAAGGATTATGGAAATTTTTGACTAATATGTAGTAAAACTCATGCATATTTGGGTTCTATTCCCCTACTTTTCCCATGGACACATGAAGTTGCACTGTTTACACTGAGATTATCCTCTCCCTCTTTATCCTTCTACACTGAATGAATCTGCTTTTCACCAGATTCCCTTCTATTGCTGGGGTGGGGAGCCGGCTGCAGTCCAGGGTTCCCAGGCTCCCAGTGACCAGGCAGCCGGAGAGCACTTGAGCAGCAGCAGGCTGCATTATTGAAAACTCTCTCCCGTCCTGTGTGTCAAGAAGAGCTGGAGGGCTGTTGCCTGGCGGTGGCTCCCAAGAAGGCAAGCACATGTTCCAAATGCAGCCTAGCTCTGGGTTCCTGGCACCGAGAGAGAAAAGGTCGGATCCTACTGAGCACAGCCCACAGATGCTCCCTCCCAGCAGCCTTGGGGATGCCTCTCCGAACCCAGAATGCAAAGCTCTGCCAGGCTTGTGGGTATCTGCACCAGGGCAGGATTCAGCCATAACCACTCGGTTAGCATTCAGAGGGGATTACAACTGCACCAAGAAGATAGCCACGTTCTTTGAAAACTCTCCCGGGCAGCTCCCAAGGCCCACATCCCGATTCCCTTTCCCACAGTATTAAGATTATACGGCCCCGTTTATAAATGTTAGTGTTTAAATGTTATCCCATTGCCAGAACGCAGTCTCTCAGTTCCCTGGGGAAAATAACGCACATGCCTTGGGAAGCTATCTGTTTGCACTGAGAAATGGATGCAAGGTACAGCTCGCTGCTCCCTGGGCTGGGGGTCAGTGTGCCCTGTTTGGAGACCCAAAACAGCCAGTGTTTCTTCACCAAACACGTGAAAATGCCACTGTGTTTGTTAGCTTTTCTTCATGCTTTGGAAATGTGGATGACAGAAAGCCACTGTGACATTTACCATACTTCAGTGAAGCGCTCATTTTAATGGCATTTGCCTACATTATCTGGGCCTCAAAGCTCTCCGTGGGGCAGACACGGAGGCTTTGACTCATCCGACCCCTGCCTGCTTGCTCACTGCCACCCCTCTAGTCAGCCTTCCTGGGGACCTGCTCAGCCCACCACGTGCGTTCTGCAGTCCCGGCTCACTGTGGCATTTGGAGGTGTTTCCTCTCTGCCTGAGCTGGCCTCCCAACCTCTGTCCTGGGTGCCTTCTCTTTCACCTGGCTGACTCCTAATTCATCTGTGTGTCTCAGCTTAAACATCTATTCCTCCTGGAAGCCCTTCCTGACACGGTTTGCCCTTCTCCTTTAGAACGTTGTTGTTGTTGTTGTTGTTGTTGTTGTTGTTGTTGCTAGGTGCCATCAAGTCAGGTCTGACTCACAGCAACTATTTTCATAACAGATGAAACACTACCCAACACTGCCAAGTCTGGCACTATTGTCAGTGCTTCTCTGCTATTCATAGGGTTTTCAATAGCAGATTGTTTTTGAAAGTGGGTTGCTGGGTCCGTCTCCCAAGCCTACAACACCTGGTGTTCCCAGGCGGTCTTCCATCCAAGGACTAACCAGGTCCAACCCCTACATAGCTTCAGAGATCTGACCGATGCCAAGGTGGTGTGGCACAGGCCTTCTTTAGAATGTGCAGCCCAATTCCAAGTCTTGTGGACACATGTCGCTCCCTCTAACAGGGAGGCTGGGGGAGAGAGCAGTGTCGCCAATGGTCACCACCATGTCATCAGTGCCCTCTCCCCTTCCTGAGCACACAGAGGGCCTTGATGAATACCATCGGATGCAATCTTGATGATTTGCCTCAGGTTACTTCAAATACGAAGTGGAGGAAGTAGATCTGACTCATTTTCTGATGTCATAATCCCCTATTTGATTTTGTTTTCCATTCTATGACATTCATGGATTCAAGTACTCATTCATTTACCAACATTAGACTCACTGTTTGAGGCTAGGTGATACATAAGAGAAATAAAATTAAAGAATGGAACACAGCCCAGCTCTCTGGGTTTTCACAGTGTACCGCAGGACACTATCGCAGTTAATTTTAGGTGTCATCTGGGCTATAGTTCCAGTTATTTAGCGACACATGATATAGGTGACATGAAGGTATTTTGTACATGTAGTTCCATCTGTAATTGGTTGACTATAAATTAAATGTGAAGTGGGTGGGCCTCATCCAATAAGGTGAAGGTCTTAGGAACAAAATCTGAAACTTCCTGGAGAGGGGGAAATTCTGCCTCAAAACCACAGCCCTCTTTCCTGCTGGAGTGCTAGCCTCAGAATCTCTATGGTCTTGAACATCAAAATCATGCCAACTCATGTGACCCAATTCCTTAAAATAAATAAATGCTTACACGCACACCCCCTACCCCTACCATGAGTCCTGCTTCTCTTTAGAACCTGAACTAATTCTTTGATGGCTAACACAGGGACAATGTGTGCCACAGGCTACTCAGAGTAATCCTGAACCACCTGCCTTCCTTTTCAGCCCCCTGGCTCAACTGAAGCCACGGCAATTTGTCAATCAGAATTTTGAAAACTTATCTAAAAGTGGTTCCTATGGGAGAAGGGCCTGGCAATCCACTCCCAAGGCAATCCCGAAGCACTCAGCCATTGAAAACCCTATGAAGGTCACTATGAGTCGGATACCGACTCGACGACTCGACGGCACCTAACAACAACAAAAGTGGTTCCTACCCCTTTAGAAAACAGATGGTACTCCCCAGATGAGTGTTAATGATAAAGTGGAGATTTCCTTTTCCCTTTGGAAATATCTAGCCACCATGCTGTAGAACATAAAGATGCTGTTAGAACATATGGATGCTGGCTCTCTCTCTCTCTCTCTCTCTCTCTCTCTCTCTCTCGTTATCTTCTGTACTGGAGGATTAAATCTAGGCCCTCCCTCATGCTAGGCAAGTACTCTACCACTGAGTGCATCCCCAACCCCTTTTTTACTTTTTATTTTGAGACACTAAACTTGCCTCTGGCCTTGAGCTCTTGATTCTCTTAGCTGTAGATGGTGTCTTTGTGGAAATAGCCCAATAATCAGAACTAGTGATGTACAGGATGGACATAGTGACCAAACATTGTATACCTCTATTGTATCATCAAAATCAAATTTTCAGGTTGTGTGTATATAAACATAGATGTGCATGTACACATGTACATATATATACATAAGGCAAGGAGCATCCAGGAAATTTTAACACATCCTAACAACTTTCAAAATATTCCCTGTGAAGTTACTTCGCCCTAGTATCAGTCATAATAAACATGTGTAAAGCACCCTCCTTAGGCTAGGACCCAGGTAAATTCTTTAAATAGATTTTCTGCTATCCCAGCTTTGCAGATGGGGAAACTAAAACACCAAGAGATTAAGTAACTCACCCAAGTATTAGGTAGCTGGAATTTAAACCCAAGCCAATGTTTAACAATGCCCATGGGGTGTCTGTACACCCAAATTTCATCTTTACATATTGCCTAATTTCTTACAAACTATATATGTCCATCAGAGTCCACCTAGGAAAAACCAGAATATATGTGAGGTAATTTAATATGAGAAATTTAATATGGTGAATTTTGTTTTGTTTTTTGGTTTTTTGAGACAGGGCCTCACTGTGTACCCCACACTGATTTCAAACTCACTGTGTAGACCTGGCTGGCCTTGAACTTACTATATAGCTCAGGCTGTCCTTGAACTCATGGTCCTACTGCCTCTACTGCCTGAGTGCTAGGATTACAGGCATCTGCCACCACGGTTGGGTCTAATATGACAAGTTATATATAAAGATATTGGAGCCAAACAAGCAACAAGAGGAAGATGAGACAGCCCTAAGATTGGTAATGTCACCTCTGGGGATATAGGAACAAAGGTAGTTGCTATTACTACCAGGCCACTTGGTAGAAACTGGAAGTATTAGGGACCTGTCTGGTGACAGCTACTGGAGAGGCCACCTGAACTTTAGAGAGAACAAGAAAGACCTTTTCTTATTCCTTTAAGCTTAAGGTAGATTAAACAGTGTCCTTCAAAATTTCATACTTACCTAGAACCTTAGAACATGACCTTACTGGGAAATAGGGTCTTTGCCAATATAATCAAAGAATCTCCATATGAAATCATCCTGGATTTCAGACATGCCCTAAATCCAATACAGGTGTCCTTCTAAGAAGAGCAGAGGACACAGAGCCATGTAGGGAAACAGCCTTGGGAAGACAGAGGCAGAGATTGGAATTATGCGGTTGTAAGCCAAAAGAACACCAAGGGCTGTTGGAACCACCAGAAGCTAGAAGGAGACCAGAAAGGATTCTTCATCACAGTGTTTCAGAGAGCATGGCCTTGCTGACACCCTGAGTCCAGATTCCAGCCTCTGGGACTGAGAGAATAAACTTGAACCCTGTGAAGCTCACATTACTTGGATCTAGCCATCCTAGGAACACAACCCTTTTTGGCCTCCAACTGGCCAAACATTACCTGACACCAGTCGGCAAAGACAACTATGAAATATTGTACAAGGGTCTGTATCCTACAATATGAAGCTGGAAGGAAGGGACAGGGCTGGAAGCATTGTCAAGGGGATGCCCATGCTGAAAGATAGAGGTGAGGACAATGTCTGTGGGATCAGAAGGAAAGGGAATGTACCTCAAGGACCTTCATGGGGCCTAAGGGGTACAGCAGAAATCCTGAGCTTGGCTAGTCTCCTGGGGCTACCACAGCTCAGCAAAGCAGCCTGAACACATCTCCCAAGGGCCTTAGTGATCAGGTGGTGGCAGCCTCAGAAGTGAGATCAAAGAATTGGTATTGAAATATTCAGCCTGCTGGCTCCGGAGGAAGGATGATCTGATCATGACTGGAGTGGCAGCTGCTGAGGGGTAAAGCTGGCTCTGAGCCACCTGCCTTCCTCTCCCTAAGCCCAGAAGGGCCCCCAGTCCCCAGAGCCTAGGGGATCAGATACTTTCCTGAGTAATCAATTTGCAAAACAATTGAGAAAAGGCAAAGGGCCTCTTGGTTGAATCTTCAGATAAAAAGGAGGATATTTGGAATTTGACAACCAATCTACCTTTAATCCTATCAGGAAATAAATTCAAATCATAATCTGATGTTTTGGAATTGCACAGCTTCGAAGGTAAGGTATTTCCTTTCTTCGCTTGTTTTTCCTCTCTAGGGCAGAGTGGGTGTAGTCACATAGTGCATGTTTTTCATTCTTATCTGCTTCTGGGTGAGCATTGTTTGCTTTTTTCCCACTTTTTTCTTTTGTTTTTCTGTTAAATTCCATAATTATCTTTTTTCTCTCAGTTTCATATAAGTTCTCTTTTCATAGTATATTTCTTAATTGGGAGAGACACTGGCCCCGTTAGATAACAGTTCTTTTCTTAATCACCTCCTGCCCTCCAAGTTCTAATTCAGATTTAGCCAGAGGAACAATGTATCAGAAAAAATAACAACAATAACCTGTGGGTTGTAGATTTGAACTTTTGGTATTTATCTCTGATTCTACACAAGGACTATTATCAGAGACATTAGCTACTGAATGCTATGCGCCATTGGCTTGATTAGCACCGCTTGGAACATTAGTCCTTTTGATACCACGGTCCAGTGTAGGGGGTGTCGCTGACCTGAAAGGAGGCAGATCTCAGGTGGTAATGCAAAGGTTGGGGAGCAGCTTTGAATACAGTTGAAGCTTGGTTCAGTATCCTGTGGGGCGCATGCTTCCCAGTCAGGCCCGGATGTTCGGACAGGCGGGAGCACCACACACATAGATACTAAACACAATTCACTCAGGACCCTTGGGTGAGGGATGTGGACTCCTGGGATGCTGGTGGAGATGGGAGAAAGGAAAAGCCTCAGGCGCTTTCACCTTCCAGGGGCAAACACCCGTGTTGGTGGTCTCTGTGGTCATGAGGAGACAGTTCTTGCTTCCTCGGTGATCAGACGGAGAGCAGGTTCTTTCCTTGTTGATGGTCGCTGCGGGGAGAGCCTTCTTTCTTCACCAAAGGTCTGGGCAAGAGAGCAGGAAAGCTGTTTCCTCATCGGTGGTCTGGGAGGGAAAAGGGTCTTTCTTTGTTGGTGGTGGAAGATCCAGGCCAAAAAGGATCGAGCTGCTGCAGTGCAGCTCCTTATATAGCTCGCCCATGGAATGGCCTGAGCCAATCAGCTTTGAGTCCAATTGTCCAATCAAGTTCAGGGGATTTGTGAAGGGTTTTGCACAAACGTTCAACCAAGTTACTTTCATTTTCCCTAGATTTAGCCATTTTCCCAGTTTTGGGGTTTTTGCCAACTTCCTCCCAATTTTTCCCTCCAGTATCCATCAGGTCCATGGCCCATGGCCCATGGTTCAGGCCCCCTACCTTGGAGCATTATATCCAGGGATCCTATAAGTCTCAGAGAGACCATGTGATTCACTTCATAGGGTAGTTTACCAATCCCATGGCAGCCTGGTTTCCTGGCTCAAAGGGGCTAAGCTGCTAAGGCAATCAGCATTCTTCATAATAACAGTGTCCATCTTTTGAACATTGACCTTGATCCAGACCTTGGATTAAGGCTTGCCTAGGCTGTTTCAAATTGTCCAAGGTAAGTATCATTAGTTCTAATTTATGGATGAGGAAACTGAGATTCAAAGAGGCTGAAGTTCTTGGGCAAGAACACACAGCTGGTAAATGGCAGACTTGGAGGTCTGAACCCAGATGAGTGTAGTTCCAAGGTCTGTACCCCATCATGTAACACCTGACCTTTGCACACAGATGAATGCTATGTGCAAAGAACCGTACAGAGATGGTGGAAGCCTTTGAATTGAATTTCTTCAAAGCAATTTAAACCACTCGTGTTTGCAAAGGTAAACAACATAGCAGTTAGGAATTAATAGTACAGGGTTGGAGTTAGACACATTCAACTGAACTTTTCTCTGCCCTTCAGAGAGCTGTATTATCTTGGATACAGTATAATAGTCACACTTTTTATTATCAAATCTGGATGACTTAATGGCTCTGGGTCTGAATTTCCTCACCTGTAAAAATGGGCCAGGAGGTGATGAGGGTTAATGGCATAATTAGTACGTATAAGGTACATACTCCAGGGACAGGCATTGACTAGGCACTCAATAACTATTATTAAGTAGTGACTCAACAAATATTTGAGTATACCTAATACAACATAAAATAAAAAGGAGAGAAAAGTGAAACATGGCTTGCTGTAGATAAGGAGATGAACAAGTCCACAAGAAAAGAAAATTCCCAATGCCAATATAGATAATGGGATTAAAGAATTAATAATAAGTACTCTGCAGCAAAAACCTTAGGGTTTCTGACTGATGTGACTCAGGTGTGGCTTTTAGACAAGTGCAGGACTGCAAACTCCTACCAGTCTGCAAAAAGATAAGGAACTTTCTCTAGAATATAAATCAACTATGTCACTGGGTGGGGCTGGAGTTTAGCTCAGTTGGTAGAGCATCCCTCCATGGTCTCTGCGGACCCAGTTTCAATCCCCAGCACCGCAAAAATTGGAGAAGGATGTGGCAATCCACTCCCAAAGCAATCACAAAACAATCAGCCATCGAAAACCATGGGAGGCTTGCTATGAGTCAGATATGACTCAATGACATGTAACAACAACTATGTCACTGGGTACGTGGTTTTGTTCATGGGACATTTTTTGGTTTTGCTCTGCTTCTGCTGTGCTGGGGTTTGAACCCAGAGGCTCATGCATGATAGGCTACATGCAAGCTACCAAGCTACCACCAAGTTATATCCCTGGCCTTCATTGTTTTGGGGTTTGTTTATTTGTTTGTTTTGTTTTTGTTTTGTTTTATTGTTGGTTACAAAATGTTCTCGATGAAGGAAGCAGTGAACTGAGTGATGCTGTGCCTCAAGCCCCTCATTATAGCCTGAAGATGTGACCAGGCACTTGCAGCTAACATCCTCAGAATAATACTGTTCAAGTCAGGACTCACAAACACTCTCTGAAGATCAGCATAGTAAACATTTTGGGATTGTGAGCTGTATGCACTCTGTCCAACCACTCAACTCTATTGTAGCAAAAAACATCTACAGATAACATGGAAGCATTACCAGATTTAGCCCATAATCTATATTTTGGCAATCTCTGATTACGACAACTGCAAAAGCCGGGCACGGTGACGCACACCTGTAATCCCAGCCACTCGGCAGGCAGAGGTAGGAGGATCGCAAGTTCAAGACCAGAGGCAGTCTGTGTAATTTAGCAATACCCTGTCTCAAAAGAAAAATAAAACAAGTGAGCTGAGGGTTCAGCTCAGTGGTACAGCACTTACAAAGCATGCAATCGTGAGGCCCTAGGTTCAACCCCCAGTATCACCAAAAAAATAAAGATGACTGCAAAAAGGAAAGAAGTCTTAGAGGTAAGAAGAGAAACGTGAGCAGAGGCCTGGGCAGAGTGTTCATGTGGCATCCCTGAGTAGACCAAGGTACAGAGAGTAGGTGGCTCACACTCAGAGGGGATCATTCAGATAAGATGGAATGAAGGTGTTGGTACACAGAGCCTAGGCTGGGAGTTAACCAAATGCCAACCCTAGATGCCAGCCTTTTGTAGTTCACAGCCAATACTGACAAATACCACCTATTCCTTCTGTTCTGTTGCTGAGCTGGACCAGAAGAATTAGCATGAATGTACAGCTGAAAAGAATCTAATTCTGCCAGGAGAATTTCCAGGGGAAAAAAATAAATAAAAATGAAATAACATACCATCCACATTTGCTAGACCCTCTGTTAATATGAAATCACAGCTACCCTGGGACAGATCTAAGATCTTCCTACCTGGCCAGGACCTAAGTATGCATTTTAGCCAAGGCTTCTGCCCAGAAGAGGCAATCAGTCACTTAGCGGATAGACAGATTGATCACTTCTAAGCCCACAGGACTGTGCCTGATTTGTCTGCCCCTAACAAATGACTCCTTGCTATTAATCTGGCTAAGCTATCTATTACTCATCCATCCATCCATCTATCCACGTCCTCATTCAGCAAGTCCTTATTGTGATTACAGAATTCCATACCAAAGAGTCAATGTGGGGTCAGCATTGCTAGAAAGAAGAGCTAGAAAGTAAAGGCAGAAGCATAGGGGAGCAAGCCCAGCCTAACACTCTCACTGAATCTATAAAACAGGAACCTTTGAGCTTCCGTAGGATGCACACTGGCTTTCCTCTGGGGTATCAACCGGCCTTGGCAGACACCACATGTTGAGGGGCTTCATATTCAAAGAGAGATCTCAGACCTTGCTGGCTCCTGCCCTTTCCACAATGTCCTAGGATTCCCCTTAGTATCTCCAATACCACTGCAGGAGACCAAATTAAACTGTAACCTTGTATCCAGGCTCCTGCACAGGGTGCAGATGTTACCTTTCTTTTCAGACCAATAACCTGTGGCTTCTCTTTTCAGGCCAATGACCTGGTCCACTAGGAACTTTATGGCAGGCCCAACTTTGCAGATAAGATTGTTCTTCAAAATCAAAGGACCTTGCATTTTTATATTTCACTCCACAAGTGTGCCTATGAGTGGAGTGTGTGTGTGTGTGTGTGAGTGTGTGTGTGTGTGTGTGTGTGTGTGTGTGTGTGTGTAGTATGGGGAAGAGGCACCTATATTGTATCCTGGTTCAGACTTATTACAAGAGGGACTCTTTGCTTGAAGTCAATAGATGGGACTATAGTGAATATATCAACATCCAGAAATGTTGTACAAAATTTGAAAGACAGACTGCCTAACCTTCACCATATTCTCTAGAGGGCCTGAGACCTCAGAGAGAGCAACAATCATGGCTCCAAGATGATTTGGTTCGCACCCACAGAAGCCCCCTGCACCCACATCTTCCTGATTTCACTTCATAATGCTCCAGGTCTCTACCATTGCCGGGATGCAATGGCTTGCTGCCAGGGAAGATGGCTTTTATCTGAGTTAGTTCTGCCACCTACAGCACACAGCCCAGCAAAGCCCCTGCACCAGCACAGCGGAGACGGCGTCTCATCTGCATACATGAATAAGGGGAGGGGCTGGCAAGGCAGCCTGGGGCCTCTCACTGCAAGGAAATGGCTTTGGGGATTCTTGATTAGCATGCAGAGATGCAGGTGCCTCTGGCGTAGGTTACAAGGATTGGGAAGATATTTTTACATTAAAGGAGAAAGGAGAGAGTTTGAGAATCAGCTCCTGAAAAAAACAAAAAAAAAAAGACAAAAAAAACAAACAAAAAACTGTTGCACAATACCCAAAGAAGAAAGGTGTGGTAAAAGGAAAGTGATGAACTTCTGGGTTCTGGCAATAAAGGGAGCTTTCCCAATCCATCGCCTGCTTAATGCTTGGAGCTGGTTCTGCATCAAAACAGGTCCTCTTTGCCATCCAACTTGTCACCTAATGAAAAATAGTCGCTTCAGAAGGATGTGATTTCTTGACATGTTTAAACTGTGAACCCAGGGTAGGTTTCCTAATATGTTTAAATCATTTCTAAGGGGGCAGAATGCTCTTCCAGGGCAGACCTTCTGGTATTCTTTTTTTTTTTTTCTCCCCAGCAACTAAACTGAGTGCCTGACACAGAGGAAAACGCTCAAGAAATGTTTGTTGGTTTAAAGTAATAGAAATGCCAGTTGCTTTGCCATCTGTGCTTGCTAATATACAGTCCTCACGCCCACAGGTCACCAAGCTCTTACACCTTAGACGCATTATCTCACATTCTCACAGTATACAAGATAGATAGTTTTTCAGGTGAAACAGAAACCCAGTGTTATTAAGCAGCTCACCCAAGGACACTCACCTGGTGGCAGTCAAAATCCATACCTAGACCTCTTGGCTCATAAATCTGTGCTTGTTCCATTCCACCCATGCATCTTTCCCCATTGTAAGCTCACTTACAATGGAAGAGAAATGAACCAAAAGGAAATAGCTTGAAAAACTTTGTATTATTAAAAAATGTTTCCCAGTCCCTTGAATTTCTCTAAAAGCTTTCCTTACTATTTGTTGTTGTGGGTGGGTGCCATTGAGTCTGGTCTGACTCATTGCAACCCTGTGTACAACAGGAGACACTGCCCAATGTTATGCCATGCACACAATCATTTTGATCTGACAGTGCTTCTCTCCTGTTTGTGGGATGTTCAATGGCTAATTGTTTCAGGAGTGGGCTGCCAGGTCCTACTCCCTAGTCTGTCCTAGTCTGGAAGCTCAGCTGAAGCCTTTCTACCATGGGTGACCCTGTTGGTATCTGAATACTGGTGGCATAGCTTTAAGCATCATAGTAACATGAAAACCCCTACGGTATGGCAAACTAACAGACACATGGGGGGTCCTTACTATACTGTCTTAATAATGGATGCAAGTATTATCTGACCCTGTCTGGAACAGGGTTTTCTCCAAGGGATGATTCTTTCTCAGAGCCTTTATAGAGATGATTGTGGGGTCTTTCTCTTCATTTGGTCGCATATAATTTGATTTCCAAGAAGGAATTGTTAAAAGGGGATTACATACATAGTTGCCTACAGCCACACCACTGTAGCATCTGATCCTCTCAGATCTCGGAAGCTAAGCAGGGTCGGACCTGGTTAGTACTTGGATGGGAGACCGCCTGGGAACACCAGGTGCTGTAGACTTGGGAGAGGGACCTGGCAATCCACTCCCAAAAATCAATCCACCATTGAAAACCCCATGAATAGCTGGGAAGCACTGACAATAGTGTTTCGCCTATTGTATGTAGAGTCACTATGAGTAGAACACCAACTTGACAGCACCTAATGACAACAATATGACTATGACAACATAGTCTTCACCAAGTTGGAATACAGAGTTAATTATACAGCAATTCTGCTCTTTCACAGATTTTTCCTTATCAACATTGTAGATTTCAAAAGAGACTCCAAATTAAGCAAGAAGATGCATGAGATTAAAGATCAGCATAACCCATCCAAGGCTCATTACTTTCCTGGATTGCCTAGGGCCAGAGGCCTTTATCCCTGTGATGCACATTGTACTTGTATTGTTCCAGCCTTGAAATCTTGCTCTCTTCTTCCAGAGAACCTGCAAATGGAAGAAATTGACAGTTGGCCGTTAGATAGGGTTAGAGGTTTTGGCAAATGTAGATCATCAGTGGGTAAAAAGGGCTGAACGTTCTTTTCTCTTGATCATCATGCTTAGATTTGAGTAGGAAGGACTTTTGAGAAGTGAAAAGAGAGTAGAAGTGGAGCTGGAGACGGCTGCAGGTGCATGCACACCTCACAGTCTGTTACCCCTCCTGCAACCCCGAATCTGTATGTCAGAGGACCCGAAACTCTAGTAGTGTTTATTATGGAATTACATGGGGGTGTGAGTTTTTAAATTGTGGGTCGTGGCCACACATCCACACTCAGTGAGAAAGTGCAGAGTTTGGAAGTCTGCATTTTTAATCACCAGCCCATTTGGTTCAGAGGGGTGTGTCCCTTAGACCAAGCTTTGGACCTAGAGAGAGACTCCCTTTTTTCTAGGAACCACTTCTTAAATGCACCCATTCATTTGAACCAAAGCTGGAAACAAGAGGTAAAAGGCACAGTGACAGCAGTCAGAGAATTCATGGTCTCCTGGAAAAGACAGACTTGGGAGCCGATGGTTACATAGCCTGAATAAGGCCCTGGAGCAGAAAGGGGTGGGTGCAGTGGGAGGCACCAACTCAGCCTGCACAGGAAGAGGGGCAGCTTGGGGGAGAAGGTGGAACCAAAGAGGGTACTGTATCTTCAAGAATGAGCAGCCAGGAGGAGGAGGAGAGGGAAGAACTCCGTGGGCCAAATGCACTGTGGCCTCTAGAGAAGGGCCCATGGGAAGGAGAAGGGGTCATAGGAAAGTTAGACAAAAAAGCTAGAGACTGCACATCTGGTTCATAATGAAATGATATTTTTTCACATGGACAGGTGCATTGCCAGTATTTGCATCACTGTAGCCATGATTAATGTGTCACTCCAAATTGTGGTCCTTGTCCTCTTCCATACAGCACTCTCAAAGCAATGGTAGTCTGTCAGGCTTGCAAATGAAAGAATTCAGAATGTTGTTGTTGCTGTTGTTAGGTGCTGTGGAGTTAGTGTCCGACTCACAGCGACCCTATGTACAACAGGAGAAACACTATTGTCAGTGCTTCTCTACTGTTCATAGAGTTTTCAATGGCAGATTGATTTTTGGGAGGGGGTTGCCGGGTCTTTCTCCCAAGCCTACAGTATCTGGTGTTCCCAGGCAGTCTCCCATCCAAGTACTAACCAGACCCAATGGTGCTTAGCTTTTGAGATCTGACAGAATGGGAAGCCACAGGGGTACAGCTGCAGGCAGAATTCAGAACAGACCAAAGTAAGACAAAATGGTCTTACTTTCCTGCTTTATTCATTAATCCTGATCATCACCTACCTTGGACCAAAATAAACCTGAAAAATCTAACTTAAGGAATGAATAAGATGACTAGGTATGGAATCCTAGAGAAACCTCCCCCATCAAGGGGATATTGGGATAAACTATCTACATTATCTCCATGTGTAAAATACAAATGAGTATATGCATAAAAGTAAAATGGCATTCATCATCCGCCTTTATAAAAATTCGGATCAAAAGGTTCCTGGGCTTTCCATTCTATTTGCTAAAGTTAAAAAGATGGATTTTCCTGCCAGATAATCTGCATAAACTAGCATTGTAACTCACAGTGTGTGCTTATACAAACAAGAACAACAGCCAGAAACCAGAGTAGAAATCAAAGTATGCCGCACACCACAGAGGACAGCTTTTTTCTTTAACCAGAGGGAGTCATCTGAATTCATAATTGAGCTATATATATCAAACCCAGAGTCTGTGCAGGGTGTGTGTGTGTGTGTGTGTGTCTGTGTAAATCACATTCCACTGTAATACCATTTTATAAATGATACTAAATTAAGTGGATATAATCAAGCGTTGGTAATATTTCTTTCCCTCAAAACTTATGTAGAGAAAATCAAAACCAGGGAAAGAAAGAAAGGTACCCTTAAGCTGTCTAATTGATTCCAGCTGTTAACATTATTTATTGTAACTAATATGATCAAGCAGCAGAACACTAATGGCTTTGAACTGCTTGCAGTTGTGTGTAATACTGGAGCCAATGCAGGAACTGATGTCGAGACATAAAACCTATAACCTCAGTCCCCGCGACTGCCTGAAGACCTGCCTGTTTCAGAAATGGCAGCGGATGGTGGCACCGCCAGGTACATTCTCATTCTCTACTATTTTTCTAAAGACTTCTGTAGGGGCGAAGTGATATGAAAAGGAAGGAGGTGGTCATAAACTTATCAGAAGTCATTTCTTAGAGATATTGCAACCATGACGGTGGACATAGAGGCACGGAACTTCAGAAGGGCATAGCCTTAGGAATTCGCTGTATTCACCTTGCTTACCAGATGAGGACCCAAAATCCATAGAAGTGAAATGATTTGTTCAAGGTCATCAAAAACGTCATTGGCGAATCCAAAATCAGACGAAGGATTTGTCTCTCAATCCAGTGATTGGTCCACTGGACCAGACTGCTGGCTTCTGATGGCCTAATATTTTGGGGGTTTAGTTTTTAAGAATGGTAGAAACTACAAAAAGGAAGAAAGGGTGAGAAAGAGACAGAAGAAGAGAGGGAGACATGGAGGGAAGATAAGTAAAGTTTCCTCTATCTTTAAGATTTATTATATCAAAAAATTACTCTGATTGTAAAGAGATTACATAAAAGATTCCATTTCCCTCACTTCCCGAGACTGTAGTTTAGATACTATGGTCTCCTGCTGGGGTTCCGAAATTACTGCTTCAAGTCATAGTTAATTGTCTTTCTATCTAATCCATTTTCACTCCCAGGCTTGTGCCAAGCCTCATTGACCATAAAAGCAAAACGTGTCCATTCGCTAAAAATTATTTTTATAAAGAGTAATTATGAACATGAGGCATAGAGCTTTCTGAATCACAAAATATAATGGTCACCTTCCACTGGTAATTGGCCGGGGGCTTTATATGAAATGAATACAAAAGATTTAACCAAGTACATACTTTGAAAGCTGAGAAAATAAATGTTATTTTCCATGGAATAGTTGCATTCCCATCTTAGGCAAATTTTAGACTTTCAGAATATTATTTTTCAAGTATCTTAAATGTGTTTAAATTGGCCTTATTTTTCTCTTTCAATATCAGTAAGTCTTTATGAAATAAAAAACTCCATTTATTCACCAAATCCTTTGACCACCTATATTTTCCAATGTATGCACATATAACTCACACCATTCATTCATTCAACAATTGCTTATTGACCCCCTGCTAGACAGCAGGCACTAGGGGTACAATACTTAAATTAGTCAAAAATATTGAATCTTCACAGTAGCCTTATGAAGTATTTATTCCTATCACCATTTTGTGTATCAAGGACTGAGATTTAAAGTAATCTTCCCAAATCATTCTCACAGCTAATCTATAAAAGCGGACTGTGTTGCAAAAAGGTTCTTCTGTCTCCAAAGTCCATGATTTTATGAGGACAGCCACCTGCCACCAATGGGAATAATCCAGTGTGTGCATTTTAGATGTATTTACCCAAAATTTCATGAACAAAATATTAGGCACCCAAAAAAAGCAGATTTATTTTCTTAAGGTGAAAGGAAAATGTTTGTCAGAGGTAGACCTGGTTATCTGCTTGATTTTAAATTGTTCTGCTCAAGCCTCTTTCCAATTCCTTCCCCCTTTCTGTCATTCTTCAGAATAAGGCTCCACAATGCAATTGAAAAAGATAGACGCTTTGGTGAAAAATCTGTGAGCATAAGGAACAAAATCTTCATGAAAGAAAAAAGTGACAGATAAATAGGACCCTATTTTCATCTTTTTCTTTAAAGTTAGGGATACCTTCGTGGACTAAGTGGTCTTTAAGATGATCCTTATAAGAAGATCCCTCCCATTGTTCCTCAGAAGCACAGTCAGTGTCTTAAGACAATGTTATGAGGCCCATCTGCTGATTTCCAGTGTGGCCTCAGCTTACCTTCTTACCATCAGGGCCACATCTGAAATAGGGTTAGCAAAAGTGATGCTCTTACCTGCCATTTCCCACTCACTCTGGAATTGCATGGAAAAGGCTTCCAAAAATTTACAAAACGAGGTTTATAATTACAGTATCTAATTACTAGCATTGTTCTGAGTACGAAACAGTTAATACATTGTTGTTGTTGTTAGATGCTATTGAGTTGGTATCTGACACATAGTGACCCTACGCACAACAGACGAAACACTATTGTTAGTGCTTCTCTGCTATCCATAGGGTTGTCAATGGCAGATTGTTTTGGGGAAGTGGGTTGCTGGGTCCTTCTCCCAAGCCCATAGCACCTGGTGTTTTCTGGTGATCTATCCAAGCACTAACCAGCCAGTTGATACATAGGAAACATTAAGAATAGTTCCACATTGAGGGCTCTCTATATCATAAACAAACAAATACGTAAATAATATTCATCTTACCATACATTATAGTCTGTCCCTATATTTCCAATAAAGTGTTGCCCTGTCTTTCAGGCCCAAAATATATTTTCTCTTTTCCTGGATAGGCCTTTCTTGAATAGGTCTAGTTTCCCTTCATTAATCTGCTGGCTCTACCATACTAAGACATTCTTCCCAGGAATATTGAAATTAGTAGCATTCATTAGACACTAGGGTCCACACCATGGGTATTCCTACAGAGCTGGGAAGGCTTAAGCTCATGAACACTGCTGAGGAAACTGATGCTTTCTTTTGTTTTTACTTAAGAACATCCAGGTCTAATAGAGGTAGGCTGCAATGTGACAAATAACCAGTAGGGGCCGCTCTTGCACACAGGTTTACTAACTCAATTAGGTAAAGTTTACAGCATATATTTCTCACATCTTGCATCCCAGAGGTCCCAGTAATCCTTCCTCCCTCTGTTACAAAGAGAAACTAGTCCAGGGGAAAAATTCCCCCAAATGTTCTACTGACTGGCAAACATATTTTAAATTTAATTATGCAAGCAGTAGCTGTAGGTCACTCCTGAAATATTAGTAAATTAGACATAATTAGAAAAAAATTAAATAAAAATCATTTTATCTACATGCCAAAGAAAGGAGTTTCACACCTTTTATTCTAAAAATAAATCAACAACTTTTCTCTTTTCTAGAAAAGTTACAAGAAATAGGAAAGTTTTAAATGGTTACGTTTACAAAGAGCTTTATGGGAGAGACAGTTTGCCGATGGTTCCCTCCATGCTTCTGCCCTGGAACTGATCCTTCTTCCCTTTCCCATATTGCAGCAGAACCCACAAGGCAACCGACAACCAAACGGAGAAAAAGAAAAAATTCGACCAGCAGCACCTCCAACAGCAGCGCTGGGAACGCCACCAACAGCACAGGCAAGAAGAAGACCCCGGCCGCAAACCTGAGCCTGTCCACTCAGGTACCTGTAAGTCTCTCTTTCCTTTTAGGCCTGAACTTTACCTTTGCCTGTCTCCCTATGCAAAAGGCTTGAATTAAAGTCTCTTTGAGCTGCAGAAACATTCCAGGCTTGGGGAGGTGAGGCAGAGACAGGGGGGATGGGTCGCGGGAACCCTGCCTTGGAAGCCATGGAAGCCTTCCTTGCAAACTGGGAATCAGGAGGGAACATTTGGAGTCAGTGCTGCGGGGGGACCCGGATGAAAAAGCCGTCAGAGCCACAGACAGGAGATGCGTCACTGAAGGTTTAATTAAAACGTCGCTTAGCAGCATGCCTAGTGGCAGATTAGGGCCCCTCCAGAGCAGCCCTGGAGACCCCGGGTGCCACTGGAAACTGGCCCCCCGAGCTCTGGCCCCAGATTGTAATTTGCCTGGGCCTTCCCAGCATGGGCATCTGCTCTTATTTTAAGACCCAGGTAATTAACTTGCAGCCACTAAAAGTGCAGCTCAGTGGGTTTCACTTTCCCCATTTCACTAGCTCCAGGGAGGTCAGCCCCTGCTTTGGTCTCTGCTCTCTTGACCCTGTGACCTCTTTCTTTCATTTCCGGGTCTGGACAAAGGCCACCTGCATGGAGGCATCTCAGAACTGGGAAACCAATGGCCGAGAGTACTCCCTGAATAGTGTAGCCTGGGCAGGACCTTCTTCATCACCTATATTGCTCCTTCCAACCATCTCCCTTCAGCCTCATTCCTTCCTGCTCCCCATTCCCATGTCTCATATGAAACTATCCCGTTTGGATTCTCTGGATTCTCCTACTCCTGCAAACACTGCCTCTCCACCCTCCCCGCTTTATGGTGGAGTCTCCTTCTCTGCTGCTCTTATTGTATGACCCTGTCATTTGAATCCTGACCTTTTCTTGGTGCTTCACGGACGCCCTCTAGAGGCTGTGTTTTCAGAGGCACGTCCCATTTCTTGCTACTTCCCTCCACCAACACAATTTTACCTTTTTGACCTTCTTACTTCCCTCCACACACCCCAGTCTCTGTCTGTGGTCCTCTCCCAACTAGTTCTGACCCTGCTCCATCTCTTTCCATAAAAGTAGGCTTTCACTCAGAAATCCCCCCCTTCCAAATGTGCCTTTCGAATCTCTCCCCTGCCACTTTTGCCCACTTTCCATGGGTCAGGTCTCCTGAGACAAAACTGAGCCCATCAATCCTCTGAAAATCCCCTGGGGCACTGGGGCACCTCTCCTATCTTTCACAGAGGGGGGGTGTGGTTTCCATGTTCACTGCATTAGAAAGAAGGGGTCATGGAGGTAACGGCCACCAGCTATGGAAAGGGCCATTTTCATTTTAAGAGGACAAAGAATTATAGTCCTTGGATAATGAAACATTTCCTCAAATTGTCCTCTATTTTCTGAACAGTCCTTTACATCTATCACCCCTGAAGATCAGGGGGAAAAGAAACATCAAAGGAGAAAAATTAAGTCTGTGTATTGTTACCAAAAACCTACTGTCCACTCCTGGTTCAATCAGAAAACGCCCAGAGAGAATGGCCTGAATGTAAATACTTGACAGAAGGTATACACAAGTCATCCATTATTTCTCGAGTCCCTGAGTTCTAGAAACTAGAGCTCTTTGTGTGTTTCTTCTAACAAAGGAGCACAATGAGATTCAGAGAAGTCTGGAACTGTTGCATAGCCCCTGAACGGCACCACAGCTACAAGAACTCAGATCAGTGCAACAAGTATTTTCTGCTATGTGCCCCACACTATGGGGGGTACTGGCAAATACCAAGATTATAAATAAATAAATAAATAAATAAATAAATAAATAAAGGCCCAGGTTCGGTCATTAATGTGCTCACTGTCTAATGGAGGAGTGGGCAAGAAACTTCCTCTCTCCTACCAGCTCAGAAAGTACAGTGTTGAGACGGATTCCAAGTCCTAGACTGGGGTTAGTGGGCTGACCTTTAGTAAATGTCTATCATGGCGATAGAAGCTTAGAGTAGAAGCGTAGTGCTGGGTCTTTCAAAATACCCGGTCTAGGTGGAATCATTTGGATTTAAGTTTAGAGAGCACATAACTTGTTCTACTCCATCATGCTCCCCTCTGCCCAACCAGCAATTGCATTTTGGTGGCAGGTGCCCGTGTCAAGAGACAGTTCATGAGTTGAGACCCTCTGGATTTCATGCCAGCCAGGCATCCCTAGGGAGGGAGAGCTGAATCTCAGCACTATCCCCGCATCATGCACTGAAAGATGTTGTAATTCAACAACACTTGCAGGTTAGGAAAATATGCACACTCTTAGGTGTCTTTGAGTTGAATGGAAGTTACGTGATATGCATGGGATGGATCACTTGTAGTGAGCACCTCTCTTCACCCTGTCTTCTGAATCATCAACACTATCTTACTGTTTGAATAGTAATGCTGTCTGCGGGCGTCAGCTGCCTGGTCCACCAATTACGGCCGTGGCGTGCGTAGCTGCTGCGGCAGCAATGTGTGTGTGTGGCCAGGACTAGGGTTTAATCCTGGATTCTGCTTCTCACTCCATGAGCAGGGGCTAGGAGCCATCCCGAACTGCAGCCTCAACCCTGGGAGGGATGGAGACCTGTGTCATTCAACAGCAGTGACCCCTTCTGGCCAATTTAAGGAGAAGCATTGAGGGGCCCTGAAAGGAGTCACTTCCAGTCCTCCTCAGAGGTTGGTGGTCCTTGCACGGCGGGGAATTAGTGAGAAGATGTGAAGTGGGCAAAAGCTGGCGGCACCTCGGGGCTCCCAGCCCAGGAGTGGAGGCCGGCCTCGTGGGGAGCAGAGGGCAGGCGGGCTACTCCCAGATGGATCCCCTGTGGTCTCCTGGGGACACAGGCTGGAGTCGGGAAGGAGATGCACTCTCGTTACCAGCATGGGGGGATTTGTCAAGATGGGGGGATGGGAGAAAATGCAGCTCATGTCCCCCAGTTAGAGGCGGCCCAGAAGGTGCATGGTGTCTCCATTTATTTGGTGTGAAGATAGCAAATCAAGGCAGCCAGAGCAGAGAATCATTATCCCATTGTAAAGATTAAAAAAGAAAGAAAAAAAGAAAAAAGTGGAATGTACATATCTTGAAAAACAGAAAAAGAAGTAGAATGTACATATTTTGCAAGTGGCCTCAAGTATCTATGTATTTAGTCTTTTTATGGCTTGCCACCTATCAGTCATGCGGACCACACACACACACACACACACACACACACACGTATCTCACTGAGGATTTTTTTAATCATCAGTAAAGCTAGGGCAGCATCTCTCTGAAGCATAGGATGCTTTAAAACACCTGTCCCTGGGCATCTCGCCCAGCTGTTCCTAGAAAAAAAAAAAGATGTACCACCCGCATCACAAAAGCCTGTGTCACCCCTTGTGAAGTGACTCCGTCACTACCTTCCTGGTGCCTCTCTTGCATGACTACTGTTTTCTAATACAGTGAACACACCGGCAGGGTTAGGGACTTTTCTTCTGAAGTCACACTTCAGCTAGCTGCTGCTTACGTTTCTCCTCCGTCTTCCCACCATGCTTAGCGCCTCATGCTCTCCTCTCTCTGCGACCGTGGAGTCATCGTCCTAACCCAGACCCTCCTGGTTGGTTCTAACATCTTTCTCCTGCCCGGTGACACCTAATGCATGTGTTTTCCAAGACCTTCAGAATGTGCTGAACATACGCCATGAAATAAGACTCACCCTCGTGTTGTGCTCTGGCCAATCTTGCCTGATTCTTTCTACCTACCTTTGTCCCTGATCATAAGTACAGTCTCCTTATTGCCTGTAACTGACCCCCCCTTTTTAATCCTGACACCCCAAGCGGGTGATCTGGTAGCTGCCCAGCTAACTGAATAACGTTCACCTGTCTGTGCGGTGCCCACGTTCCGTCTAAAGACTCTGTGGTCATTCTTGCCGGTCGGAAAGATTGTGTCTATTTTGCACCTCATCTTGAGAGTCCTCATGAGCCTCCTTCTGTGTCGCTGTCATTTGTTGCCTGGTAAACACACTCTTGGAAGCACCCAGCTCAACATCCCGCCAGCACCCTTATTGCTGAGTTGACCAAGTTCACATGTTACTCCTCTGGGGGCATTTCTCCTTAAAATCATTTTTGTCAATTCACAAGCGTGACTAGTCAGAAAACGTAGTTTGGAAACCTACTGATTATCTCACCTAGCTCAAGGGAGAGAGAGAAATAACCAAAACCAGGTTTTCCCTCCCCAAATAGAGCAGCTGAGGAGTTAAAGGATTTGATCAATGGACACCTTTAAAGTTCAGAAAGGGATGAGGCAGTATCCCAATCTACCGCCCAGGAGCACCTTCTCTTGGCCAAGCCCCAGTGAAAACAATTTTTTCGTCATTGTGAAAGCATATGATTAAAGGCTGCACCCCCCACAACAGCAAAAGCAGCTGGCCCAGCCCTGCCTTCTCTGGCTTCTCCGAGGCTGACAGTTGTCCACTGTCCTGAAGCCCTGCATTTTTAAGTAAATTATTGCTCAGGCCCTGCCCAGAAGCATGTATCTGACAAGTGTCCTGTCCCATGCCTGGGTCACCCATCAGCCCCTAGGGATCCCTTTAAACAAAGGCTGGAGCCGTGCCCTGTGTGTGCATTCCCCACCCCCACCCCAGTCCCTGGGCTTCTCCAGCTGTGGCCTCCCCCGGGGCTCCCCGTTCCAAGAGGTGGCTTCCTTATTTGCTTGGCAGGACAATTTGTACTTAAGGAGTGATTAGCTGGATTCTTCTCGCCTGCTTCCATTTCTGATGACGACCAGCTTCATCAATGTAATTATAATTAGCGCTCTTCATCTTCCTTTTACGGCCCCAGCTGGACAGACCGGTTCTCTTTAGTGCCCAGATTGGCAGCAGGGTTGCCTGAGTGGGGATAGGTGACCGGCACCATGAATAACAGATGGTAAATTCAGGGCTTGTTGGCAATCAGCAGGTTTTTGCTAATGACTTAATTAGCTATGCAAATTGTCAAATCAGTGTGAACATTGTTTTTATGGAAAACTTTACCTAAATTAATTACCATAATTAAGTAGCAGAATGTCAAGGATATTGGCTGCATAAAAAGGGACCTGGTTGAGTAGAGAAAAGAGAAATTCTGTCTTTCGTTAAAATAGATACCAGCCTTGGGGTAGAGAAAATGCTATTTGGAGTGGGCCACGAATGGTGCCGAGTGCCACCTTATCCGTGGCCCCGTTCACTGCTAGGTTCCAAAGCCGCTCGCAGGCCCTCCGTGAAGTGGCAGATTTTTTGGAAGTATTGAAAAAGCACCCAGCAGAAGTCCCCACATCCCTCTCCAGCGCCCCCAGCGTCAGCGAGTGCAAAGCGTGGATTTTTTTTCTTTTTCTTTTTTTTTTTTTTTTTAATTTTGAAAACTCCATTTTTTTATTTCTGCAGATTGCTAGCATTGCTCGCTCTCCGGTGTCAGGCTGCGCACTAAGGACATAAACTCGCGTGGTTGTTGCACGTCGGGAGGCGATGTTTATTTCCTGTAGAAATCCAATACGCGTCTCGGCCCCCACATCGAGACTTGGCCCCGTGGCACAGCACACGAGTGTGTCCGCCCTAGCTCCCCTGGCCACTCCCGCTCTTGTTTTAAAGCTGAGCTTCTCCCCCCCAAGGTTTCCCTGTAATAATGTCAGCTGCTGTTCACAGGATGTGATGGTGGTAGGAGAGCCAACTCTGATGGGAGGTGAATTTGGGGACGAGGACGAGAGGCTAATCACTAGATTAGAAAACACGCAGTATGATGCGGCCAACGGCATGGACGACGAGGAGGACTTCAGCAATTCACCCGCCCTGGGGAACAACAGCCCGTGGAACAGTAAACCTCCCGCCACGCAAGAGACCAAATCAGAAAACCCCCCGCCCCAGTCTTCCCAGTAAAGAGGCTCCACCGGCACCGGCCTCCACCGTCCCAGGCCCGCGGGGTAGAATCCCCATCGCAGATCTTAACTGTCAGCCAAGGAAGGAGGAGAAATGCAAAAACATTTCCCTGCAAAGATCTATTTCTGAAACCACACAATGATCTGATTTTCTTTCTTGCATCTTTTTTTTTTCCTTTTTTTTTTTTTTTTTTAACTGAGAGGATCAGTCCGAGTAAGCCTCCGTGACATGCTCGCCGGAGGCCTTCCCATGAAGGACAGATACTGGCACTGGAGGCAAATAAAATGAGAGAACACGCTAGCGCATCTCCTGGCACGGGCTCAGCAACGTGTGTGTGTGTTTGTGTGTTGGGTCTCCTTTCCCTGCATCCGACGAAGGCCTTGTCCATCCCTGCTCGGTGCTCAGGATCTCATTGGCGTGCCGACCCTAACCACAAATGACTTTTTAATATTGTAAAATATTTTCTGCTTTTTGACTTGCATTGGAGAGTTTCTTGTTTCAATAAAAAAAAGAAAAAGGAAAGGAAAAAATCAGCTTTTCGGAAAGTAATTTAAATGTACCTTTTTTTGTTTTTTGTTTTTTGTTTTCATTTCCACCACCCTTCCCCCCCTTGCATTCGATAACAGCGAAGAGGGCCCAGCGAGGTAATTTATGGTCAAGCTGATGTTTGGTTCTTGACTCTGAGCCGGTTCAATTTAGCGCGAGTGCTGAAACAAGAAATGTCTTTTTATCATCGAAGACGCTGGGGTAATATTTCACCTAAAAAAAGACCCTGGTAAGAAAACTGGACATTGGAAAATGTATGCATCTGTAAAGTCGCTGTTAATCCAAATATTTTCAAGCCATGTAATCCATTCCATTAATTTCGTGGGCAGTTTAATCAATCTGGAACTTTCTTTGTGGGATTTTTTTTATTGTATCTGAGTTGACTGTTCTTTTTTTTTTTTTTTTCATAGTATATTTCTTGTATAATATTTTGTAAAGCACTCGCCTGGTTCTTTTATGGGGACTTTTCTTTTTGGGCAATACCAGTGTATTTATGTGAAACTTTATTAAAGAACTAATTTTTCCATTTGCATATTAATATGTTCCTCCACACATGTAAAGACGCAGTGGCTCTGTGTGTTATAAAACAACTGTATTTTATGTATGCTTTACTGGCAAGTGTGTCAATAATAAACTGTGTTAATGGCCAAAGTAAGTGAATCTGGCTGTCTATGTGAGTTCGTGTGGACCAACTGGTGCTCAATGATGAGACATGTTGAGCTTCGATTTCATGTCCAGACTCCCAAGTTGAGTGGAATCATAAAATCTGTGTGAAGCAGGTTCAGTACACACTGGTTCCGGCTTTGTCTGAGGCTGAAGGCACTCATACCAAGACATCTCATGAAATAGATTTGTTACTGACCGATAGGCAGCAAAGGAAGGCGGGATCCTAAGATTCATGGGGGCCCCTCCTTTGAGGCTCAGGAGAGCTGCCTAGGGTGGGTGGAGTCCCCATCATGCATGTCCCTCTTGCATTGCCGCCGAGGGACCCAGGAAAGCCACCCACCCTGGGTTTTAGATCCTGGGATCACATGAAATGCCTGGCCAGAATGTTGCTATAACATAATGCCACAGGCTGGTTGATTTATACAAAAAAAAATTTAACTGAAGTGCAATACTGAGGTGCCAGCATCTGACAAGGGCCCTCTCACTGTGTCCTCCCAGGATGGAAGGTGAGAGACTGAGGGTGAAGGGACAGAGAGAGAGGAGAAGGGAGTGGAACCCCCCCCCTTTTATCAGAAACCCACTCCCGTGCTGACTCCCTCCTATAACAACAACTTTCCTCTGCTCAATGTGGCAGAGCTCTGGTGAACTCATCGCCTCCTAAAGGTCTCATCTCTCACCACTGCTGCCCTGAGGAGAAAGTTTCCAATGTGTGCTCTTTGGCAGACACATGGAAAGCTCAGCAAACGTCACTGTGCTTTGGGGGCAGTAGACCGGAGCCGAGCCCGAGGATCTCAGGATGCCACATCCCCAGGACATTCTGCAAGCCTACAGGTGAGACGGTAGGGAGAGAACTGGGTTGGTCCATGAACACCGGAGACCCACCCCACATCCTGTGCTATCATCTTTTATAAAGTACGACCCCCTTCCTCTCTCCCTGAGCTTTCTACAGAAAACACAGCACACCCTTTCTGTGCTGAGCTCTCTGCTGATCGAGGACAAGGATGGAAAATGGGGGCTGGCCCATGCTCCTTAAGCTTGTCACCAACTGGAAAGGCAGTGGCTTCCTCCACTGGAGGCGTCCTCTGCTACGGAGCTCTAGTTATGCTTATAGACACTATTGCAACTGATCTTCACAGTAACTACACAGTAAGTGTTAGTCGCCCCCATTTTTAAAAGTCAATGTCTTTCTTGACTGTTTTTCTAAAAGATTTCCTAAACAGAGTACGGAAAATTCACTTGAGGACCTTTTTACACTTAAAGGACCTTCCTCATATTTTTCCACTTTGTACCAAAGTAGAAGATGAGAGAGGAACTCTGTGATCATCTGTTAAACATTTATTAAGTGCTAGACAATTTCAATGTATCATCTCAGCAGATCTTGGAAGGAAAGACTTAAGTAAGGGAAGCGAAGGGAGAGTGTCAGTCTTACATTGGGATCTCCAGAAGCAGAACCTGAGGCAGGGATTCGGGACACAGGACTTATAAGGGAAACCTTCTTTGGAGAACAAAATTTAAGGGAGTGTGAGACACAGGATACGGAAAGAGCTAGAGCCAGGAAAAGCTGTCAATCTAGGTAGAATATTTCCTGGGCTACATCTGTCAAGGAGGGCTTTGGAGCATAGACCTCCCACCAAGTGACTCCCTCCTGTGCGAAAACCAACCTTTGTGCACCTGTATTAACCAGTCTTTGGCCGGGGACCGTGCCTGAGGAGTGTGAGAGGTTTGGAACCTTCATAGCAAAATGGCCCTCATCCACTGAGTGCAGTTCTGCGGAGAAGCGGCCAACTAGAGGGCAATCCAGCATCTTGAGACTCATGGACTAGTGTCATAAAGGAAATCTGGGCAGGTGTGAAGAGGAAATTCCCTTAAGGGAATTATCCCTGGTCATGTACAGTTGGGATTTGAGTCTAGATGTCCCTTGACCACAAATCTTGGTTTTTTTTCAAGAACATCATTTTGCCTTCCTGAAACATTGACAATTTCAGAAAAATGTAGTTGCAGAAGCAATAGAAACAAAGGAAATATATGGAAGTGGCTCCTTTACTGCTTTCTTGCTAGTGTCCTTCCAAGAAAACTTCCAGTTAAACCTCCCCTCCCCCACCATTTTAGATTTTCTTTTATTTTTCTTTCTCTTTCTATTTTTTATTTTTCTTTCTTTCCTTCCTTTTTCTCTTTCTTTCTTTCTTTTTCTTTTTCTTCTTTCTTTCTTGCATTTTCAGTACTTGTAGGTGGAACCCAGAAGCAGTCAACCACTGAGCTGCACCCCCAAGCCTATCTTCTATTTTACCTTTTTTATCTTGAGACAAGATCTCACCAAGTTATGCAGGCCGCCTCTGGCCTCCCACCTGCGATCCTCCTGCCTCTGTCTCCTGAGTTGCTGGGATTATAGGTGTGATCCACCATACCTGGCTCATTTTAGATTTTCTTTCATCAGTTCTTTAATGTCATATATATATGTGTGTGTGTGTGTGTGTGTGTGTGTGTGTGTGTGTGTATACACACACACACACACACACACACACATATATATATATATATACATAGTCATTACAATTGTTCCCCAGGAAAATTTCTTTAACATCTATTCCAGATATCTACTGTAGCATTAGCAAATCCACTCAAAATTTAGTGACTCAAGAAAATGGTTAGTTATTGTGATTTACTCCTTCAGGAGTTCGTTCTGCAGTTTGAACTTCAGAGTAGCAGGTGCCAGCTGAGGCTGGAGTCACCAGAGGCTTCACTAGGCTAAATGGCAGGAGCTCCAGGGCATGATTTTATAACTTCTCCTGGAGGTTTTCACAGAACAATGTTGGGTTCTGAGATGGCATGGGGTCCCAAGACCCAGATCCCAGGACAAAGGAAACATAAATTGCTAGTCCCCAGAACTGGCACCGAGTCACTTCTCCTGTGTACAGTCCATCCAGGAGGTCAGCCCAGATTCAGGGCTGTTAGGGGGCCTCCACTTGTGGTTGGGTACGTGGTATGTGTGGAGCAGGAGGAGAGGAATTGATGGAGACCATCTTTAGAAAAAAACATTCACAACATGCAAGGCAATTTACCACCTGACTTCAGCTTACCTAACAGTTTACCCAGCGCTTCAAACTCACAAAAAATTGGGCTCAGGTTCAGGTATGGATTCAATAATGTTAAAATTTAGAGGGTTTAGGTTCAGGTTTAAATCCTATGTGTAGATAGCAGAGCTTAAAGCCAATCCAGAGTCCAAACCCTGAACCAATTCCAATTCAAGCATTTTTTTTTATTTTCTTAATGCAAACCTGAACCCAAACTTGAACATGAAACCAGTGAAAAATTAGGTTCAAGTCCAGCTTTTCTTCTTTCTTTTCTTTTCTTTCTTTTTCTTCTTCTTCTCCTCCTCTTCCTCCTCCTCCTCCTTTCTCCTCCTCCTCCACCTCCTCCTCCTCCTTCTAGTTTGATTTTTTGTCATTAGCTATTCAAAATTCTTTTAAAATGTAAAAAGAAATTATTCACCTACCTACACATGGGGTTAAAATTTTAAATCTGAACCTGAATAGAACCTGAAACTTCTAAATATTAACTCATTGAAAACACATCCAAACCTGACCCACATTTTTGGCAGATCTGAAGCCCTGATTTTATCATCAGCCCCTCTCCATTGCCCCTGAATCTGTGTATCCTAGACTCCTCCCTGTTTTCTGCAAACACCAACTGCTCATGCTTCGTGCATGGCTGCATGTTTTCTCCTAAAATGCTCTCCCCCATTTTATGGTGTATCCAAAGCTTATTGCCTCTAAAAGTCTTCTGGAGTCTCACGCACCTTGAGATGTCTCACCAGCTCCAGTTACAGTCAACTGTCCTTCTTGGGGTTCAAGAACACTTGGTTCTTACTCTACCTTAGCATTTTTCTTATATGTTTTTGTCATTGTTGTAGAATGCCCCTCCCCATCCAACTAGGCTTTCCTAATTCTGGTAAGTTTAATCGTTTCAAACTGTGTCTTAATATCTTTTCAAACTGTATCTTAATATCTAAGTCCTCTTTTATGTTGGTAGAATATAGTCTTAAAAGTCCAAGCAAGAAATTATGAAACCTATGTTTACTACACATTTTCCTATTAAGTTTCAAATGGTCTATAACGCTATGGTACAATTTAAGGATGACTTTAATTCCTGTAGGCATATAGGTTGAACATCAGTAACCAAAATCCAAAATGCTCCAAAATCTGAAACCTGGGGAGTTAAAATATGATACCACAAATAGAAATTTCCACACTTGACCTCATGGTTAAAATGCAGGTGAACTAAAAATGCCATATAAAATTACTCCAGGCTGTGAATATAAGGGATATATGAAACATTACTGAAGTATGTGTGTAGACACGGGTCCCATCCTCAAGGTAGCTCATGCTTATGGAAAAATCCCAATACCTAAAAAATTCCAAAATCCCTAACATTTGTGATCGCAAGCATTTTGGAAAGGGAGAGCCAACCTATGTAAGAGGGTGGGAGGTGGAGAGTGATGGGGGGCACTCAAGTTTCTCAGAGGTCTAATCAACACAAAACAAACCCTTGGGGAAACATTGGATGAAGCGTAACTTGATTACAGAAACCCCATAAGGTGTGTTGAGACCCACATAATCCTAACGGCAGCCGTTTACCCAGTACATACATGTGCCAGTCACTTGTTTTGCATTGGTTTTCTTGAGCCGGGAAACCAAGGCTGCTGTTGAGTTTTGTTTTGTAATAATGATCTCAAAATCTCAGTGGCCTGTGACAACAAATATTTTCTTTTCTCACTCATGGAACTGTGGGTCAGTGGGCAATTCTGCCTCTGGTCTGCCCCTCACGTGTCTTTCTAGGACAGTGGCACCCCAGGGCAGGTCCTTATCCTAGAAGATGACAGAAGAAATGAACCCAGACAAAAATCACACACAAACACTTGCTCACACTGCAGCCATTGGCCAAAACAGGGCGTGAGGACACGCCCCCATCAGCTGGGAGGGGAAATACACTCTGCCTCCAGTAAAGTTCCCTGATGTAGGGTATGAGTCAACCATCAGGAATCCAATCTACTACTGGTGGCCTGCACAATGTTGCCTGGGAAGTTTCTTATTCTTTGCCAGTACTTAAAAATTGATGCCTACAGCTGTAGCCCTGTGGCATCCGATCCTGTCAGATCTCCGAAGCTAAGCAGGGTCGGGCCTGGTTAGTACCTGGATGGGAGACCACCTGGGAACACCAGAAGCTGTAGGCTTGGGAGAAGGACCTGGCAACCTCCTCCCAAAAATCAATCTGCCATTGAAAACCCTATGAACAGCAGAGAAGCACTGACAATAGTGTTTCCCCTGTTGCACAGAGGGTCGCTATGAGTCGGATACCGACTCGACGGCACCTAACAACAATAACAACAAAAATTCATGGATTTCTTACAAAAATTTTCTTACTTCTCTTAAAAAGATCAGACAACAACAGACTTGCACTTCTAAATCCTTGGATGGTAAAGCTGGCTGGTTGCAGCTAGTTGCTGCTGTCCAGCATGGTGGGCTCAGCCCATTCCACACATTCACTCTGCCTACCTGGTTGCTGTCAGCTACCCTATTCACAATACACATGCTCTTCATTCCTTAAAACCGTGCTTGAAAGAGGACATGATGGGCTCCACTTGACAGATGTGAAGACTGATGTTTAGGCAGGTTAAGTGATGCGCTTTGTCACACAGCTAATAAACCGTTAAGCAGGCTTTGAAGTTGGGTCTTCAGGACCAAAGACTGTCATCCTTTTACAAAACTATGCTTGTCTAATAGAAGATACACTAATGGTTTTCTTCTGTGGGTTGATATAGGAGCTTGAAAAGCATACCTGCACTGAATCTTTGCGGTGTCCCAGTGGTCCCAGTGGGTATCATTGTCAGTGGAGGATGCTATTGCAAAATAGTATGTTATGGCTTATAGAAACAGAAATTCATCTCAGCTGGAAGTCTGAGATCAGGGTGTCAGCATGGCCAGGGTCTGGTGAGAGCCTTCTGCTGGGTTGGATCCTTCCAAATTTTGTTGTCTTCACAGGATAGAAAGTGAAGAAGAGCGTTCTCAGGAGTCTTATAAGGGCACTAATCTCACTGATAAGGGGCCCATCCTCATGACCTAATCAACTCCCAAAGACCTCATCTCCTAATACCATCACCTAGGCTTAGGACTTCAACCTGTGAATTTTGGGGGACATACACATCAATCTCTCAACAGTGAGGTGAAATTATTTTATTATCTTCTGTTTCTCAGATGGGACTTGAAGCAATTAAACAGTTTGCTCAAAGTCACACAGCTTGCAAATGACAACATGCCAACTTGAGTCTGAACCACTTTGTGAGGCTGTCAGTTGCCCAGTCTGTGGTAATCGGGGAAAGGGAGTGGGTTGCAGGTGTTCTTTGGCGGGGGGAGGGGTCCTGGCACCTGCCTTTCTGCCATTAACTATGTGTCTTGATGGGTTGCCAAGGAGTATGGCAGAGATCAAGAGTCTCCACTTACCTGTAATGGAACAAGCAGGAAGGGTCCCATTTAAGATTTTGAAATCTCAATGGCATCTGACAAGGGATTTCTAAATAGGTGGCCCAGTCGGTGGGAAATTCTTCCTCTCGCCATTTCTCTTTAAACTTGAGGTGAGCATTTACTGTAATAAGATAACACAACCCACAGTGAGTCTACATTGGGACAGGATGGCAGCAGGGACAAAGCCATCAGGATCAATTTCCTTAAAACAGGATTTGCAGCATCCTTAGGAAATTCATTTTATAATGGGAAATCTCCTCTGTCTTCTATAAGAAAAAATCACTAGGATTTTTTTTCCTGACTGTAATGAATACAAGTTCATTGTAGATAGCTTGAATAAACAGGAACAAGAAGAAAATAAAGTTACACCTGCCTGATATAACCATCAGTAATATTCTGATGCATATCCTTCCAGGCTTTTCTTCTTGTCTCACACACATTACAATATTGGTCATATACAGAATAAAGAGTTACATATCCTGCCTTTTTATTAAGCAATATATCATGAGCCACCTCACTAAGAATTCTTCAAAGGCATATCTGTTTCCACATAATGGTCTACTCATGGAATATGCCATAATGTATTAGCCCATGTATGTGTGACTGGTCTAGTCTCTTTTTTACACCCCATTAGAATATTATTATTAAATCTGGATAAAGGTTGATAAGAGTCTTTAAAATCAAATTTCATTTATTGGGTGGGCAGTTGATATGTGCCCAGCATCATGGTGAGCCTCCGAAGAGATTGCTGTCCTGGTGGGGACCCTCAAGGTATTTATAATCCTTTTGCAATAAAGGACCATTAAACAAGGCTTGATATACCAAAGTGTTAAAAAAGCATAGGAAATAAAATTCTCTAGGAATTTAGAGATATGGGTTCACAAATACTGTGGGCTTGTCATGTTGTGCTTTGCTTTTCATTTAATCTTCACTTGGGAAGATGCAAGTGTTTTTCATAGGAAGCTCAGAGAGGTTGAATCACTTGCCCAGGTTCAAGCAGGTAGAAAACACCAAGGTTAAGTGTAAGCCAGCTCATGACTCCAATGCCTGTTCTTTCTCTGTTAAGACACAGGAAATCCCTGGAGAAAATGATCAGGTATATTCAAGAAAGATTTTACAAGGTGGGTGGTGGACTGACACATTGATACATTTACCCATCCAAGACTCTGGTTGCTTCTCTGAAGTTGCTTTCTGGCCTGACTCCTTTCGAACCATCAGCAGAGTCAAGATAGCAGAGAAAACCTAATAGATATACACTGTTGATATTTATATAAGGAGGTTTTTCAAACTTGTAGCTATTCAGCTATAAAATCCACAGAAAGCTTATTAAAACTATAAATTAAAGGAACTGGTGGAGCAATCTCAAAGCTACCTCCCCCAGCCCTATTTTTTCTCACTATCTATTTGTTCCAGAACTTCACCCTGGAAAAGAATTCTCATTTTCTACTAGCCTTCAAAGAATCTCCTAAAAATACCTGTTGCTCCGTTCAGCAGTCCTGTTCCTGATGAACTTCTCTGCATCTCTCCCAGAGCCCACATGCTGTGTCTTGAGCCTATTTCTTTGCATCTGGATTTAGGCCAATGCAATAAGCCATTTTCTCTCTTTTAATTCTTCCTTTGTCCAATGCAGTTGCTCACTCTTTGGGGGTTTGCAGACTTTTCTGTCATATCCTAATGAAACTATTAATGCCATAAAAGAGGTCCTCAAAAATTCACAAAAGAGTATGGAATTGTTTTAATAGAATAGATTTCTGAAGCCTGAGGTCCACTTGTCACAAAAAAAATGCACTTTGGTTTCATTACAAAGAGGGAATTGTGTACAATGTTATGCAGGTATGGAAATGTCATAAAGAAAGCCATTAATTTGTACACTAACTAAAAATATGCTAATAAAAATCATTAAAGAAAAGAAGGAATTGTGGAAAACCTATGCACAATACAGGATGAAGCCTGCAGCCATAGCCCTGTGGCATCCAATCCCATCAGACATCCAAAGCTAAGCAGGGTCGGGCCCGGTTAGTACTTGGATGGGAGACCGCCTGGGAACATCAGGTGCTGTATGGCTTGGGAGACGGACCCGGCAACCCACTCCCCCAAAAAATCAATCCACCATTGAAAACCCTATGAACAGCAGAGAAGCATTGACAATAGTATTTCCCCTGTTGCATGTAGGGTCGCTATAGTTGGATACCAAATCCAGGGCACCTAACAACAACAAAAATGCAGAATCAAACAAGTATATCACTTGCCAGCTCTTTTGAACTGCAACAACTTGGGAGCTTGTCCTGCAAGGGTTTCTGAAGCACAAGCTCACTTGGGAGAGAAAGGTGCAAACCATTAGCTGCACAGCTTTCACGAGGAAGCAGAGCATGGGAGCTTCAACTCCTGGCATTTGCTATCTGTACACCAAATCACAGGGGTTCCAATGACAGGTGCTTTCCTGTAATACTTAGGTGACTGACTGACCGTGCAGTTTTCCTGAGACTCCCATTTCTAACAGAGCATCACATAGCCCTAGAAACTCCTCAGTTCCAGGCGAAACTGCCTATATAGTAGCAAAACCAGCTGGTGTTTAATCCTAGCAGCTACTCCGTATGAAGGATCTTTTGGGTCCCAGGTGCTTTGGGCACACTAATTCTCATCCTCACATTCACCCTGGGGAAAGGAAAGGCTTGAGCGGCACCATCAAGTAGGTAAAGAACAGAGGTGAAGAGACGTTGATGAAGATTCCCAAGGGTGTGGAAGCTGCTAGGTTACGGAGCCAACATCTGAACCCGGGTGAGTGCTATGGACTGCGCTTTCTCTGCTACACCAATGGTTTTGAACTGTTCTTCTGAATAAGACCCAGGTAAATGCAATAGGTGGGGCTGGGGGTTAGCTCAGTGGGTAGAGTGCTGCTCCACACTCTGTGAGGCCCAGGGTTGGATCCCCAGCACTGCAAAAATGAGAGAAGGATGTGGCAATCCACTCCCGAGGCAATCCCGAAACAATCACCCATGGAAAAGCCTATGAGGGTCGCTATGAGTCAGATCCAACTTGAAGGCACCCAACAATAAGTGCAATAGGTAAAGCTAGATTACAAGGAACAATCAAGTGTTAGAACTATGAGACCCAGAACAATTCCTGAGGGCCCAGCGTTTGGGCTGTGAAATGAGGGACACACCTGCCTTTCATACCTACCATTGCTCCTTAAAGGACAGGAGACCTTGCTCAAGTGCACTCATAGTCAAAAAAAGGCGCCATGGCCTGTTCAACTGGGAAACACCACTGGCAGCCAAGCATAATTCTGTCTGGCCCAAGGGAAACCTCCCTTCCCTTGGCAGGGAAGGCTAATCTAAAGTGAGAGAGCAACCACAAACAGCTGGGGCTACTTTGCAATTCAGTATTGTCTGCAGCCGAGACATGGGACTTTATATTTGCCTGATGCACCTTGCAATATTCTTTACAAATGAAAAGGAATATTGTCACATGTGGGAGGCCGAATCTCCAGGGCAGGTGCTTCCATAACTGAACAAGTCCACACTTCTACCAACACCCCGGACAATGTCAGAATGTTGCTGATCTCTTCCACAGAACCTGGGTTAAAAAATAACATAATCACCAAGTGCTGGGTTCCCCACCCTCGAAGGTCCCGACACTCCAAGGAGATCACCGAATCACAGCACACTCCGGAAGTTGATGAAACAGGAACTCGTTTATTGGGGTGGGGGTCAATAGTTATACAGCATGAGATAAGAGTGGGGGCAGGAACTTAGCCAATCCATATAGAGGTCAGCCTGATCACGCACTAAAGTTTTACAGTGTCTCTATCATGAACAGGCGGTGATCACAAGCAAGGAACTAAGCATAGCCAGTCCCTGCAATCGAGGGTCACGCAGTAAGCAGTTACACCAAACAGCCTTTGGTGCCATCTTAGTGGCGCAGCAAAAAATTGGAAAAGGAGGAAATGCCCCACAACCAAGCTGAATTTTCAAGGAAGGAGACAGTATTTCTTCAAAGAGTGCATTGTCTCCATAAGCAAAGCTAATCTAGCTAGTTCTGTAGAACAAGGATATCCTTAATTCCTTCCTTTCTTTAAGTATATGCATAGAGTTGACTCAACATTCTTAAGAGTCAGGTGAATTGCTGTTTGGTATTCCTGAGAATGTGGTTCATGGATATCTTCTGGTGTAAAATGACTTCCAGTTCAAAATCCTGTCTAGCCACAGGCTTTAAAACAGACCTCCCATATTAACTTAAAAATAAAAGAGAAGATTATAAAAGCAGGACAGTTGATGTCACCACCATCAAAACACCTACGGAAGGTGCAGCCCAGAACATTTTTGAAAATAAGAATAATGAAAAGAACCTAACCCCAAAACATCAAGGCAGCATGTCAAATCATGTGGCATAAAAATTTGAGGGCAACTGGAGAAATAGACCTATGCAATGTCAGGGTTTTTACATCTATATTTAAATAATTTGTTGTTGTTGTTGTTGTTGTTAGGTGCCATCGAGTCAGTATCCGACTCATAGTGACCCTCATAGGGTTTTCAATGGCTGACTGTTTCGGGATTGACTTGGGAGTGGATTGCCAGGCCCTTCTCCCATTTTTGTGGTGCTGGGAATCGAACTCGGGATCTCAGAGACTGCAGCACAGCGCTCTACCAGCTGAGCTAAATCCCAGCGCTATATATTTCCAAACAATTCTCTTATATCCTTACTTTAGTCCTCATGGAAAATTTTCAGATGAATTAGATTTAAAAAAATAAAAGCATCAAAGAAAATAGAAAAATATTATTAAGTTAGAAATTACAAAATGGCCTCTCTTCATTAAACCTAAGATGAGAAAGGGTTTTTTTGTTTTGTTTTGCTTGTCTTTAATAGATCTGTTTGGAAGACAAAATATTGTTGTGGTTAAGAATCTGAGCTCTGCCAGGTGCGGCGGTGCACGCCTGTAATCCCAGCGGCTCCGGAGGCAGAGCCAGGAGAATTGCAAGTTCAAGACCAGAGGCATTCTGTATAATTTAGGGAGACCCTGACTCAAAAAGTAAAAAAAAAAAAAAAAAGAAAACAAATGGGCTGAGGGTACAGCTCAGTGGTCCAGCACTTGCAAAGCATGCAAGCATGCAAGCTTGAGGCCCTGGGTTCAACCCCCATTACTGTAAAAAAAAAAAAAATGAATTTGAGCTCTGGAGGAGGTCAGATTTGGGTCCATGCCCCAACCTTGGCACACCCTAATTGTTGACCTTGAGCAAGTTATTTAACATCTCTGATCCCTGTAAAATGAACATGTTAATAGTTCCTGCTCAATGAATTATGTTGCAGAGTAAATGCAATATTATATGTGAGACCTCTGGCACATGGGAAATCATTTAATATTATTGGTATTAATATTTTTATAGCAAAGAAGGATGTACGTCTCAATAACATACAAAAATTATAAAATACTGGATAAGAAATAAGATCAAAGATTAAACGCTACAATAAATTCTCCTGGCTAAACTCCTCTTGTTAAAAGACAAAACACAATACAGAAACTGAGGCAGAAAAAATCAATATTCATCAATTAAGAAAACATGAAAAAAATGACACAGAATGATTAAAAATTTAAAAATAAGAATTAATTATATATAAAGTAAAAGAAATCAAGAGTAAAAATGTTCATTTCAGACAAGTTAAACCTTATGGTTCAAAATAATTGAAACTTTATGTTGACTAAAAGTGTCATTGTTTACAGCTATACCACCCTGATGACTGATCCCACCTGATCTTGGAAGCTAAACAGGCTCAGGCCTGGTTAGACCTTGGATGGGAGACCTGGGAATACTGGGTGCTGTAAGCTTGGAAGGACCCAGCAGCCCACTTCTGAGACAATCAGCCATGTAAAACCCCATGAATAGCAGAGAAATACTGACATAGTGCCAGGCATGGCACAGTGTCAGGGAGTGATTCTTTCTGTTGTACAGAGAGTCACTGCGAGTTGGACCTGACTCAATGCACCCAATAACAGCAAAATTGGTGATATATCCCCAAACTATAAAGTAAATACTATTAGAAGTGGAGTTTAACTAAAGCATAAGTGTTAATGGTAGCATAGTATTTCAGACTTTCATAGATTAAACAAAGCAAATAATAAAGGCACAAAAAACTAAGTGATGTAGCTAATTAGATTAAAATAACAAATATACATTTCTTTTTAAATTCTTTTTATTTTTGCAGTATTGAATGTTGAACCCAGAGCCTCACACATGTTAGGCAAGCACTCCACCACTGAGCTACACCTCCAATCCCTTTTATATTTTTCATTTTGAGACAAGGTCTCTCTAGGTTGCATGCAGGCTACCTATGGTCTTAAACCTGCCAACCTCCTGCCTCAGCTTCCTAAGTCACTGGTATTAAAGGCATGCACCATGACACCTGGCTGGATGTATATTTCTTTAGATAGACTAATTAATAATCAGGCTACATTTTAATGTAATATATATTCTAAGTTTCCAAATAATACGGCCAAAAAAATCCTAATGCAATTATTAAACAGGTTGGATAGTTGGATTATAATGTAATAATACTAAAATTTTAACAGAAATGTAGACAAATATCTTGACCACTTAAAAATTTAAATTCTTCTAAGTAACTATTGCATTAGAGAAAAAGATTAATTATAAACCCACACTATTTGGGAAATAAGAAAAATGCAACCTTTACTCATAATACATTTTTTCCACTCTATTCTGTTGTTATTTCTGTGCGCTGTTGTCTTACCTGCACAGCTTTACTGAATTTTCTCATTAATGCTAGTAGCTCCTCATTCCTTTCTCTTGTGTTTTTTAAAGTATATAATCAACTTCTCTGTAAACATTAATAATTTCCTCTCTTCCTTTCTGAAAGATACATCCTTTATTTTCATTTCTTCACTTAATGCATTGGCTAAAATTTAAACTCTGTTAGATGTGATCGTGATAACAGGAATCTTTGTATTCTTGCTTTTAATGAAATTAATTCCAGTGTGTTTCTTCCTTCAATGTGATGTCAATTCTGTAATGTATAAAGGCAAACAACTTCTAAATTTTTATTTTTTAAATTTAATTAGTGATGTAAATTAAATTTTAGAAAATCCTCTTTTGTCAACTTTCGCCTTTTATACTATTAACAAGAATTGTTCTGTCAATTTATTTCCTACCCTTCCTAGGTGAATCTCTACAGGTAAATTATTCCCTGTAGATACTATTACACTTGCTGTGACTTCATTTGCTTCATGTATCTATGTACACAGTAGAATTGGGCTATAGCACTCCTCTTCTGTTCTTGCGCTATCCAGATATTAGAATTGTACTATATGCAGAGAGTAAGCTTGAAAGTGCCTTGTCTTTTCTGGATTCTAAGGTAGTTTTTATAGTCATAGTATTGTTATGTTGTTGTTGTTGTTAGGTGCCATCTACTCATGTCTGACTCATAGTGACCCTGTGTACAACAGAATGAAATACTCCCCAATACTGTCATGCACACATCTTTTTTTATGTTTGGGTACATTGTTGCAGCCACTGTGTTTCTTCTCATTTTGAGACATGCCACATCATCTAAAGGAGGTCCCAGGGGCTTGCTTCTATTCCTATCCCTAAGGTTGACTCTACTTCGAGAAGGCAATTCTTCCCAGTGATTTTTCAAATGCTCTCCAGCCTGGGTTGGAGGCTGATTTTCCAGGACTATATCTGAAAGTGCTTCTCTGCTATTCAAAGATTTTTCAAAGGTTAATTGCTTCAGGAGTATGCTGCTTGGTCTTTATCCCTAGTCTTGCTGTATAATATTCCACTATATGGGTATACATTTTATTAACCCACTTGTCTTAATCTTTTCTGTGCTGCTATAAGAGCATACAACAGAATGGGTAAATTATGATGAACAGTAAGGTACTAGCTCACACGTGTGTCAGTTTGCCCCACTGTAGGGGCTTGTGTGCTGCAATGAGGCTGGAAGCTATGCCACTGGTATCTCAGATACCAACAGGGTTACCCATGGAGGACAGGTTTCAGCTGAGCTCCCAGACTAAGACAGACTAGGGAGGAGGCACTGGCGAACCACTCCTAAAACAACTAGCCATTGAAAACCCTATGAATAGCAAAGAAACACTGTCAGATATAGTGCCAGAAAGTGTGTCCCCTGGGTTGGAAGGCACTCAAAAGACGACTAGGGAAGAGTTGCCTCCTCAAAGTAGAGTCTACCATGATAACGGAAATGAAGTAAAGCCTGAGGGACCTCCATTTGCTGATGTGGCACAACTCAAAATGAGGAGAAACAACTGTAAACATCCATTAATAGTTGGAACATGGAATGTACGTAGTATGAATCTAGGAAAATAAGAAATCATTAAAAGAGAAATGGAGCGCATAAACATTGACATTCTAGGTATCAGGGAGCTAAAATGGACCAGCATAGGCCATTTTGAGTCAGACAGTCATATGGTCTACTATGCTGGGAATGATAAACTAAAGAGAAATGAGGTTGCATTCATCATCAAAAAAGACATTTCAACATCTGTCATGAAATACAATGTTGTCAGTGATAGAATAATATCCATATGCCTACAAGGAAGGCCAGTTACTATGACTATTATTCAAATTTATGCACCCACCACTAAGGTCACAAATGAAGAAAGGGAAGACTTTTATCGGCTTCTGCAATCTGAAATACAACAAACATGCAATCAACACATACTGATAATCACTGGTGACTGGAATGCAAAGGTTGGAAACAAAGAAGAAGGCTCAGTAGTTGGAAAATATGGTCTTGGTGACAGAAATGAAGCTGGAGATCGCATGATAGAATTTTGTCAGACCAATGACCTTTTCATTGCAAATACATTTTTTCAACAACATAAATGGAGACTATACACATGGACTTCACCAGATGGAACATACAGGAATCAAATTGACTACATATGTGGAAAGAGACAATGGAAAAGCTCTATACAAAATGTCAAAACAAGACCAGGTGCTGACTGTGGATCAGACCATCAACTTCTCATATGCAAGTTCAAACTGAAGCTGAAGAAAATTAGAACAAGTATACAAGAGCCATGGTATGACCTTGAGTATATCCCACCTGAGTTCAGAGACCACCTCAAAAATAGGTTTAATGCATTAGACACAAACGATAGGAGACCAGAAGAGTTGTGGCATGACATAAAAGATATCTTTCAAGAAGGAAGCAAAAAGTTCTTAAAAAGACAAGAAAAAAAGAAAAGACCAAATTACATGTCAAAAGAGACAGTAGAACTTGCCCTTGAATGTCAAGCAGCTAAAGTAAAAGGAAGACATGATGAAGTTAAGGAACTAAACAGAAGATTTCAGAAGGCAGCTCTAGAAGACAAAAGTAAATATTATAATGACATGTACAAGGAGCTGGAGGCAGAAAACCAAAAGAGAAGAACACGCTCTGTGTTTCTCAAGCTTAAGGAAGTGAAGAAAAAATTCAAGCCTCGAGTGGCAGTAGTGAAAGATTCTACAGGGAAAATATTAAATGATGCAGGAAACATCAAAAGAAGATGGAAAGAATACACAGTCATTATACAAGAAAGAATTGGTAATGACCAACCATCCCAAGAGGTTGCACATGAACAGGAACCAATGCTATTAAAGTACAAAGTAGAAACTGCCTTGAAAGAAATGGTGAAACACAAGGCTCCAGGAATTGATGGGATACCAATAGAGATGTTTCAACAAACAGATGCAGCACTGGAGATGTTAAGCCATTTATACCAATAGATTTGGAAAACACCTACTTGGCCAACTGACTGAAAGAGATCCATATTTGTGCCTATTCCTAAAAAAGGGGATCCGACTGAATGTGCAAATTATCAGACAATATCATTAATATTGCACACAAGCAAAATTTTACTAAAGATAATTCAAGAGTGACTGCAGCAATATATAGACAGGGAGTTATCCGAAAATCAAGCGGGATTCAGAAGAGGGCTGGAAGCCAGGGACATTATTGCTGATGTCAGGTGGATATTAGCTGAAAGCAGAGAATATCAAAAAGATGTCTATCATGTTTTTTTGACTATGCAAAGGCATTTGACTGTGTGGATCATAACAAATTATGGATAACACTTCGGAAAATGGGAATACCAGAACACCTAATTGTGCTCATGAGAAATCTGTACGTGAACCAGGAGGCAGTTGTTCGAATAGAACAAGGAAACACTGCCTGGTTTAAAGTTGAGAAAGGTGTGCGTCAGGGCTGTATACTTTCACCCTATCTCTTCAATTTATATGCTGAGCAAATAATCCGAGAAGCTGGACTTTATGAGGAAGAACGAGGCATCAGGATTGGAGGAAGACTCATTAACAACCTGCGTTATGCAGATGATACAACTCTGCTTGCTGAAAGTGAAGAGAATTTAAAACACCTACTGAAGAAGATAAAGATCATAGCCTTCAATATGGGTTGCAACTAAACATCAACAAAACAAAAATCCTTACAGACTGGGTCAGTATGCAACTTCACAATAAATGGAGAAAAGATTGAGGTTGTCCAAGATTTTGCTTTGCTTGGCTCTATAATCAACACCCGTGGAAGCAGCAGTCAAGAAATCAAAAGACACATTTCTCTAGGAAAAGCTGTGGCAAGAGATCTCTTTAGAGTATTGAAAAGCAAAGATGTCACATTGAAGGCGAAGGTGCGTCTGACTCATGCCATGGTATTTTCAGTCACATCATATGGTTGTGAAAGTTGGACAATGATCAAGTGAGACAGGAGAAGAATTGATGCTTTTGAATTGTGGTGCTGGAGATGTCTATTGAATATACCATGGACTCCCAAAGGAACCAACAAATCTGTCTTAGAAGAAGTGCAACCAGAGTGCTCCTTGGAAGCAAGAATGGCCAGACTGTGTCTTACATATTTTGGACATGTAGTCAGGAGAGATCAATCCCTAGAGAAAGACATCATGTTTGGGAGAGTGGCAGATCAACGCAAAAGAGGAAAACCCTCCACCAGATGGATTGACACAGTGTCTGCAACAATGGGCTTAAACATAAATAGGATCGTGCGCCTGGCACAGAATCGGGAAGTGTTTCAATCTGCTGTACATAGGGTCGCTATGAATCAGACTTGAATTGACGGCACCTAACAACAACACCAATAAGTTACTAGCTCACAGTTACTAGGCAGTCCACTGTGTGGATGATGACATATGGTGAGGGCTTTCTTACTGTGTTATAACACAGTGAAGGCATGATGTGGTGGGAAAGCAAGGACAGCGAGCACAGGAGAGGGCAAACCCACTCTCAGGATGACATTTGTCCATTCATGAAGGCAGAGGGCTCAACACCTAAACATCTCTTAAAAATCTCACCTTCCGGTACCATTGCAAGTGCAAAGACATCCCAACCTGAGTTTTAGAGGGGATAAATGCTCTAACTGCAGCATCACTCATCCATTGATGAACACTTGGGTTGTTTCTACCTTGGAGATGTTGTGGACAATGTTCCTAGGACCATTTAGGCACAAGCTTTAATGTAGACATGTGTTTTCATTTCAGGTGAGTATATGTACATCCAGGAATAGGGTTTCCGGGTCATAGGTAACTGTTTTATTCCTTCAGGAACCTCCAGCCCAAAACGGCTGTACCACCTTACCTTCCCACCTGCAGTACTGGAAGGTTTCTGCTTCTCACAACCTTACCAGCACTTGTTATTATCTACCTTTGTTATTACATTTACCCTCCACGGTGTCAAGAGGCATCTCACCGTGGTCTTGATTTGCATGTATCTGATAGTTAATGATGTTGAACTCTCCATGTGCCTATTGGTCATTTGGGGAAACCACTACCTGATTCAGATTCACAAATATTTGCAACTATACTTTTTTCTAAGAGTTTTTATATTATTTCATTTTTCAGTGCTGGGGATCGTACCCAGTGCCTTACACTTTGCATGCTTGGCACGTGCTCTATGGCTGAGTTATATCCCCAGCCTTTATTTTCTTGTAGGTTTGTTTGTGGTTGTTGTTTCATTTTTGTTGTTGAGATAGAGTTTCCTCACTGCGTAGTCCAGACAGACCTCCAAGGAACAATCCTCCAACCTCTGCCCCACCCCCACGCCACCAGGCCCAGCTTATTTTTAGTTCTTCCTCTTATGTCTTTGATTAATTTGGAGCTAACTTCTATATATGATATGAAGTAGGAGGCTAACATCATTCTTTTACACATGGATATCCAGGTGTCTCAGCACCATTTGTGGGAAAAAAAATAATAAACCTCTTTGCCCATTGAATTATCTTGGTATTTATATTAGTCAGGGTTCTCCAGAGAGACAGAACCAATAAGACATGTAGGTATAAACAGAGGTACATGAAGGGATATTTATTAGAGAAATTGGCCAGTGTGATTATTGAGGCTGAGAAGTCCCAGGATAGGCCCTTTGCAAGCTGGAGATCCTGGGGTGCTCAGTCAAGTCCAGAAGCCTTAGACCCAGGGAAGCCATCTAAAGCCAAAGGCCTGAAAATTCAGCTGCAGATACCAGAGAAAGCTGGTGGCTGGTGCAAACCTCAAAAGCTAAATGCCTGAGAGCCTGAAGGTCTTCTTTCCAAATGCAGAAGGTGGGCATCCTCACTCCAGGAGAGAAACAGAGAGTCTGCCTTTGTTCTAGCCAGTCATCAGCTGATCAGATGGTACCTGCCCATTTGAGGACAGATCTTCTCACTCAGTCCACCAACTCCCACTCCAAACTCCTCTCGAAACACTCTCAAAGACATACCCACAAATTCTGTTTGACTAGCTTTCTTTGTTGTTGTTGTTAGGTGCCATCGAGTCAGTATCCGACTCATAGCGACCCTTATAGGGTTTTCAATGGCTGACTGTTTCGAGATTGCCTTGGGAGTGGATTGCCAGGTCCTTCTCCCATTTTTGTGGTGCTGGGAATTGAACTCAGGACCTCAGAGACTGCAAAGCAGCACTCTACCAACTGAGCGAAATCCCAGCCTTCTAGGTATTCCTTAATCCAGCCAGACCAACATCTAAAATTAACCATCACAGCATCCCTGTTGAAAATCAACTGATTATAAATGTAAGAGATTTCCTGTTTTATTTTGTTTGGGTTTTTGGACTCTCAGTTCTATCCTGTTGATCTATATGTCTATCTTTATGCCAACATCACACTGTCGTCACTTCTGTAGTTTTACATAATAAGATATGAAATCAGGCAGTGTGGTTCCTTTTACACAATTATGCTGGCTATTCTGGGTCCCTTGCATTTCCCCATAAATTGTAGGATCAGCTTGCCAATTTCTGCAAAGAAGCATGCTGGATTTTAATGAGGATATTGTTGAATCCGTAGATCAATCTGGGAAGGATTTCCATTTTAGCAAGATTAACAATTGTCATTGTTTTTTTGGTGAAAGTCCAAGACAATCAACTGAGAGAATTTTCAGTAGGTTCCCAAGTTAGCCAGATACACTATAAAAATATAATTACAATTACATCAAAAATAACTCCATTCCTCTATTTCTGTAAAAAACTAAAATGAATAAAAGCAAAAGCATGCATTTAACACCTAGGAACAACCTTGACTTTAAATGTATAAAATCTATATGAACAAAATAATACAACTCTACTAATTTGGTAGAAGGAAAACCTCTCTTACACAAGTAGGAAAATCAGACCTGAGATTAAATTTAGAGTCCACCACTACTCAGCTATGTGATTTTTGGAAAAACACATCATTTCTCCCAGCTTTATGAGTACTTATGAGTACCATAATCCATAGGGTGATTTGAAAAATGCAATGAGCCAGGTGTGGTGGCATATGCCTGTAATCCCAGCACTCAGGAGGCTGAAGTTAGAGAAGCCAGAGTCTGAGACCAGCCTGGGCTACATAGTGAGACCCTGTACCAAAAAAAAAAAAAAAAAAAAAATCAAAACATAACAAAATAAAAATTAAATGAGATAATATTTACATAGCACTTTTGGAAAATCTGTTATTCACTAAACAGTACTATTATGATTAGTTTTCTAGAAAGATGTAAGTTCATCTCAAATTAATATAAACATTCAAAACCCCAAAGTATTTTTATGGATATCATTCTAAATTTCTTTTAAAAATATAATCAGATAGAATTGCCAGCAATTTTTACAAAAAAAAAGGGCATTTGATAAGGAGAATTTTTTTCCCAATTTGAATGCATTATGCAGCATCAATAAAAATCAACAAAAATTATTGTAGAATGGCGACTGACAGATTGTTGAATCAGAATAGATATCACACAAACTCTAGTATAGTGATTTTGTTTATGATATAAATGGTATCACAAATCTTTAGGAGAAGAAGAATTATTTGATAAGTTATGTTTACACAATCAGCTAACTATGGGAGGAGGGCATAATTGTAAATACTCAATTCGCACAAGCAAAAACATAAATTCCAGATGGTGCAAGGAGCAAGTATTAAAGCAAATGAGAAAATTTCATGAAAAATAATCATTTGATTTCACTTTGTAAAAACATAAAACTTGCTTGTAACATCAAAATCAAAAGTAAATCATGAACTGAGAGACTTAAGTATCACAAATCTCCCAAGCAAATAGTTACCGTTGTTATTAAAATAAAAAAATTAATTGAAAAAATGATAAACCTCCAATAACAAAGGCAAAAAACATGATAAAATTTATAGAACTATAAATCATTAATAAATACATGACAAATGTTCAACTCCACTGGCAATCAAAGAAGTACAAAGTCTAACAGTAGCACTCCACTGTATCTTAAATGCCTGTTGTAGCCATCTAATAAGCTCAAATTTCCCATTTTATATCCTGAGGAATTCCAACACACTCCCCACTATTTCTGTGAACCATAGGACCCTGTGTGTAATGGCTCAGTACAGTCTTTCTGCATCTACACATACCCTCTGACACTAACTCATGGCCAATATGTTTTGTCTTCTAATCTTGCAGTTCTATTCCTCTTCTGGTAACAGTGACATATTTCTTTTGGGCATTTACTCCTTTATTGGGTGAAATAGTTGTAGAATTACAAATTAGGTAGTTTTTCTCTTCTATAGCCAAGGACATGGCTTGTGATCTAGAGAGACTATTCAAAATATTGTTCCTAGAGAATCTAGCTGGGGAAGAAAGATGATAGATAGATGATAGATGATAGATAGATAGATAGATAGATAGATAGATAGATAGATGACAGATAGATGATAGATAGATGATGATGATGATGATGATAGATAGATAGATAGATAGATAGATAGATAGATAAAAATAATATCAGATGATGATGTGATCCCAAAAGAATGTAAAACGAAATGGCAGGTTAGATCCTACCACTTCAAGCATAAGACCAGGTCACAGTAGCACAGGTTTGATAAGCTGAGTTTCCACTATCACAAAAACATGGATGGCACCCCAGTTCCATTGAAGTCCCATGAGACCCAGTCCTAGAGGTACTCATTACATGACTCGATCCAATATTCACAAAAGTTGATTCTTCCCTGCATAATACATGTACAGTTTTTGATTTTCACGTTCAACGCTTGAGGAAATCTTCAAGGGGTGGCCTCTTGCCTTCCACCTATAGTCTGCAAGTGGATCTCATAATCTGCTGCAAGAACTCAAATTGTTACTAAAACAATCTTTATTTTTGCTGTACTGTTCAGAGAGAAATGGGTGACTGTGTATTTTGAGTATTAATCTTTACTTGTTTCCATGGATACCTGGTTCACTTAGAAAGAAGCAGGGGGAAATAAGAGACTCAGAGGCCAAAGATCCTATATTTGGTTCCTTGTGGATGAAAATCTGGGGCTCAGGGAGAGGAAACTGTAAACCCCAGGGCAGCAGGCACAATTTGGTTAAACAATGAAATTCTAGCTGCTGTGTTTTGGAACAGGGGAAGCATGTTTAATCATTGTTATAGCTGATGTAATAGCATCTGAGTTTCTGCTCAATGGAGGAATCCATTTTCAAATCAGGCTGTAATCCAAGGGTAGCTCTTATTGCTGAGAGAAACCGAACAGAAACACAGGGCCAACCAGACTTTCTCTAAGGGAGAAAGGCAGGCTTGCAGAGGTGAAACTTGCAGGGCTATCTTAAAGCAGGGGGAACCCTTTCTAAGAACCCTTTTCAGAAATAGTTTTCATAAAGTGTCCATATTTAAAATGAGATTTTAAAACAATAGTATGCAGAAACCAAGCTGTTGGTCCACAACCTTACATTCTGTAAATAATCAATGAAAAAATATACCCTTATGGCTGACCTAGGACAAAAGTAATGGGGAACTAACTGGTGAGAATCAGCAGAAACTGAGCAACAAATGAAGACAAATTGAGACTGGAACAAATAAAGGCGCTTTATTCACACCTGGCCAAATGATTTCATTGGCTCTTTATTCAAGAAAAATAGAAAAATCATATCACAAACCTTTGTATTTCATTTACGTTTTTCTATGTATGATTGCACTTAAGTTAACCACCTTGCCATTTGGGGTCTGAATTTCTGATGAGTAAGGCAATGGGAGAATAAATAATGATGCTTTTTGTATGTTGGCATAGAAAGGATCCAAATCAATAAAAGGAAAGGCTTTCCTGACCAAGTTTTGAATCAACTGGTGTGAGTTATACAAATATCAAAATATCCCCTAACTATAACAATGCTGATATGGAGAATGTGGCTTTCATCTACAGGCATGCAGCTTCCCAAAGTGAACTGGAGATAATTAGCCAGCCAATCAGAGGTAGCCCTGCAGCACTGAAGCCTCCTCCTCCTGACAGTCAGCCAAGCAGAACTTGTGTCTGTTTTCACAAAGAAATGGGAAAGGGCTGCATCAGGCTTTACTTCTCAAACTCATACAGCCTGTAAGACACTCCGCTGTCCAGGCAGGAGCACCTAGCCTAGTGAATTCCATTTCCACCCCCACTCTAATGGTAGGCTCCAAAGACAAAAACAAATCTGTTTCTCAGGAAAGCCAACTTCCTGGTATTGAGATTCTACTGCCCAACACTATAATGTGAACAACCATCTCAAAGCCATGCACCATGCCTGTTTGCTTTAAGGCCAAAGCCCTTGGTATAATTGAGGTGTTGAATGATCCTCAAAGGCATGTCTGTAAAACTCCTGGTCTCTGATGTGGAGCTCTTGGGGAGTGGTGGAACTTTTAGGAGGTAGGGCCTACTGAGAAGCCATTAGGATTTTTGGAGGGAAGACCCTCAAAGAGACTAAGACCTTAGCCTTCTCTCTTGAATGCGTTACCTTCTCTTTACTCATCTTGAATTCATATTTCTACAAAGACAACCAGAAGGTGGATATGGCCACCACTCAGCATGAAGCAAGTGTGTTAGCTAGAGTTCACTTCAAGCCACCCAGGAGGTGGCTGGTTATCCTGAAACCAATTGTGTGAGTTAGGGCTCAGACACATGGCTGTCTTCATCTCCAAATCACAAGGTTTAGCAGCTGATTCAAGTGTCTAGAATGACTTTCTTGAGAAAAATCTAATGAATACAAAGTCCTTACAGATTATACCATCCACTCATCCCAGAAATATAGTTGTTCCCTCTTCTATCAAGGAATATGTCCCAAGACCTCCAGTGGATGCCCAGGACTCCATATAGTACCAAACACTATAATTTCTGGTGCAGAACATTGCCATCAATTGAGACATATTTTTTGTTCATGTCTTCTCAGGTTTAATGACTTTTGCATCTTAACTGAGCACTTACCATGCATTGAGGCCATAACTTTTGCAGCACAACAGCAAAACTAGAATGGGTTTCTTTTATTTGTTTCACAATTTCGTACTTAGAAGATTCATTCTGATCATTGTTAGTAATCTCAGCATGTAACTTTTTCTTTATAAAATTGAGAACTAGGCCAAGTGCAGTAGCCCATACCTATAATCCCAGCAACTCCAGAGGCAGAAGCAGGAGGATATTAAGTTCAAGGCCAGAGGTGGCCTCATAATTTAGGGAGACCCTGTCTTAGTTGAAATAGTGAAAAACAGGATTGGAGATACAACTCAGTGGAGAAGCACTTGCAAAGTATGTAAGAGGCTCTGTGTGCAACCCCCCCAATACAATAATAATAATAATAATAATAATAATAATAATAATAATAACAATAATAACAACAATAATAATAGATAAATTTGAATAAAATAAAATTGAGAACTTTCATTTTTTCACTTAGTGGAAGCACTGTAAAATTTCTCTTTGGCATTTCTGAATTGCCACCATCACTACTCTGGTGCTCTGGGGCCAGTGTTAAGTAAATCAAGGGTTACTTAAGCATTATAACACCATGACATTGGATCTGATAATCAAGATGGCTACTAAATGACCAACAGGCAGGTAGCACATGGCATGGGTCTGCTGGACATAGAGTTGATTCATGTCCCAGGTGGGACAATGTGAGATTTCATCACACAACTCAGAAATGTGTGCAACTTAAAACTCATGGATTGTTTACTTCTGGAAATTTCTATATAATATTTTCAGTCCATGGTTGACTCCAGGTAACTGAAACAACAGAAACCAAGCCATAGAAAAGTGGGGAGACTATAACCTCCAACCAACTGTGTAGCCACAGGGCTCAGGGCACAAAATGAAACACATTCATACACCTGACAAGTGCCAAGCCATTAGGGGCTGCAGGAATTCCTGAAGTTGGAAAGATGATTTCAGTGGGCTCTGCTGAGATGTCTGGGGAGAGTGAATGTCCGAGAGAGAGGGGCTTCTGCAAGGAATGGGCGCTAACATCAGAAACGAACCCATCAGTATCACTGAAACTTTTTCCTATAAAGGAGGGAATGTCCATTGTTTTTCCTTAGAAAAAGCTTGGCATGGGCAACATTGCAATCCAAGCAGTAATTTCTGGAGTTTTAAGATGTGATTAATCATTCTGCATTAGGTTTCTATAAGCACACTTAAAGGGCCTTATTAACCTTTTAAGATTGGCATTGTTGTTGTTGTTGTTGTTAGGTGCTGTCGAGTCATTCCAACTCATAGCAACCCTCATAGGGTTTTCAATGGCTGATTGTTTTTAGGGGTGGAGATTGCTTTGAGAGTGGATTGCCACGTCCTTCTCCCATTTTTGCCATGCTGGGAATTGAATCCAAGACCTCAGAGACTGCAGAGCGGTGTTCTATCAACTGAGCTAAATCCCAGCCACAGATTGGCATTAGTATTTTAATTTCTGAAATATTTGTTATGTTATCTTGTCCCTTCCTTATCACTACCCAAACAGGAGAAGTTAGAAATGGAAACACTCTGCTTCTGAGAGTCACCCCTTCTGAGACTGACACAAAAACCTTAAAAAAGAGCCATTGTTTCTAAGCAGTTTCAAGGTTCCCCTTCCCCATCTGAAAGCTACTGTGTAGGTGCCTCCAAGGGACTCTGGGAGAGGCTGTGAATTATCACCTCATCTGGTCCTTGATTAACAGCTCAGCTTGTCACCCAGGCAAATCCCACCCTTTAGTAGAAGCAATGCCATGCTCCATACTCCTAGACAGACCAGCATTTGTAGTCAGATGGGGCCAGAATGGGAAAAGATGAAAAAGTTGCAAATGACTGACCAGGGGCATAATATGAGGTTCAACTCACAGGCAAGAGCATCTAAATCTCACTTGGGCCTCCCCACCTCCACCAGGAAGACTTCGTGGACTGCAACCCACACTGGTGTCTCCCCAGGGAACTTTGACTATCCTTATTATCAGCACATTAAATGACTGTAGAACCACAGGCACTTAGAGCTACAGGGGATCTAGAGACAACACCACCCTGTTCCTAGGTCATTGCCCACAGGCATTAGGACCTCCAAACATACATCAGACACATAATATTTTTAGTAAACGTTTTAACTAGTTGACAATTAGAACTAAGAAATTTTCACATTAAAAAAAAGAGCTCTTACTTCTCACAAAATAAGTTGCTCTCACAATGCCAGGCATGCTGGTTATTAAAGTAGTGACCATGCGTTTCAAGCCCTCCTACAATGGTCTATGATGCTGGCACCAGGACCCTGCAAACATTTCTCTTAGGCAACCGGTTCCTTGTTGGGCCCTGACAATGAAAGATGTTTCAGTTTGTCAGGTAGGGGAGCAAGAAAGTACAAATACCTTCTTATGTCTTTCCTCTTTGTCATTGTCACCAAGCAATTGTTTCTTAAGGGTAGTAGTTTCAGTTCTTGTTTTTTCCACATATCCCAGCATAGCTGCTCCCCATCATTGGGATTTAAGTACTGGGGAGCCCTCTCTTTTCCCCAGAGTTCTGGGTCCCAGCTCCAGAGACCTCTGCTCTGAGCTTCTAACCTACTGCCATCTGACGGAAGTATAATAAGGGCTACAGAGGCAACTCATACATGCAATTATAATTTTTTAGTATCTGCCTAAAAAAGTTAATAAGAAATGGCTAAAATTAATTTTAATAATAAATTCTACTTAACTAACCCAAAATATTATCATTTTAACTTTTAATCCATGTTAGAAACCAATAAGGAAATATTGTATATTACTCTACAAAGTCTGTGAAATCTAGCGTGTACTTCACATTTACAGCACTTGCCTGTTTGGACTGGCTATATTTCAGGTGCTTCATGGCTGCATGGGGCTGGTGACCACCATATTAGATGTGGGAGCTTGAAATTATGAGTACCCAGTTCTCTCTTCCTGGTTCTCGCAGTGCTAGCAGTTACAAGCAGAACATTATCTCAAGAGGATCCTAATAGCTTTTCAATACTCCAATTTGTTTAATTATTCCTTATAATTATTGTGCACATTGGAATGATTGGTTTGTCTTTGCATTAATAATTGCTGAGTACCAACTGCCCCTTCTGAGGGACCAGAGCTCATCCTTTTACCCCAGGTCTCAACTTCCCTTGTATTAGCTTTTCATCACTATAATGAAGTACCTGACAGAGACCTTTATGAGGTTCATTTAACACAATTCTGGGTGTCTAAAGATCAAGATGAAGTGGTCTCATTTGTTTGGCTTCTGGTAAGGATGGCAGATGTCTAGCACATCATTGTAGTGGCACAATTAGAGGAGGAAGTCACATCTCTATCCAGGAGAAGAAAGGAACAAGTGGGGCCAGCGTTGCTCCTTTTAGAACAACGCTCTTGAAAGAATTACCAAAGGATTTCCACAGACCTCTCATGGGAATTACCTCATGTCCCCAGTGATCTATAGAACTCCCACTAGGCCCCATCACCCACAGGTGGTTCTAGTAATACCACCATATGGACCAAGACTTAAATCACAAGAGATTCTTGGTGGGCAGTCAGACCACACCAGAACCCCAGCACCTCTGAGGCTGGATAGAAAATGCATTATTATTTATCATGCCACTTTGGTATAATTATGAAGAAATCTGCCTACAGTCCTATCACTGTGGTGTCCGATCCCATCAGATCTCATAAGCAGGTTGGGCCTGGTTAGTACTTGGATGGGAGACCGCCTGGGAACACCAGGTGCTATAGGATTGGTAGAAGGACCAGGTAACCTACTCTCAAAAGGCAATTATCCATTGAAAACTCTATGAATAGCAGAGAAGCACTGACAATAGTGTTTTGCCTGTTCTATGTAGGGTCACTATAACTCAGACACTGACTTGACAGCACCTAACATCAACAAAAACAAAATGAAGAAAGCAGCATTTCCAACATATCTACTTTCAAAAATTGGAAAATAAAAGAAAGAATTATTTTATGTATTCAGAAAAATGTGAGTGGCCATATTGTTTTTTAGGAAGTGAAGATTATTCCTATAGGTTCAATCTGCAGGCAATAGTTTTGTTTCATGCCCACTATGTCACTGAATCACCCTGTCTCTCTGCCCCTGATCCCTCCCCCAACCCAGCAGAAGGGACTTGGGCTTACAGTCCTGGTTCCTGACATCCTGGCTTGAGCTCTCAGAAGATGGGCTTCTAAGTTCTCCTGATTGACAGATCAACTTGGTCAGCCTCACTAGTGAGACAGAGCCGTTGCTGGTCATGTCCTAGACAAGGTTGAGGATGGGTAAAGGTCACCATAATTGTTCCTTAGAATTTACGAAATAGCTTTATGTAATTATGTCACTAGCCTGATATGTGGATGTTGCTTTCCAATAGGATCTATCCTACAAACTTCCCACTCCGCAGCCCAGCAGGCAACACTTCCTGACTTTGTAAAATAGGCTACTCCTGTGTGGTGGTCCAGAGTGAGGATTTTGAGATCACAGGGGCTGGGCTAGACTTCTGGTCTACTAAGTTCTAGTCTTTGGACAAGTTCATTAATTTTCTCTGTGCCTCTGTATCCACATCCAAAACCCGGGGACAATATGGGTACTGATATAAGGATAATAAGGTTGATGTGAGGATTACATCTATTAATGCAGGAATTCTGGGAAGATGGCAGATTAGAGGCAATCTCCCTATAACTGTGTGAACAAAGTGAGTAATGAAGGAGAAATTCAAATCTCAGAAGAAAAGAAGAGACGTCAACAGAGAATACAACAAAAGTGTTAACACAACCAAATTCACCAAGGGGAAAAAAAGGCTCTGGAACAGAAAAAGAAAACAGTGGATCACCACATGTGTGCACTAACCCCACCAGGGGAAAGAGAAACACCATCTCCCCTACAAGAGGGTCTACAGCTTATAAACTCAACTTTGGTGGCTATAGTAATTGTGGCGGCAGAAGTGGCCAAGATGACCCCAACAACAGAGGTGGAGATGGTGACCATTCGGGCAGAGGAGGCCACAGCAATGAGTGCAGTGGTGCCCATGGCAGCATTAACTGTAGCAACTGTGATAAAACTTAATGGGCAACACCCAGGTGGCAGTCAGGTCCTCCTAGGTAGGTCCTGGTCAGGGGACACCTAGGCAGGACTACTAGGAAAATCAACAGAGCAGATAGGAATATAGATACTCATATCCAGGAGTGCCCCTCCCCAAAGCCACCCCCACTCCTCAGTGCTATCTCTCAACTGTGCAGCTAGCAGATGAGGGACTGAGAGAAGTTAAGACCAAATGGAGCACTTAAACTCCAAACCCTCCTCCATCACATGGGGCACCTGTGAAAGAAAAGACTTGAAACCACAGAGAATTGCACTCTAGTTCAGATAACACTGTTGTTTACTTCCTCTACTCCCTGCAGACCATAACTTAAACTAACGACCCCATTACCTAGAAGACCACAAAGATGTCAGAAACACTGATCCTCCCGTTTGTGTTTCTTCTGTTGTTGTTGTTTCTTTAAATTTTCTTTTCCTTTTTTTCATTTAGTAAATTTTTAATCATTTTCCCTTTCTTGTTATCCTAGCTGTCTGATTACAATACTTTTAATATTAGTTGAACACAAATGTATTTATTAAAAAAGAACTGTTATATTTGTATTTGGTATACTTCTTGTAATATATAAGTATTTTTCCTACCGTTTAAAGGCAGATTTATACTTCTATCTGCTCTTTTCTTACTCACTCTCTAACCTCTCTTTTCTGCCTGCTTTTTCCCCTTTCTTCTATTTAATCTTGCTTCTTTCTCTTCCTTCTTGCCTTGCCTCCTCCTCTGATTCTATCCAGCTGCCACTGCTATCTTTATCACAATTAATTTCTAACTCCAAAGATTACACCAACCCTACCATCTCTTTTTCTGAGGTAAGTTGTTAAGTAACAGTTGGCTTCAAATTAACTTAATTGTAATTATACGTCTGATTTTGGTCAGAATTGTTGCTATAGTAACAGCCTGCTTTGTCTTCTTTAAGTGATGCTGGGGATCAAGACCTCAAGGGAAGATTGTATACTAAGAAGACCCCCATTAAGGAAACCCCAACCCAGGAGATTACAAGCTTTCAAGTCCTTCAATAAAAAAGGAGTCTTGACCTTACTCCAGCCCCCACATAGTACTAAAAATCTATTCCTGGGACTAACAAAAAGCATATCCCACTCTCCAAATGTTACATCATGTTATATATATGGTAAAACTCTGATGGGGGATCAATGGCCATGAGAAACAAAGGAATTACTGCCTCATAAATTAATAGACCTTTCAAGCCAAGAAAAATCTCCTTCAAGTGATGCCTTTTGGGTTCTATGATCCTCAATCATAGGTCAGTATTGCCTCACTAGATGGGAAAAGTGCTTCACCTCACCTGGGGAGGAGGGGACTAACTCACATAGGTCAGAAAACTCTCAACACTACTACTGAAGACAATATATGATAGAAAAATAACCAGGCTAAACAGAACCCTCTAGACAGTTTCACGTGACTGACAGAAGCTTAGAAAAATTCCCAAAGTCCAAATGACTGGACTGCCCCAGCTGGGCTATATCAGGTATAAGGAAACAGGGCTTATGCCCATCTCCCTGATGACTAGCGGGAGAACTATGCTAGAGACACAATTAAGCCCTCTTTCTTCTTGTTACCATAAAAACTGGGAAACTAATAGGCTATCCACTCTTGGTTCCCTTATCAGGAGGCTAGGAAAAAAATAGTCATTGTATTGTTGTTGTTGTTAGGTGCTATCGAGTCGTGTCGGACTCATAGCAACCCTCATAGCGTTTTCAATGGCTTATTGTTTCAGGATTGCCTTGAGAGTGGATTGCCACATCCTTCTCCCATTTCTGTGATGCTGGGAATCAAACTCAGGACCTCAGAGACTGCAGAGAGGTGCTCTACCTACTGAGCTAAATCCCAGCAAAAATAGTCATAGAAAACTAAAAAGAGAATACATAGCCCCTTGGGAGGATTATCCAATATTATGGCCCAGCCACAGGGGTCCAAGATAGGTCACCAGGAGATTGCGTCCCCATTTCCTTGCTAAACCACATAGCTAAGTTACAGACAGTGCTTGAGTTAATAACCGATAAGGCAGACAGAGCCTGGACCCTCCTTGCTCAGCAAATCAAATGCCATCTACAAGAATAGGTTAGTCTTAGATTACTTGTTAGCCCAGGAAAAATGTATAGAAAGTTCAATTTTACCAACTACTGCCTACAAATTGATGATCAGGGACAAGCCAGAAAGGAAATAATGACAAAGATTCAAAAGCTGGCCCAACTGCCAATACAGCTTCAACATGGACGGGAGCCACAAAGTTTATGGAGAAGCTGATTCTCTGCCTTCATAGGATTCAAGATCTTAATAGGGGAAATTCTAGTCCTCATTGGCCTATTCCTGATTATCCCATGCCTTCTCCATAAAAGCTCTATGGTAGAGATTGTCATTCATCAAAGGGCTGGATCACATGTGTTTTACATGAACCATTATTGACCCCTACAACAACAGATAGATGATGGGACCCAAACACTTAAATTAAAAAAAAAAAGCTTTCATAGGGTCCCCAAGGGACAAATATGAGGAGAGAAACCCTAATTAAAACACAGCAGGCCCCAGTTCCCTTATGATTTGGGAGTTTACATTCCTCACTTCCCTGATCAAAGAACAGGACTACACTCCCTTCTCTAGAGAATGCCAGGAGCTTCTCTTCTGAACACAGAGACAGTGCAGTAAATGACACAGCCCCTGGTGTCTAGAAACTGTTTCTTTAAAGATTTTGTAGTCAAGGATACTTGCTTTCTGCTTGGATTGCTCTGTATCAACTGTGGAATGTTTAAAGCAACCAATCAAAGAGAAACACACAGACCCTTTAATCTACTAGTCTCAAAGCTCTATTTAAGGGACAAGAGAAAATAACTTGGGGAATGCAGCCATTTGTGGACCTGAGATATCCTACTGTTGTTCTACTGGCAATGAAGCCCCTCTTTTTGGCAATAAAGGCCACTGGCCATAAAGGCCCATTTTTCTGATGGGCCAGTATCCTGATACCAAAACCAGATAAGGACACAACAAAAAAAGAAAACTATACAACAATTTCTCTGATGAATATAGACATGGAAATCCTCAATAAAATACTTACAAACTGAATACAGTGACATATAAAAAACATCATATACCACAATCAAGTTGGCTTCATTTCACAGTTGCAAGGATGGTTCAATACACACAAATCAATAAACATAATACAAGACATTAATATGCTCAGAGATAGAAATCACATGATCATCTCAATAGATGCAGAAAACACCTTTGACAAAGTTCAACATCCCTTCATGATAAAAGCCTGGGGAGATTGGGAATAGAAGGAACATACCTCAACATCATAAAGGCTATATACAACAAAAATGCACCTAACATCATGCTAAATGGGGAAAAACTGAAACTATTCTGTCTAAAGTCAGGAACAAGACCACTTTTATTCAATATGTTGTTTTTAGGTGACATTGAATCAGTATCTGACTCATAGAAACCCTACATACGACAGGCGAAATATTATTGTCAGTGCTTCTCTGCTGTTCATAGGGTTTTCAATGGTGAATTTTTTTGGGGGGAGTGGGTTTCCAGGTCTGTCTTCCAAGCCCACAACACCTGGTGTTCCCAGGCGGTCTCCCATCCAAGTACTAACCAGGCTCGACCCTGCTTAGCTTCTGAGATCTGACAAGATTGGATGCCACAGGGCCATGGCTGCAGGCTTATTCAATATAGTGATTGAAATTTTAGCCAAAACAATAGGATTATAGAAAGAAATGAAAATGATACAAATGCAGAACAAAGAACTCAAATTATCCCTGTTTGCAGATGACATAATCCCATACCTAAAAGACCTTTAAGACTCCACCAGAAAACCCTTAGATCTGATAAGTACCTTCAGCAAAGTAGCAGAATACAAAACCAATATTTAAAAAATCAATAGTATTTCCATATACTAATAACAGAATGAGAAAAAATCAAAACAACCATCCCACTCACAACAATCTCAAAAAATCTAGGAATAAATCAAACCAGGGAGCCTAAAGACCTCTGCAAGGAAAACTTCAAAACACTGAAGTAAGAAATTGAGGAAAATACTGGAAGATTGAAATATTTCCCTTGTGAATGGATCAAAAGAATTAATATTGTGAAAATGACTATACTACCAAAAGTGATTCACAGATTCAATGCAATCCTCATTCAAATTCCAGTGATGTACTTTACAGAAATAGAAAAAAATACTAAAATTCATATGGAATCACAAAAGATCTAATAGCCAAAACAGTACTAAGCAGCAAGAGCCATGCAAGAGACATCACAATAACTGAAATCAAATTATATTACAGGGCCATAGTCACAAAAACAATTTGGTACTGGCACAAAAACAGACATGAAGATCAGTGGATTCAAATGGAGGGCCCAGAAATAAACCCACACAGCCACAGCTATTTGATTTTTGACAAAGGTGCCAAAACTGTATGTTGGAGAAAACATAATCTCTTCAACAAATGGTGCTGGGAAAATTGGATATCCACGTGTAGAAGAATGAAAGTAGGTCCCTATCTCTCACCTTGTACAGAAAAATTAATTCAAATCTTAATGTAAAACCAGAAAACTTGAAATAGCTAGAAGATAATATAGGTAATATGCTTCAGTACATAGACATAGGCAAGTATTTTTCAAAAGGACTCCAATAATCCATGAAATAGTAACAAAAATTGACAAATGGAATAGCATGGAACTAAAAGCTTCTTCATAGCAAAGAAACAGTCAATAACATAAAGACAGACCCTACAGAATGGACAAAAATCTTTGCCAACTATATGTCCGACAAGGAATTAATATCTAGGATATATAAAGAACTCAAAATTGAATACCCCCCAAAAAAAAATCCAATCAGTAATTGGGCAGTAGAATTGAACTGATAGTTTTCAAAAGAAGAAACATGAATGGCCAACAAATATGTGAAAAAATGCTCAACATCCTTAGCTAGCAAGGAAATGTAAATTGAAACTACACTGAGATTTAGTCTCACCCCAATCAGAAGGGCCAGCATCAACAAAACAAACAACAACAAATGCTAGAAAGGATATGGGGAAAAAGAAAGCTGTATACACTGCTGTAACTGTAAACTAGTATAGCCTTTATGGAAGTCAGTATGGAGATGCCTCAGAAAACTAAAAATAGAACTACCATATGATTCAGCTATACTACTCAGGTATAAACCCAACAGAAGCTATATCATGACACCATGGAGATACCTGCACTTCCATGTTTATTGAAGCACTCCTCAAAATTTCAAGGGTATGGAATCAGCCAAGATATCCATTAACAGATGATTGGATTAAAATGTGGTAAATATACACAATGGAATATAACTAAGCAGTAAAGAAGAATGAAATTATGGCATTTGCAGCAAAGTGGATGGAAGTAGAGATCATTTTAAGCAATACAATCCGGGACTCAAAAAGAGAAATAGAACAAGTTTTCACTCATATGTAGAAGTTAGATCTATCTTAAAGGAAATTGTGTGTGTGTGTGTGTGTGCATATATATATATATATATATATATATATATATATATATAGTTGTTAGGTACCATCAGTCAAGTCAGTGTCTGACTCACAGAGACCTTATGTACAACAAACGAAACATTATTACCAATGCTTCTCTACTATTCATAGAGTTTTCAATGGCTGATTTTTTTGGGGGGAGAGTGGGTTGCTGGGTCCTTCTCCCAAGCCTACAGTACTTGGTGTTCCCCAGCAGTCTCCCATCCAAGTACTAACTAAGTCCAACTCTGCTTAATTTTCAAGATCTGACAGGATTGGAAGCCACAGTGGTACAGCTGCATACACACACACACACACACACACACACACACACACACACACACAATTTTCCATGGTGGAATGTGACTTTCATTACATGTTTATTAAAAATCTTCTTTTAAAAAAAGAAAGATGTTTTATACAGCTAAATTTGGAAAGCACAAGGGGCCCCACCTGGAGGGGAGCGAGGAGTAGTGGGAGGAGGAAGGAGATAGGATAATTGGGAGGGAGAACTAAAGAGTGAGAAAATAAGTGCAAAATACAGGATGCAACAGCATGAAAGTCCCATAATGAAACTCACTATACAGTGTGCAATTTTATAAAAACTAAAAGCCATATTGTATCCCATAAATATGTACAACTATCATCAAACCAGATGTCCATCAACAAATGGACTTTTAAAATGTGGTATAAATACACAATAGAATATTATACGGTCATAAAGAAGAATAAAATTATATCATTTGCAGGAAAATGGATGGAACTGGAGATCATCATATTAAGTAAAATAAGTCAGACTCAGAAAGAGAAATACCATGTTTCACTTGTGTGGAATCTAGATTTGCCTTTAAAATATGTACATGTTTGTGTTTGTGCATTTGTGTCTTAGAATGGAAAATATAAAGGGACATATCTGGAGGGAGGTGCAGATGAAGGGGAAGGGGAGCAGCATGGGGGGCAATGGACAAGTGCAAAGCACTTGGTACAATTGTATGAAAATCCCACAATGAAACTCATTACACTATATGTAAATCAAATAGTAAAAAGTAATATATAAAATAAATAAATCTGTTAATGCATGCCCACAAATGTGCTTGACATGCAGTAATGTCAAATAAACATTTAGCCATATCACCATCCCATCACTGTCATTATCATTATCAATTTCTGGCCTGATTAGGCCAGCAGTTATTGTTAGGTGCCATCAAGTCAGGTCCAACTCACAGCAACACTACGTACAACAGAAAAACACACTGTGTGACACTGTGCCACACATGGCATTAGATCAGTGATTCTCTGCTATTCACAGGGTTTCCAATGGCTGCTTGTTTCAGGATTGTACCAGGAGTGGGCTGCCAGGTCCTTCTCCTATTTTTGCAGTGCTGGGAATTGAACCCAGAGCCTCAGAGAATGCAAAGCAATGCTCTACCAATTGAGTTAAACCCCAGCCCTAGACCAAAAGATGAGGGTATATATGAAGAGCTTGAATTTGAATTCAAACAAAGCAGTATTCAAATCTTGGTCCCACCAGTTTCTAGCTTTATTACCTTTGGCAAATTACTTAACCTAAATCTCAGTTTCTTTATATTTGAAGTCACAATTTATACCCAAAGGAGTTGTATGAAGGCTAAAATGAGGCCTTAGATGAATTCTAGTAATTGCACACATGATAAAGGCTATCAAATACCTGTTGTTATAATCAACATCATCACCACCATCATTATAATCAACCTTATCCTTTCTCCTGGTAAAATATAAGCATAAAAAATACTTTATTTACATTCACTGTATTTAAGGACTGGAGAACATAAACAAATTAGTATAGTATTCCCACTAACCATAAATTATTGCCCATGTTACTCAACTTCTTTCATAAGTAAATTAAGAGACTTGGGCTAAAATCCTAAAGGTTTTTCTAGCTTCTAAGCATTTTATTCTCCAATTCTATAAATATTCCCATGACTTGAACTGTAAGATAAGTCTCAAAAGTCCAAGAAGCTTCTAATGGGACAAAAAAAAGTTTTGATTGTAGAAAAAGAGTAGAAGAAATGTGGATGGATAGATGTATGGAGAGAGACAGACAGATAGACAAATGACTAAGTACAGCAGGTTTAGACCATTTGGAATAGAAGAAGCTTTAGAGGAAATTTCCACAAATGGAAAGGAAAAAAACTAAAAATTTACTGGATGACTAAGCCACAGGTCAATTCAAAGTTTTGTATTTTGCCCCCATTCTACAGTTAAATCCCAGAGAAGACATAGCCAAAGCGCTTGTAAGCAACAGAGGCTGGGCTTGAACCAAGGACTATTGACCCCCAAATCTCAAGTTGAATTTCCAAACAGCTGAGTCTGCCAGTTCAGGTGAACCTGACTAGAAAGACAGCCACAAACCAGAATCCTTAATTAGAAAAGCAAAGACAGAATTAGAAACTGCACTCAGGTTAATTTCACAGGAAATTCTTTCCCCTTCCAAATATGGGTGAAATTGACTGAAAAGAAACTGTCATCTTCAAAATAAAATCTACTCTGTGCAGCCAGCTGAGTCTATGCACAATACATGAGTGATTGACCCTCTGGAAATTTAACCTGGGTCAGGCAGTACTGACCTTCTTAACCAATTTTAAACCCAAGAACTGTTTAAAACATTTCACTCTGGAAAAAAAATAATCGTTCTCATAAAGCAATTACAGAAGCTGAACAAGAAATAAGAGGCCTTTGTTAGGAATCAAAGATGGAGTTGCTTACCCTGACTGCATATTCTTCACTTGTTTATTCAAGTTTCCCCAAAAGAAACAGAGTTCATGCTGCAGAGAATTCTCTAGTATCCAAGTTAATCAACTGCAATGCTCCACAGAAAACCTTCTCAGCTCAAGCTAATCCTCTTATCAGCTAGACAAATAATATCCTAGACCTTCCTAAGAGTGATCCAGTTGTCTTCATTATTATTATCAGCGTGTTACTATGTTGCCATTACTGTACCTTTTGATGTGCAGATCACAGATCAGTTGCAGTAAAAGCCCACCTGACTAATACCAGCCCAAAAGTCAGAAAACCCTGGAGAAGGAAAGATGCAAATGAAAATTCTAATGTTTGGCCCAGAACATCCAACAAGGTCAAAAATAGGAAGAGATAGATGTTGTTGTTAGGTGTGGCAAGTCAAATCTGACCCAGTGACCCTGTGTACAACAGAACAAAACACTGCCCAACACTGTGCCATGTACGTGATCTTTTTGTGTTGAGACCACTGTTGCAGCCACCATGTTTTGTCAACATGTAAGCCCCCACAGCACAACAAGATAATAAGACACATAGGAGCAGAGATGGATATCAACCTAAAGCAACAAATGGAGAGATTCTCCAAAGAGAATGAATTTATTCAGGAATGAACCTTGTAATGGGAATACACATGCCATAGCAAACCACATATTCCAGGAGACAAAGAGAGACAAGAGCTTTTAAATATAAAGCAAAGAGGGAAGAAAAATGGGTAGAATGAATGGATAGATGGATGAGTAGATGGGGGGAAGGAGGGAAGGATGGAAGAGAGTTTCATAAGTTTTATAAAACAATTATACTTGGCCACAGGATGAATAACAAGGGTGGCATCAGTCCAAAGCTGGACAGGACGTACCTGGGCAAATGTTCTCATGGAAGAATCCGTGTGTGTGCGTGCGTGTGTGTGTGTGTGTGTGTGTGTGTGTGTGTGTGTGTGTGTGTAATGTTGTGATGGTCTTTGTGCAAGTTTATGATTCTGGCAGAGTGTTTCATGGTACATCTTATTATCAGACACAAGTGTATGAGATCTCTGCCTCATAACCTTCTGGCTTGCTTGCTATATTTTTTGTAAGAATTTAACACAAGTGATTCCATTTTGAATTTGACAACTTACATAGGAACTTGTTGTTGTTAGGTGTCATCAAGTCAAGTCTGACTCATAGCAACCCTGTGTACAACAGAATGAAACACTTTCCGATTCTGTGCCAGGCACACAATGTTATTATAAGTCTATTATTACAGACACTGTGTCAATCCATCTAGTGGAAAGTCTTCCTTTTTTCTGTTGACCTGCCACTCTCCCAAACATGATGTCCTTCTCCAGGGATTGGTCCCTCCCGACTACATGTCCAAAATATGTAAGATGAAGTCTAGCCATCCTTGCTTTCAAGGAGCACTGTGGTTGCACTTTTTCTAGGACAGATCTGTTGGTTCTTTGGGCAGTCCATGGTATATTCAGCACCATAATTCGAAAACATCAATTCTTCTCCTGTCTCCTTTGCTCAATGTCCAGCTTTCACAACCATATGATGCGACTGAAAATACCATGGCATCAGTCAGGTGCACCTTTGTCTTCAATGTGACATCTTTACTTTTCAATACTTTAAAGTGATCTTTTGCCACAGTTTTTCCAAATGCAAAGTGTGTTTTGATTTCTTTACTGCTGCTTCCACAGATGTTGATTGTAAAACCAAGTAAAGCAAAATCTTAGACAACCTCAATCATTTCTGCATTTATTGTGAAATTGCATACTGACCCAATGGGAAGGATTTTTGTTTTGTTGATATTTAGTCACAACCCATATTGATAGCTAAGTTCTTTGATCTTCATCAGGATGTTTCAAATCTTCTTTTTTTTTTTTTTTTTTTTTTTTTTTTGCAGTACTAGGGGTTGAACCCAGGGCCTCGCGCTTGCATGCTCTGCAAGTGCTGGACCACTGAGCATCCCCAGTCTTTTATTTTTTTCTTTACTTTCTTTTTTGCATTTTTTATTGAACATTTTTAATGTACACCTTAATGTGATTCATTCTGGCATGCTTTTCATTGTGGCATTTACATATATGCATTTTGATGTACATTATTCATATAGGCTCCTGCATTTTCAGCAAACAGAGTTGCATTATCTGCATAGCACAGGTTGATAATGAGTCCTCCCCCAATCCTGATGCTGCGTTCTTCTTCATAAAGTCTCCAGCTTCTCGGATTATTTGCCCAGCATAGAAATGAAGAGATTCAGTGAAAGGATACAGCCCTGATGTATACCTTTCTCAACTTTAAACCAAGCAGTGTTTCCTTGTTCTGTTTGAACTATTGACTCCTCATGATTACAATCAGGTGCTCTGGTATTCCCATTCTTCGCAGTATTATCCATAATTTGTTATGATCCACATAGTCAAATGCCTTTTCATAGTCAATAAAACATAGATAGACATGTTTCTGGTATTCTCTGCTTTCGGCTAATATCCATCTAATATCAGCAATGAAAATTCCTAGTTCCCTGCCCTCTTCTGAATCCAGCTTGATTTTCTGGCAATTCCCTGTCTGTATTGCTATAGTCACTTTTGAAAGATCTTTAGTAAAATTTTGCTTGCATGTGATATTAATGATCTTGTTCAAACTGGATCTCCTTTCTTGGGAATAGGCACAAATATGGATCTCTTCCAGTCACTTGGCCAGGTAGCTGTTTTCTAAATCTCTTGGTATAAACACATTAGCACCACCAGCTGCATCTGTTTGTTGAAACATCTCTTTTGGCATTCTATCAATTCCCAGAGCCTTGGGTTTCACCAATTCCTTCAAGGCAGCTTCTACTTCATCCTTCAATAGCATTGGTTCTTCATCATATGCAACCTCTGGAAATGGTTGGTCATCCAAAAATTCTTTGTTGTACAATGACTCTATGTATTCCTTCCATCTTCTTTTGATATTTCCTGCATCATTTAATATTTTCCCTGTAGAATCTTTCACTATTGCCACCCGAAGCTTGAATTTTTTCTTCAATTTCTTAAGCTTGAGAAAAACAGAGCATGCTTTTCCCTTTTGGTTTTCTGTCATAGTCTGGAAGCTCAGCAGAAACCTGTCCACTATGGGTGACCCTGTTGGTAGCTGAGATACCAGTGTCATAGCTTTCAGCCTCATAGCAACACACAAGCCCCAATAGTATGGGAAACTGACAAACTTGTAGGGGACACAGGGACTAGATGAGATTTATTATATGGTTGTGGAAACTGAGACAAAAGCAAGGAAGTGACTGTCCAGTCGCTGGCTAGTTAAGGGAAGGTGTCCATGCCAGCCCAAGACAGTGTTATGGTCCACTGCCCCTTCTCCACCTCACTACTTCTCTAGGCTGCTGAGTTCTCTTCCATTAATGTACCAGCACATGTGCCTTACAATTTGTCACCTTCCCACAACTCTTATTTTGTATCCATACCAGTGAATGCCATGTGATGGCCCTAGCTGGGATAGATGGACACAGTTATTTGTTGAATCATGTCCTCCCAGAGGATGCTGGACTCCTAACTTCCAGGACCTGTGAATGTGACCTTATTTAGAAATAAGGCTAAACGCAAATGATTTCCTTCCTAAAATCACTCCTGACACAAATGTGTGGGTTTTTCACACCAAGAAATTCTCCACCTCCCTATAGACACCATCCAGGTGCCTTACAATTTAATTTAATTCTGACACCAATTAGCCAGAGTTAACACAGATTCCTACAGGTGGAGGGCTCAATTGCACAGAATGCCCCCCATTTCTGATGCCAATTTTAAGTAGCAGATCCCCAGGTTACTCTCACTTCTGTCCAACTTGGATACAAATCAGGGACTCCTAGGATTCCCTTGTCCGGTGTGATAATTTGCCATCATGGATCATAGAGTTCCAGGAAGCACTTTCTACTGGTTTATTACTAGCTTTATCACAGAGAAGATTGTGAATGACACAGATAAGCTGTCAGATGAAGATGCAGCTAGGGCAAGATGGAAAGGGTCCCAAGCACAGGGACTTCTGCCCCATAAAGTTTAGGGTTCACTACCCTCCCAGCAAGCGGAAGTGTTCTCTAATCCAGAAGCTCTCTGAACTCCATCATTTAAAGTGTTTATATAGGTTTTACTGGGGAGCAATACTGATGAAATCCTTGGCCAATAGTGATTAGCTCAGCCTCCAAGCCCTCTCCCCTCCTAGGAGGTCAGGAGTAAGGCTGAGAGTTCTAACCCTCTAATCCTGCTGCTATGGTTTATGCTTTCAATGTTGCCTGACTGAGACCTCTGAAACCATGAGCCAAAATAAATCTTTCCCCCATTAAGTCAAATTTTTTCAAATATTTTGCCACAGCAATGGAAAACGACTAATATACTTACTCTGGTATTTCTGGTGAGCAGCTTCCTTATCGAGGCTGTCTGCGCACCCCAGCTATTAGTCATCTCATTGTAACACCAAAAATAACTGTGCATCACATTAAAGATGGCAAGGGTCTTACAAGCTCTTGTGTCAGGAGCTAGATGTTAAAACTACCAGTTTTAGGGCAGCCCCACAAAACTGGTATCGGCATATATGGCATTTTGGTCAAATAAACTGCAGTCTAGACCTTCTGTGATTTTCACAGCCAGGAGTTAATATAATAAAACCTAGAAACAAGATCTTCTGGCTAATGAGTCCCAGGACAATGCAAGGACTGAAAGCCAACCATGTGACTGTCCTTGGTCCTAAATCTAAGAAGCTCTAACTTCCAAAGAGCTTCATTCTATTGTCTTAGGAAAATCCCCTGCATCCATGTACCTGCTTTGCCAAGTTCTTTGGAATGTGATGCTTGTCCACTTTCATGAGTCATGTCCTGGCCTCCCAGACCTGAGCCCTATGCTCTAGCCCAATGTTTGCCAAGATATATACCAGTTAACCCTTGGACTGCCAATTTCAAATCAAAATATATTATAATACATATTTTATTTCCAGAAGCTCTTCATTACAATGAACAAAACAAGAACATGATTAGCTAAATAATTGGAAAGCATAATATGAATAAGATCATCATAGAATTAGTGATGTGCATCATCTGCATGCAAAAACACTCTCATAAGAAAACATGTGTAATTGGCTAAATAAGAAAAATTGGCATGTTATCATTATACCAAGAATTCAGTTGAGAATACAAAAACAATGAAAACTAGAAAAAGCAATGTTAGATACAATAGTAACATGTTTTATATGTGATAAAGTGGGCTGGGGTTTAGCTCAGTTGGGACAGTGTTGCTCTACACTTTCTGAGGACCCAAGTTTTATCCCTAGCAGTGCAAAAAATGGAAGAAGGATGTGGCAGTCCACTTCCTAAAAAATCCTGAAACAGACATTGAAAACCCTATGAGGGTTGCTATGAGTTAGATCTGACTTGATGGCACCTGATGACAACAACAACAACAACAAGAATAACAACACCTTTCTGCACAGAGAAATCCTAAATACCTCCAAAACTCTTCCCAAAGGGTAGCCTTTTGTTGCCCGCCCTAAGGTGCCCTGGTTACTTATTCCCTCTCCTGGGTTTCCTCTGACACTTGGTATATGAAGCTTTATCTTCCATTATTTCCTTGTATCAGTCAGCTTTATCTATAATTATGTCAAATAACAAAAAAAGTTCCAAACATCAAAGGCTGGCAAATTTAAATATTTAATTCTTGCTCATGTGGCAGCTATAGGTTTGATGCTATGCCTCTTCCAGACTGTGGCTGAATTGGGGTCTGATACACATGTCACATTCTCAATTCCAGTATTTAGGTTAAAGAATTCACTGCATTCTAAATGTGATGTTTTCATGGTAGATACTGGAAACACAAGAGAAAATTAGAAATACTTCTTAAAACCTCTGCTTGCATCTGCCAAATCATTATTTCTATTCTCAATTCCATAGACTAAGGTAGATCACATCACCCTGCCTAATGTCAAGCACACCCTCCATGGTGGAATGAGAGTAAATATTTTCTGGATAACAATAGTTACTTCAACACTCCTGATGTGGTACTAATTTATTTCTACCCCTGTCTTGTCACCATACTGAACTCTTGGAAAGCAGAGACAAGGTCTAGTGAATATTTATCATGGCTTTTGAGGAAGGTTATCCCAAGTTAAGATGCAGTAACTCACTTTACCAGATTCTCTTACAGCTGGGACAGCTAGGCATGTGACCTGGTCTCTACTAATTGGATGAACTCATGAGAGACTCATTTACTTTTTATAACAACCTTTTTAGGTAGATGCCCTTATTGTTCCTATTATACAGCTGAAGATACCACAGCATAGAGAGAAAGAATGAATCACTATCAAATCATCTAATGATGAGCAGAAGCACCTATGGGAGACATTATTTATCTTGCAACGCTTTAATTAAAAATATGGTCCTCAAAACTTTGTAGGTATCTGACCAATTTGGGACCTCCTCAGTCTTAAATGACTATGTGGAGTCTCATGATATCTTTTTGCTAACCTATGTAGGAGACATTTAGCAAACTCTCAATCTGATGCAGTCATTTAACACTTCTTATCATATCCTGCTCCAGTTCTCATTTCATCAGATAAAGTTTTATTCTTCTCCTTGACTCATCTCTAGGGGGCTGAAGGACTGGAAAAGCTTTTAAGAACACTGTTTCAGCAGCTCTACCAGCCTCTTTGGGAAAATGGCTCTGAAATAACTCAGGTGTTATTTTTAAATTGTTACTTAGTGAATTAACCCTTCAGCTACTTTCAGAGATGAGAAGCATTTTCAATCCCATTTTGCTAATCTTCTCTTCCAAGATTAAATACCCAGAGCAAAGTTAGAATGAATTCTGCAATACCTCAAAAGATTATCAGTTAGAAAAGCCTTTTGCTGTGTCCAATCCCATAGGATCTTGGAAGCTAAACAGGGTCAGGCCTGGTTAGTCCTGGGATGGGAGACCACCTGGGTATACCAGGTGCTGTAGGTTTGGGAGAAGGACCTGGCAATCCACTCCCAAAAAGCAATCAGCCATTGAAAACCCTATAAATAGCAGAGAAGCACTGACAGTAGTGTTTCGTCTGTTGTACATAGGGTCACTATGAGTTGGACACCACTGACTCTATGGCACCTAACAATGACATATATATAGATAGATAGATAGATAGATAGATAGATAGATAGATAGATAGATAGATAGATATGTATATATATGCACATATACATATACATATATATGCATACATATATGCACCTTTTACATATATATGTTTTTATATGTGTATATGTTTCAGCTGATTTTATTGATGTGGGGTAGCTTTCAGCAGGAAAAAGTAAGATACAAGGCAGTTTACAATCTGTATGATTTCCATTGCTAGATCTCTGAGCAGAACTCCTCCAAAAAATTCTGGATGAATGAAACTAGCCCTTTCACATGAACTGCCAGCCCCTTCTCTCTCCTACATGCCCCTTCCTTTTGTCTCCTCCATCCTATTTTTAGGGAGGAAGAAGGTTAACTATGGGAAGAGCCAGACAAATTGTAGGAAGAAATTGGGAGAAAGTCGGCAAAAAACCCAAAACTGGGAAAATGGCTTTTGAAGATCTGGTTTGTAAATTAGAAATCTAGGGAAAGTGAAAGCAATGTGGTTGGACACTTTTCCAAAGCCCTTCATAAATCCCCCAAACCTGATAGGAAAATTAGCAAACAAAGGACTCCATGCCAATTGGCTTGAGCCATCTATATAAGGACCTGCACTGCAGCAGCCCTCTCTCTCTCTCTCTCTCTCTCTCTCTCTCTCTCTGTCCAACCACTGACAAGGAAAGAACTCTCTCTCCATCTGACCACCAATGAGAAAAGAACTCTCTCTACCTGACCACCAAAGAAGTAACTCTCTCTCTCTCTCTGAATTCGGCCAGCAACATGGAAGCATCTCTCCTTGTTTTCTAGTTTTGAGACTCACATTTATTCTATTATTCTCTATATGGTTGGAGGTAGAGGTCTCATTCTTCTACATGTGGATATCCAATTTTCTACCACCTTTTATTGAAAAAACTGTCCCTTCTCCAATGCATGGTCTTTGCATCTTTATCAAAATTCAGTTGTCTATAGACATATGGGTTTACTTCTGGGCTTTCTCTTCTGTTCTGTTGGTCTATGTGTCTGTTTTTATGCTCGTATTAGGCTGTTTTGACTATTATAATTTTATAGCATATTTTAAAGTCAGGCAATATAATGCCTCTTGTTTTGTTCTTTTAGCTCAAGATGACATTGGCTATTTAGGTTTTTTCTTTTCTTTCTTTCTTTTATTCATTTATTCTTTTTTCTTTCTTTTTGTCTTTTGTTGTTTCACACAAATTTCAGGATTGTTTTCTCCAGTTCTGAGATGAATGAGATAGCTATTTTGATAGATATTCCATGGAATCTATAGATTTCTTTGTGTAATATGGACATTTTAGCAACACTGACTTTTCTAATCCATGAACTTGGAATGTCTTTCCATTTTTAGGTGTACTCTTCAATTTCTTTTATCAATATTTTATAGTTCTCATGGTAGAGAGCTTTTACCTCTTGATTAAATTTATTTTATTTTATTTTACACATTTATTGGGATTGGGTTTGTACCCCGGATTTCTACTTTGTGTAATTCACTATTGGCATACGTTGATTCATATCTTTTAACTTTGCTTAATTCATTTCCTAGTTTGAATAGTTTTTAGTGGAGTCTTTATGGTTTTCATTACATAAGACCATACCATCAACAAACAGTGAAAATTCAACTTCTTCTTTTCCAGTTTGGATACCCTTTCTTTCTTTCTCTTGCTTGATTGCTCTGGCTATGACTTTCATTACTATGTTGAATAAATGTATGAAAGTAGGCATTCAAGAAATGAATGAGATATGAATATCTTAGAGAGAAAGATTTCTGTAATAATTTTTTACAATTTAAACATTCACTATATCTTTTGCTCAACAACACATATCTTGTGTTTATTGTGTCTCTTGGATGTATCAAGAAGCCACATGAAGCAACTGACCTACACTATCTAGGTTTGTAGAAGTACATTCTATGACATTTGCACAAAAAATGAAATTGCATAAATACAGAGTGCTCACAATGCATTCCCCACTATTAAGTGACACAACGTTTGTAGGCACACACTCATATACACCACATGTGCACATGCACACACACGCACACACACATAAACACACATTTAGAATCTCTAGCTACTCTGTTGTAGCTACCTTGATGTCCTAATCAATTCAAAACATTTACCTTTCATTGTCATTTTGACTTTGAGGAAGATCCACAAGTTGTACAATGCCAGATCACTGGATAACATAGATGAGGACACACAGTATTGTTTTTATTTGACAGAAATTGTCATGCCAGTAGTGATGTGTGACACAGAATGTTGTCATGATGGAGGATGAAACTAAAGACAGTCATGAAAGAGGACTTTCAGAAAGGGGTAAGAATGGTGGGATGAGTGTGATCAAAGACAGGGAGAGTACTTTGAGAATTTAATGGCAATGTGTCTTTTGTTTAAACATTCACCATATTTTAAAATCACACATCATATATGAGGCTGAAGCCAGTATACCGTGGCATACTTTTTCATAGTAAACTTTTTTATAAGTAGAAGTACACTCTAAAATGATGATTAAACCCTATAGTATAGTAAGTACACAAACCAGTAACATAGTCATTTGTTATCATTATCAAGAACTATGCCCCATACATAATTGTATATGATACACTTTCCTAGGACTGGCAGTACAGTAAGTTTGTTTACACCACACCACCACAAATATATAAGTAGTGCATTGTAGTAGGTGGCCACAACAGTGATGTCACTACACATTTATAATTGTTCAACTCCTTTATAATCTTATGGAACCATCATGTATAAGGTCTGTGGTTGATCAAAATATTATGCAGCACATGACTGTATATTGTTGTTGTTGTTGTTAGGTGCCATCGAGTTGGTATCCGACTCATAGCAACCCTCTGTACAACAGGGGAAACACTATTGTCAGTGCTTCTATGCTGTTCATAGAGTTTTCAATGGCAGATGGATTTTTGGGAGGGGGTTGCCAGGTCCTTCTCCCAAGCCTACAGCACCTGGTGTTCCCAGGTGGTCTCCCATCCAGGTATTAACCAGGTCCGATCCTGCTTAGCTTCCGAGATCTGACAGGATCAGATTCCACAGGGCTACAGCTGCAGGCATAACATGATAGTGGGCTCACAATTTCTTTCACTTTATAACTGCATTACTTTTTTCTTACAGTGAAAATTCTGACTTATAAGAGCATTAACATAATTATACATTTACTCTAAACAGCATAAAGAAATGACTTAAAATATTAATGTTGAAATTACTATAAATAATGCAACCATTTATGGAAGCTTAACATTTCTTTGTATTTCTTAACAGCAACAACAACAACATTTCTTTGTATTTCTTTTTTATCTTATGAATATTTCTCATTGAGGATTATGGTTTTCTAAAGCCATGTGAAATATTCTTGCTCTGTGTATGGCTATATCTGTCCACTTGATGTGTGATTAATTTCTTTTGTTCATTTTCAATTTAAGAGGTTTTTAAATTTTTTAAAATGGTCCTGCATTTGCATGATTTAAAGTTAAAATCTATATAGAAAACTCTACTCAGAGAAATTTTCTTTTTTCCCTTTATCCCTCTACCCCCTTCTCTCCATCATAGTTACCCATTTTGTATTAGTCTTATGTCTTCCCAATATAGTGTTTACTAATTTCCATGGTGAAAGTGTTCTTGGTATTATGGTTTGAATCTAACCACATGTCCCCCAAAGGTCATGTGTTTGGATGTTTGGTCACCAGCTGGTGGTGCTATCCTGGGCAGCTATTGGACTTCAGATTGTAGGTTCCAGCTTTATGTAATTAGGTCCCTGGACTTAGGCCTTTGGAGATTTTATGTAGGCTCCCAGTTCCAGTAGATCTTTCTGTTGCTGATCCACCATTATGTAAGTTCCTCTGCCACAGGCCCTGCCACCATGCCTGCCATGCCTGTGTGGGCTGGAATCCTCTAAACTGTGAGACCCAATAAATCATCCCTCACATAAGTTTGCTTTTGCCAGATTATTTTGCTATACCAATGCACAAGCTAACACACCTAGAATGGTCCATTTCAAATTATCATGTAGATGTCAAGTGGCTAGAAAAATTCCTGAAGATTTACAAGCAGACCTCCTTAGCTAGTACAAGCTACCTTCAGTACATCTTTACCTATCCTCACCAAACCCCATTTATACAAGAAATGGCTGCTCCAAACCTTAGTTTTGTCTTATCTAGGTATTTCTTCCAGTTAATAATACTTACGGACCATGAAGTGGTTTTCCATAGAATTCCTCCATCCAAGCTTCATTTTACATAACACATTTTCTTCAAGTGTGACTTGTGGGGAGACTTTGGTTTGGGAATCAGAAAGATTTTGATTCAGACTCTGAATTAGAACTGATCTCTTTGAACCTCAATTTATTCATCTATGAATTCAGGACAATCATAAAAGTTTGTGGCATAATCAAATCAAATAAAATGTTCAAATATAATATTGCCAGTATTTGTAGCTAGAACATATGAATGCTCTATTTTGACAGATATTCTTAGCATTTAACTCAGATTAACTCACTTAATCCTTACAACATCACAATGTGTTATTGTCACCAGCAGCACAGCAGAGAAGTACAGGTCAACATGGCAACCTAGCCTGAGGAGTTCCTGTAGTTTTGATCACCATTCAGGTTCAGCTGAATCCTTGGCTTCAACACAGAAAAGAATTTCAGGATGAGCCAGAGAAAGTGAAGCAAAGTTATACAGTTTATTAAGTATACACTTTAGAATACATGTGAGCACTTAGAAAGAGACAGATGTAGCCATCCAAGACTCAGATGAGGATTTACCCAGAGAGCAAAGAAGAAGAAGCCAAAAGTAGGGCCAGCACACATGTTCCCTCCAGTATCATTTAACATGCCCCATGTGATGTCAGTCCTGGGTACCTAGCTCTGGGCACCTAGTGTGACATGAGCCTTGAAAAGCCCTTTATAAGCTGGGGATGTGTCAATAAGATCAAAAGAACAAATTCTATTGCTTAGGTTTTTCTGTTGGAGGAAATTCCCTTTAGTAAAATGAGATTATACATTGTATCAGTTTTAGAAGAGAATCAAGAGGGAGTTGCCCTGGTGATAGGCAGGTTAGCGGAGATATTAGCAGGCAATATGGAGGAAAATGGGATTCAAAATGTCTCCTGCCTTTCTACCTCAATGAAAAAGCCACATTAGTGTCTAAAAATATTAAAAGGACATTTTCAAGTGGATTTCACACCCTACCTAAGCCCTTAATCCAGTTATAAAACAGAGGCTCTAGGCTCACATCACTAGGCTTCCATATCTGGGTGCCCAGAGCTAATGGCACACTGGACGTGCCCTAGTTTAAATAAAGATAGAGGGAAAAATATGTCTCCTCTCTCTTTTTCCTTCTTCTTTCCTTTCTGCTTGAAAACTGTATGAGAGTCATTATGAATCAGACTGGATGGCACCTAACAACAACAACTTTTTTCTCTAGCAACCAGACATATGCCTCTTGCTTCCCTTGGGCCCACCATCTTCTCTGTCTAAGGTACTTTTCCTTCTAGAAGCCTGCTTCATTCTCTTGCTCTCTGGCTTCTTTACCTTCCCCTCGGATATAGACACTTCCTTATGCTGAGTCACCTAAGGAATGCAGGTTTTTCCAAGTTTCCTTACACATATACCTAAGCCTCTGCAGGTGCCTCAGTTTTCCCTCTAATTCCTTAAAAGTGTACTATCTTTAATAAACCTATTCTATCTTCTCCATTATAATTTCTGTGTCTGGTATAAATTCTTTTATACACCAGATACAAGAACCAGAGCTTTGCTGCCAGATTCTAGGACCTATCTCTCTCTGCTCCCCATGTAACTCTGCTAACAATGGCATGTCTCAAAAAACCACAGAATTACAGAGGGAAGGCAACACTTAAAGGTTACATACATTTTTTTACCTCAAGCATAGCTTATTGCTATTTTAACATTTTTGTTATTTTAAATGTCTCTTAAAAATAATGTACCTATGCAGGCAGTATTCATAACAATATTTTTGGTAATTGTGTCAAAGTTTTCAACTCTGAGCTGGTGAGATTCTAACTAGATCCTGGAGTGAAAGCTCTTTCCCTTTCCATATCTCCCAAACTTCCCTATCTTTCTATCTTGCCTCATCATTATCCCATTTTATAGTTGGAGAAAGCAAGCCACATAGAAGCTAGGAAACATTGGAACCAAGACTACACTCAGGCTGTCTGCCTCCAGAGGCTGTCCTCTGTGTAGATGCTGCCCTCTAAAATATGTCTGGTACACAGAGGCAACTCAGTAGAGTTAGTTTCCTCCCCTTCTTCTGGTTTCTTGGTTTCCACAGCAACTTCCTTGTTAAGCTTTGAGTGTTTCCTCTGAAACTCACCTTACAACTTAATCCCCAAATTCATATGCTAATAGTACATGGAGGCAGGCTTTGGGGAAGTAATTTGGATTAGAGGTGGCTTTATTAGAAGAAAAGAGGCTCAAGTAAATAAGCTTGCTATGATGTCTTCCATCACTGAGACTCTGCAAAGAGTCCCCCCTGGAGAGGTCTTCACCATAGGTAGCCCATTGTCCTTGGACTTCCTGGCCTCCAGAACAGTAAGAAATAAATTTCTTTCCATTATAAATTATTCAGTCTGCATTATTTAGTTATGGCAAAAGGACACAAACTAACCCACTCTTCTTGGTTATTCAAGGAAAGATCTTCTCAATCTGTGAGTCTCCTTAGCTTCTCTCACTAACTGTCCAATGTCCTTTCTTTCTTGCCCTAGTTTCCAAAGTCCCCCTTACCCACCACAAGTTCACTGCCACATTCATCTGCGAGGAAAGTAAAAAATGGACAGAAAAGGCAGAACTAGCAGTACTGCTCTGACCCCTCCTCATAGACCAGCTGAACTGCCCCTTTGGTTATCCAGCACAGCAGGGGACCTCCATGGGTATCCATACTAAGAGATTAGTGTCTTTGCTTGACTAGTTGTTAAATGATCTGAATATTTAAGAAGGCAGGTTCTTCATTACCTTACAAATCTGTCATCTTATTGTGTTATGGGGCTTGCATATTGCTATGATGCTAAAAGCTATGTCACTGGCATTTCAAATACCAGTTGGGCCACCCATGGTGGACAGGTTTCAGCTGAGCTTCAGACCAAGACTGACTAGAGAGAAGGACCCAGCAGCCCACTCCCAAAACACTTAGTCACTGAAAATCCTATGAATATCTGAGAAGCACTGTCAAATATAGTGCTGCAAAATGAGCCCCCCAGGCTGGAAGGCACTCAAGAAATGACTGGGGCAGACTTTCCTTCCCAAAGTAGAGTCAACCTTAATGACAGGAATGGAGTAAAGTCTCTGGGACCTCCTTTTGCTGATGTAAAACAACTCAAAATCAGAAGAAACATAGTAGTTACAACAATGTACTCAAGCATAAAAAGCTTATGTATATGGCACAGTGCTAGTTAGTGTTTCATCCTATTATACTTACTGTCCTTATGAATCAGATTTGACTTGATGGCACCCAAAAACAAGATTCTTCATTACATAAACCCACATTGTTTGAATGAGGAAGTACCTCACAGAGATCAAATAACTTGCATGAATCCTAAAAGGATTGATGCTAGAAATCAAACTCAGATCAATATTACTACTAACCTCAACCTTCACAGTTTGAGAAGGTGTTGAAAACCATCATTTCCAACAGTACTGGGGCAGAGGCTGATTTCACCCAGTGAAAGGCTGATAGTCCAATTAGAAAGATCTTGGCCACAAGGCTGTCCTAAATCAGAGCTGTAATCTCAATCACCAGCATTTGGCTTGGGCTTGGGATCCTGGGGCTGGCTTTAACTTTAACAATTTACCACATACTTAGTGCTGACTTAACTGGGACCCTCTTGCCTTAGGAGTGGATGAAATCAAATGATGAGGTCATGATTCATTCCTGGCAATGTTGCAAGGATTAAATAAGATAATGCAGGCAGAGCTTAGTATGGTGCCTGGCACCCAGTAAGCACTGCAGAAATACTATTTTATTATCACCATAAGAAACAGAATGTGAAAAAAAAAAAAGGTTGAGAAACAGATCTGGGTTTAAAAATCAAGACACTGAGTCACCTTAAAACAAGCTGTGTACATCTCTGACTGTTCCATCTTTAACTGCCATGAGGAGCGATGAGATATTACACAGGAAGCACCTAGCACACAGTAGGCACTCAGTAAACACAAGCCAACTTGACTCTGGTAGCAAGAAATTTAATGAATATGTATAAGGGCCAGAACAGGAGGGGCTTGGAGACCTATGTTCTAATCTTCCTTGACTTAACCTGAATGAAAGAGCTAATTTATGGCTCACCTGCATTGCTTTTCCTCTTCCATCAAATAGGTGGATTGGAGTCTTTGTTGTGTCCCCCCCCAGCTCTAATGAATTATATTCTTTGGCATGTTGCATTGATCTTCCCACCAATGCAATGAGTCTACAGGCTTGTTCCCACCTTACACATGAAAGGACTAAGGTGCACGCTGCCAGAAACTCAGAATCACAGACTGTCAGGACCATGATGGTTCTTAGAGAATGTCTAATCTGATGACTCTTGACCTTCCAAGACTCTTCGTGCATAACCCATCTTCAGTCCTCCTTCCTGGTGATGTTGTTCAGATGGCAGAAAAAGCTGGTTGCCATTGTGGCTAGTGACCCTGAAAGGGGCTATGCCATTGCACACAGGTCTAGAGAGGATGGATATCGGGACAGGATAACCGGGAGGATCCAGGAGCCACTGGCACCTCCCCTGGCCACGTCTTCCTGCAGATGACCTTACTCTCTGTGGTCTCCCCAACTGCTTCCACGTGTATTGCAATCCTTCTCTATGTGATTTCAGGAATATCAGTTTCACCTAGTATCCTCTTTCTACTCCTGATAATTAACATCTATTTCATATGCAGAATATCTCTAAATAACTTACTTGGTATACATTCCATACTAATATTTATCTTTAAATTTATCTAAAAATTTTCCCATCATTTTAGGTGCTGTTATTGTTAAGTGTCATTGGGTTGGATCCAACTCATAGTGACCCTATGTACAACAGAATGAAACACCACTTGACACTGTGCCATGGCATGATCTTTTTTGTTCAAGCCCATTGTTGCAGTCACTTTGTTTTTTTGTGTGTGTTTAAGCCCATTGTTACAGACACCATGTCAATCCATATAGTTAAGATTCTTCTTTTTTTGCACTGTCCTGTCACTCGAACAAACATGATGTCTTTCTTTCTCTAGGGATTTTGTCCCTCCGACAATATGTCCAAAATACATGAGACACAATTTAACTATCCTTGCTTCCAAGGAGCACTCTGGTTGGATTTCTTCTAGGACAGATCTGTTGGTCCTTTTGGCAGTCCATGGTATATTCAATATTCATCTTCAGCACCACAATTCAAAAGGACTGATTCTTCTCCTGTCTCCCTTAATCAATGTCCAGCTTTCACAAGCATATGATGTGACTGAAAATACCATGGCATGAGTCATGTGCATGTTTATTTTCAATATGACATTCTTCCACTTTTCAGTATGTTAAAGAGGTCGTTTGCCACAGATTTTCCCAATGCAATATACCTCTGATTTCTTCACTGCTGCTTTCATGGATGTTGATTGTAGAACTAAGTAAAAAAAAAAAAAATCTTAAGACAACCTCAATCTTTTCTCCATTTATCATGAAGTTGCTTACTGCCTCAGTTGTAAGAATTTTTGTTTCCTCGATGTTGAGGTACACCCCATACTGAAGGCTGTGTTCTCTGATCTTCATCAGTAAATGTTTCAATCTTCACTGTCAGCAAGCAAAGTTGTGTCACCTGCATAATTCAAGTTGTTAATGAAACTTTCTTCAATTCTGATGACATGTTCTTCTTTGTAAAATCCATCTTCTCAGATTATTTCCTTAGCATGGAGATTGAAGAGATATGGTGAAAGGATACATCCCTGACATACATGTTTCCTGACTTAAAACCAGGTAATGTTTCCTTGTTCTTTTTGAATGACTACCTCCTCATCAATGTACAGATTCCTCACGAGTACAATTAAGTGTTCTGGTATTTCCATTTTTGCCACATATTTTGCTAAATATTTTCCATAATTTGGTGTGATCTCAGTCAAATGCCTTTGCATGGCCAATAAAAGAATGATAGATATCTTTCTGGTAGTCTCTGATTTCAGGCAAAATCAACCTGATGTCAGCAGTGATGTCCCTGGTTCCATGTCCTCTTCTGAATCTGGCTTGATTTTCTGGCAGTTCCCTGTCAATATATTGCTGTAGTCACTTTTGAATGATCTTTAGTAAAATTTTACTTGTGTGTGATATTAATGATATTATTTGATAATTTCCACATTCAGTTTGATCCCCTTTCTTGGGAATAGGCACAAATATGGATCTCTTCCAGTCAGTAGACCAGGTAGCTATTTTCCAAATCTCTTGGCCTAAACACATGAGTACCTCCAATGCTGCATTTGTTTGTTGAAACATCTCAACTGATATTCCATCCATTCCTGGAAACTTGTGTTTCACAAATGCCTTCAGGGCAGCACTTCTTCCTTCAGTATCATTGGTTCCAGATCATATGCAACCTCTTAAAAAGGTTGGATGCCTACCCATTCATTTTGGAATAATGACTGCGTATTCTTTTCATTGTCTGCAGCTGTAGTCCCGTGTCATCCAATCCCGTCAGATCTCCAAAGCTAAGCAGGGTCAGGCTTGGTTAATACTTGGATGGGAGACCGCCTAGGAATACCAGGTGCTGTAGGCTTGGGAGAAGAACCCGTCAACTCACTCCCAAAAATCAATCCGCCATTGAAAACCCTATGAACAACAGAGAAACACTGACAATAGTGTTTTTCCTACTGTACCTAAGGTCACTATGAGTCGGATACCGACTCAATGGCACTTAACAACAACATTCTTTTCATCATTTTTTGATGCTTCCTGTGATGTTTAATATTTTCTCTGTAGAATGTTGCACCATTGCCACTCAAGGCTTGTATTTTTTATTCAATTCTTAAAACTTGAGAAACGGAGCATATTCTTCCTTTTGGTTTTCTATCTCCAGCTCTTGCATATGTCATAATATTTGAGTTTGTCTTCTCAAGCTCCTCTTGGACATCTTCTGCTTAGTTCTTTAATTTCATCATACTTTAGCCTCTGGACATTCAAGGGAAAGTTTCAAAGTCTTTTTTGACATGTAATTTGGTTGGTTCTTTTTCTCCTGTCTTTTAAATAACCTTTTGTTTTCCTCATGAATAATGTCTTTGATATCATGTCTCAACTTGTCTGGACTTTGATTATTAGTGTCTGACACATCAAATCTGTTCTTGAAATGGTTTCTGAACTCAGGTGGGATATACTCAAGGTCATACCTTGGCTCTCCTACATTTGTTCTAATTTTCTTACATTTCAGTTTGAATCTGCATATGAGAAGTTGAAGGCTGGGAGCAAGTGTGTTGCTTCACACTTTCTGAGGACCCAGTTTTAATCCCCAACACCACAAAAATAGGAGAAGGATGTGGCAATCCACTCCTGAAGCAATTCTGAAACAATCAGCATTGATCACCTTATGATGGTCTCTGTGAGTCTGATCTGACTCAATAGCACCTAACAACTACATGAGCAGCTGATGGTCTGATCCACTATTAGCACCTGGTTTCGTTCTGACTTCTGCTATGGACCTTTTCCATTGTCTCTTTCCATATGTGTAATCAATTTGCTTCCTGTATGTTCCATCTGGTGAATTCCATGTGTACAGTCACCATGTATGTTGGTGAAAAAAAATGTATTTGCAATGAAAATATTGTTGATCTGACAAAATTCTGTCATATGATCTCCAGCATCATTTCTGTCACTGAGGCTATATTTTCCAACTACTGAGTTATCTTGTTTATAGCTTTTGCATTCCAGTCCCCAGTAATTATTAGTGCATCCTGATTGCATGTTTGATCAATTTCAGACTGCAGAAGCTGACAAAACCTTTCTACTTCTTCATTTGTTGCCTTAGTAGTAGTTGCCAAAATTTGAATAACTGTCGTGCCTTCCTTTTAGCCATGTGGATATTAATCCACCACTGACAGCATTGTACTTCAGGACATATCTTGAGATGTCTTTTTTAATGTTGAATACAACTCCATTTATCTTTAAGTTGTCATTCCTGGCATAGTAGACCATATGATTATCTGATTCCAAATGGCCAATACCAGTCCATTTTATCTCACTTATGCGTTGAGTGTTGATGCTTATGTGCTCCATTTTCCTTTTGATGATTTCTAATTTTCCTAGATTTATACTGTGTACATTCCATGTTTCAATTATTGGTACATGGAATCTTATTTTGAGGTCCCACTAACACCCACTCATTTGATGACTTGGCTGAAAGGATTCAGGGCACTCTGCCATAGACTGCCAAATGAACCAACAGATTCATCCTAAAAGAAGTGCAACCAGAGTGCTCCTTGGTTGCCAGGATAGTGAGGCTATGTCTTAATTATTTTGGACATGTTGCCAGGAGGGACCAATTCCTGGAGAAAGACATCATATTTGGGAGGCTGGTGGGTGAATGAAAAAGGAATACCCTAGATTAGATGGATTAACACCATGGCTACAACAATAGGCTTAAACACAAAAAAAGATCATATGTATGGCACAGTGTTGGGTAATGTCTCATTCTGTTGTGTATCGGGTCACTATGAGTGGGACCTGACTTGACAGCACTGAATAGCAACATGCTTTATCAAATGAAAGGAAATCAACAGGGTTATCACAGAAAAAAATGAATATCAGGGAAAGTCCTGATGCAGAATTCTAAAGTTTTCTTGCTCCAAGGGGATGGTCACATAGAATATGTTCCTTCCTCTAGTTGTAAAAGACAGCAACATGTGTGCAGTATTCTGCTCAATGAAGCACATTAAAAATGCAGACTCCAGAATTTTATTATGGGATGTTCACCCAGGCATCTGGTCCCCTCAACAAATATATGAATACCTGCTCACATTAGTTCCAACAACCATCAAGGCAAGCTGGCATAGTAGAGTGTAGTGCCCTAGGCACAAAACAGCCTTATCAGTTAGTAACACAGGTAATTCTCCAAACACCAAGCTCCTGGATGCCAGCCAAGCATCAGCCCCAAAGCAGTCCCATCTAACTAGCAACCTCAAGCCTGTTCTGCAAATGCTTTCTTGCAGATCATAAGTTATCCCTGCTTGGAACAAATGTAAAAAAAAAATTCCACATACTTATTTAGTTCTTGAATGGGTAATACATTAGGACTACATTCAGAATAGGGTTGGTATGTGTTTACAAAGAGTTGTATAATATTATAATACCTCTGCCTTACATATTTGGGAATCACTGACTTAATCTATTAACCACAACCTCATAGTCCCACCTAGACCTTGAACCCAAGCTTTCCAAACCCTTAGGGTTAGTTGTCAAATATGGCTGCACATAGATATCGCCCAAGAAGCTTTCAAAACAATTGAGCTTGGCTTCCACCCCCACCAATTCAGATTTAGTTGGCCTGGCATGCAGTATTGACTTTAGATCTTTTTGAGTTCCTTAAGTGACTCCAATATGCAACCAAAGTTATGAATCACTCTCTAAGACCAGTGGTTTTCAAAGTGTAGCTTCCTGACCAGCAGTATTAGCAACACTTCGGGACTTGTTAGAAATACAAATTCCCAGGCCCAACCCTAGGCCTACTGAATCAGATATTTGGGGTGTGTGGCCCAGAATCCTGTCTTAATAAGCTGCTCGGGTGACTACGATACACATTCAAACCTAAAAACTCATTCTAGACCAAGGTGCAAGTCTTCTACCAGCCACGCTTTGGTCGGGGCTGCTGCTGGACACAGCCATAGGAAGACCTGAGCACTACATCTGTGTGCTCCCAAGAACCACTACTTAGACAATTTGCTTAGGGCTATGTGGCCCCCAAAGCTCATGTGGTAGAAACTTAATCCCCTTTGCAACAGTGGTGAGAGCTGGGACCCTGAAGGGGTGATTAGGTCATGGGGGATTTGCCCTCATGGGTGGATCAAGGCTGTTATCACAGGAATTGGTTAGTTATCATGGGAGAGGGTTCCTGAACCAAGAATGAAATTGGCCCTCTTCCTCTCCTGCTGTCTTACACAAGTGCTCTCTAGCCCTCCCATCTTCGGCCCTGGGATGATGCAGATATGGCCCCTCAGTCTTGGACTTCCCAGCCTCTAGAATTTTCAGAAGTACGTTTCTGTTCTTTATTTCCATTACCCAGTCATAGGTATCCTCTTCTAGCTGCATAAAATGGACCATGGCACTTACCACCCCTTTTCCTCAAAATTTCCCAGCCCTGTCTTTGGCAGTGGGAGCACAGGATCCACCTTGTTAAACTCATGTCCAAATATAGGAATATGAACATATGAACAAAATTAGCACACCACTGTGAAATATAAGGAAAGACTGGGAATATTGGATAGCCAAGCAACAGCTGTGCTGTGGCAGTATCAAAAAAGGCAGGACTCTGGGACCTGAATTATATGTTCTGCTGTGACTCTCTTCATATCCAAATGTTCTATACCTCAGTTCAGTCAGATGCAGAACAGAGATAATAATCCCTCTCAATATTGTTCTGAAAGGTCCTTGGAGGGCTGTAGAGGGATGCGTAAAAGTCTGACAAAGATAAGATACGGTTCTCTGCTCTGTAGGTGTAGAGATAGGGCTGGGAGCAATAGTGTGTCTGTGTGCTGCACAAGTTATCAACCCAATCTTTCTTTTCAGATTTATGTTTACCAGATACACTAACCATTGCCTGGAAAGTGAACATTTCTGCCTACTTCCTATTTTGGTATAATATTAACTCACAAAACTATCTTAACCATTTTTACTAATTTCCTTAAATTTAGTGGAATTGATTATACAAAGGCAAGCATAGTTGTGATCTTTCATTGGTGCTCTTAGGGAACCCTTATAAGGGCAGGGAACAGGAGGAACCAAAGGAAACTAATGTTTTTATAGTACTTGTTACATACCATTTGCCTTTATTCTCTTATCATTAAATTCCTACTAGGCATGGCACTGAAAACTCTCATTCTAGACCAAGGTGCAAGTCTTCTACCAGTCCCACTTTGGTAAGGGCTGCTGCTCCAGGGGGTCCAATAATGTTTTGTCTGTTGTACATAGGGCCACTATGAGTTGGACCCAACTCCACAACACCTAACAACAACATGCATCATAGAACGTTATCATTCTGTGTATCTAACAGATGAAGAAACAGAAGGTCAGAGAGTGCATTTAACCAAAGGAATACAGATAGCTGGAGGCAGAAACTACACTGTGCCCAGGTATCCATGCTTCCCACAGGCACAGGGTCTGTCACTTGCAGACTCACCTGCATACAGGGAGAAGTTGGTGGGACTTGGTAATTAGAAAGCCTGGGATTCTCTGCCACACCTGGTTTGCCTGTGATTATGGAGGCCACCCTGCCTACCTTTCCAAGCCAAGAGAACAAGAGATGGGCACAAACAGCAGACATCTGCCTCTGAAAAGCTGCACATTCTGCTGTCCAGAGTGAAGCCTGAAATGTCCCACAGGCACTCCAGGAAATCAAACTCCTGCACGCGAAGAAAGAGCAGTGTAAATTTCTCATAGGTATGAGTTAAGGCAGAGAGACATGCTTTCCGGAAGAAAGCAGGAAACTTACCTATCTTCATAGCAAACGCGCTCCCAGGCTGCCTCCGTGTCTGCTTTCACCGCCCAGGAGAACCACTGCTGTTGCTAACCAGAAGGGGCAACCAGCTCTTGTTACTCTCCTCTTTTCGTACCAGGATGGAAGGCAGCACCTACGGTACTTGCCGTCTGGGTCCTTCCCTCCCTGAGGCTCTGACTGCTTTCTGCAGCCCCCAGACCTGCTTCGACCTGCTGGTGGAAAGGGAGTCTTTCCTTGGGTTGTCAGTTTCATTCATCAGGTTGTCTTAAGGGGTGTTCCCTTCATCCCAGGTGGTTCCATTTCAAATTCCTTCCTGTTCATTTCAACCCCTGAAGGGTTAAAAATAAAAATAGTTATTTATCTAGGGAATGAAACTAACATGCTCATATGTCAAGAATTGTTGTTAGGTGCTGTTGAGTCAAGTCCGACTCATAGTGATCCTTATAGGGTTTTCAATGGCTGATGTTTCGGGATTGCCTTGGGAGTGGATTGCCACATTCTTCTCCCATTTTTATGGTGCTGGGAATTGAACTCAAGACCTCAGAGACTGCAGAGCAGCACTCTACCAGCTGAGCTAAATCCCAGCCCATGTTAAGAATAGTAAATGTTATTTACTTCCAACTATATTGGAATTTAGCTTAGTTGGTAGAGTGAGACTCTGCAGTTTCTGAGGCCATGGGTTCAATTCCCAGCACTCCAAAAACGGGAGAAGGACATGGCAATCCACTCCCGAAGCAATCCTGAAACAATCAGACACCAAAAACCTTGTGTGGGTCTCTAGTAGTCTAACACGAATGGATGGCACCTAACAACAACATGCACATTACTCAGAACTCTTTCTCTGAACTCAAAGAAATAAAAGAACTGAAACCCAACTTGAGCCTACAGAACCCATGGAGGACTCAAACCTCATTCAGGGTGTAATAACAAAGCGCCTTGTTAGGGCACAGTGGTTTATATGTGCCCCTACCCAGCTTGAGCACTCCTCCTCATGCCCCACTAACACCCATTTCTTCCCTTTGGGACACTTAGCACATTTTAGCCAAAGCCTTCTTGACCTCTGCCTTCAGTCTGTGTTAGCAGAGGAGAGAGAGAGTAGAAGGAAAGGTCTTTTCCTGAGGAAGGAGGGACAGCCATGGACCAGGTGGGGCGCGAGTCCAAAAGGAGCAATGAAGTCACAGAGCATGTGGATGGGACAATTCTTCCCTAAGGAGGAAGCAGTGAGCTGGCTTTTAAAGAAGAGAGAGATGCGAAAAAAGTGGTACAAAAAAAAAAGGACAGAGGGAGCAAATGATGGCACTGGACATCATGCCCAGGACCACAGGCCCTAGGCTTTGCAGGGTTCACACAACAGGGACCAGCGTCTCCATCATGCTCCAGCCAGCTGATACGCCTTCCACTTCATTACCATTTCTAATATGCATCATTCCAGTTAACAGAGCAGGGGCACCAGTGAAATACCATTCCAGACATTCCCGAGGTTACTCAGCAAGCCTGAGTCTTGATCCAATGCAGGTGACAGGCATTTATTTATGTGTCTCAGACCCTGTCTGTCTGCTTCCAAATGCAGGATTTCTGTTTGGTGCTATGATCAAAGGAAAAATGAAATAACCTCTTTAGCTTCACTTGTTAGCTGACTTTAAAAATCACTAATTGGGCTGGGATTTAGCTCAGTTGGTAAAGCGCCACTCTGTAGTTGCTGAGGTCTCAAGTTCAATTCCCAGCACTACATAAATGGGAAAAGGACATGGCAATCCACTCCCGAGGCAATCTCGAAACAATCAGCCATTGAAAACCCTATGAGGGTTGCTATGAGTTGGATCTGACTCCATGGCGCCTAACAACAACAACAGTTTCAGAGGTCACACCGCAGATTGTTGTAGTATTTTTTTCCCCTCAGCTTCACTGGAGATAAAGTGTCTGTTGTGTGGGTTATGATGGTTCTGGTGGCCTGGGTTAGTTTTCAGGAATCTGAAGGCCACTTTTGCCAGAAACACTGACTCCAGGCTTGGACCTGAGGACAGCCAATGGGTGATTAAATTAGATAAGAAAAGCCTGGCATCGCCACATTCACTGTGTCTGTCTCCTTTGCTGTCTTCACCTTTGGATCAGATTTCTGCTCAATGCTACATGTAAACATATTAATCATTCAAGAAATGCTTTGTCCAGAGCTATAATCCCAGGGTGATTTGACTTAAAGTTCCCTAACCTCTCTCCTCCCCTTTAAGTCTAAAGGCATCAAGATGAGAGTAACCAAGACAACACAACGACCCCCTGGAGCTGTGCCTCCAGGTCTCCAGCTGTTCGTCCTTCCTCCCTTTCCCTCCCTATGAAGCCCTTTCACAGAGCTGAATTCCCTCAGATGGTCTTTGCTAGCAATAGCCTCCTATCTTCTTTGCTTCACTAGTTTTCCTAATAAATCTTTCCATGGCCCAACAACTTGTCCTCAAATCACTGGCCTTTTCAAGTGGTGAGTAAATGAATTTGGGTTTGGTAACAGTGCTAATGAAGCACTTCCTGGTTGTATTATCCTGGAACATGAGCAGCCTGTGGTCATAGCTAATCACACACACACGTACACACTGTGACATTCTGTACACTGAACTGTGTTGCAGTTGTCATAACTAACAGCGTCAAAACCTCGGATAAACTTGACTCACGTGTTGGCTGGGATTTTACCTTTCTTTCCAGATCTTTGGGAGTGGAGGCAAAGAGCCCTGTGGTTAGATTGGCTCCTAAGATTGCACCATGTGGTCCTGGGCAAGACAAATCCCCAGAACTGTGTCCTCAACCTGGGAAACCTCTGACTCTCCTTCAGCTCTTATAACAGCCCTAAAATGGAGGCATTGAGAAGTTGGAGTTTTTTTATTTTTATTTTATTTTATTTTATTTTATTTTTTTGCAGAGTGTAGGCTAGTCAAGACAAATTTGATTTAGTTTAGGAAAAAAAATAAAGTTAAAGCAATGCTTGTTATAGGTGGACAACGATGGAGCAAATGTATATTCCTTGTACATAATCTAATTTAATCCCAAAGTCAAACAAGGGAGGGGAATTTAAATGCTCCATGCTGTAGGAGAGAAGACTGAGATTCTGAAACGTTAAAAGACCTGCTTGAAACCACACAACCAGTAAGTTAAATACAAACCCAGGGTGGCCTGATTCTAGGGCATGTGTATGTTGGTGTGTGTGTGTGTGTGTGTGTGTGTGTGTGTCTGTGGGTGTCTGTGTGTGTGTCTGTGGGTGTCTGTGTGTGGGTGTGTGTCTATATGTCTGTGTATGTCTATGTGTATGTGGGTGTCTGTGTGTCTGTCTAGCGTGTTTATGGGTATCTGTATGTGTGTCTGTGTGTCTACATGTCTGTGTGTGTATGTGTGTATGTGTATATAAATGTGTGTCTATATGTCTGTGTTTCTATGTGTATGTATGTGCTTGTCTCTGGGTATGTGTGTGTCTGTATATATGTGTGTGTTTGTGTACATTTGTGTGTCTGTGTCTATATGTCTGTGTGTATCTATGTGTATGTGTGTGTCTGTGTGTCTGTATGTCTGTGTGTATATATGTGTGTGTTTGTGTGTGTATGTGTACTCTCCACTCCACAGGCTTTATTACATCAAGTGGCAAAGATCTATTTGAATGTGAGAAGAGACCCATATTCAGCCCACAAAGCGTTAATAAACACAGAAAAGAGTCGGAAAAGTATTCCCATTTTTATTGCTACTTCTGTCCATTTAAAATCTCTTGTCTTTGAGGTTCCAGCCTTTTGACCCCCATCTTTGTTAATGTAATGATAGGAGAGGCTTGATTGTTTAATTAGAAAATATAGCATCATTATTCAAAGAGTTGTCATTACCTAAGCTCTAATGGTCAAAGGACAGTCTTAAAACAAGAAAAAAAAAGTACTTGACACATCTGTCTAATTTAATTGTATTTATTCTCATATTTCTAAAAATACTCTCCTTACAAACAGCTTCTGGGCACAAATTCAAAACTATAAATCCGCCAAGCTGACAGCCCTCTCCTCTTTAGCTTCCTCGCTTAGGAAATACCCAAGGGTCATTGGTGGCTTCCATTTTGTTTTTTAATACCATGTCCTGCATGACGTCTACCTCCTCTCCCACCTCAAATGTCCAGCTGTCACCACGTGTAGTAAGAATTCCAAGACCACCTGCTCTGGACCCAGCCAGGAGAGGCCCAGGATTCTCAGATGACTCAGTCACAGTCCCTACTCCCAAGGAGTGGTGTTCCAGGGCTGGGCTTCCCATACCAGAAGCCCCCTCAGATCCATCCCACCATCCCCAGCTGCAATGCAGGTGGCCACTTGACCAGGCTGTAAGAACCACTGGAACAGGGAGGAGAGAAGGAAATGCCAACACTACCCATCAGGAACCTACTGGACTTTTACTCTGTGCCAGGCACTGCTGCATGGACCTAACTCATTTCTTCTTCAAAACACTTCTATTTGCCCAGTAAAAACACTAAAGTGCAGTTACTAAGAAACAGAGAAAAGGATTCCTAGGGGTGGGGGTGAAGATCAGGAAACAAGATTCCAGAGCTGAGTCCTAAAGAATGAGGGAGTGTTGCCAGGCAACGAAAGGGCGGGGAGAACCAGCCTGAGGCAATGGAAGTATCAGGAGGAAATTGCTGCACACTCATAAATCTATTGTTGTTGTTGTTAGGTGCCCTGAGTCAGTATCTGACTCCTAAGGACCCTGCCTCGCGTACAACAGGTGAAACACTATTGTCAGGGCTTCTCTGCTGTTCATAGGGTTTTCTTTTCTTTTCTTTTCTTTTTATTAGAAATTTTTAATGTACATCTTAATGTGATTCATTTTGACATGCCTTTCATTGTGACAGTTTTCATATATGCAATTTGATAAACATTATTCATATAGGTTACCCCTTACCCTCCCCTATGCTTCCCCCCCTCTCCCCCTTCCCATCTAAGTTTCCCATCCAAGTCTTCTCTATCTTTTACTTAGTAGTATTTTTCTATATGTCCTTGGGTTCCAGTTCTGTTCAAGATAGAAACTTTTCCTGTAGTGGTCTTTGTTTCTATCTCGTTAGAACAATTACATGCGATTTCTAGTCCATTTATATTGACATCATTCTTATCTCCCCCCCCTTTTATTATGATCTAACCTTTGAGTAGGATTTTTCCTTCTTGTAATTTTGAAACAGCTCCCTCATATGAGTGAGAACATGTGTTGTTTCTCTTTCTGAGCTCGTGTTCGTTCACTTAAAATAATTTTCTCTAATTCCATCCATTTTGCTGGGAATGACCTTATTTCATTTTTCTTGGAAATCAATATGGAGGTATCTTAAAAAACTCAAAATAGATCTACCATATGACCCAGCTATAACACTATTGGGAATTTACCCAAAGGGAGATGGGTCATCATACCACAGAGACACCTGCATCTCCATGTTCAATGCAGCGCTTTTCACAATAGCAAAGATATGGAATCAACCAAAGTGCCCTTCAACAGAAGAATGGATTAAAAAAAAAACTATGGTATATATACACAATGGAATACTATTCATAGGGTTTTCAATGGCGGATTAATTTTTCGGAGTGGGTTGCCAGGTCCATCTCCCAAGGATATAGCAACTGGTATTCCCAGGGGCAGTCTCTCATCCAAGTACTAACCAGGCCCGACCCTGCTTAGTTTCTGAGATCTGACCCGACCAGATGCCACAGGGCTTGGCTGCAGGCCATAAATCTATTAGGAATCTCCTTTATTCTTCTGGGGGTAGAGGAAAAAGCATAGGCTTGGGCCAGTGCAGGAGAAAAGGAAAGGAGACACAGAGAGATAAAGACTACCAAAGAGGGGGGAAAAATCAGTAGGATTGGATTGACTGGATGCAGAGGGGTGTGGGGGCACTGGATGGACTGCTGCGCCACCCTTGAAAGATGATGTAGTCAGAGGAGGCAGGAGGATGAGTGGAGCTGGGGTGTACAGAGTTGGCTAAGCCTGTGAGACATCCTAAAGGCTGTCAACAGCCAGCTACTGACCTGAGTGGGAAGCTGGCAGAAATCAGGAGGCTAGAATAAATTAGAGAGGGACAGGTGGCAAGCAGGCAGTGGGTGCTGACGTTCAGAGAGCATGCTCTTCAAATTTTAATGGGCCCACAGATCACTTGGGGATCTGGATAACAATGCCACAGTACCAACATAGAACCTGTGATTTCTAATAAGTTCCCAGGTGATGCTTGGGAAGATGGTCTGCGGATCACATTTTAAGTAGCAAGGTAATAAATAGAATGTTTGAGGCGCCCAAGGAAGACTATACAGAGAAAACATCAGGGTTTGGCAACATAGGAACATCAGCATTTAAAGGATGCATGTAGGAGCCACCCCAGGAAGACCCAGAGATGAAACAGAGGAGTGAAAGAGGAACTAGATCTGAGAGTTCCATGTCTCAGAAGCTAAGGGCATATAGACTTTTGGCAAAGAAGAAGGTCCAGCACTGCCAAAAGGAGAAGACAGCCTCCAATGGCTAGTGGATTGTGCAACACGCAGACATTGGTCTGATCTTCAGGAGACATTTTCACTGATTGACTGGCCTGAGACTTGGAGGGCAAAAATTGGGTCACTATAACCCAAATGTTAACACAGTACCTGATACAGTCAGTATTATGGGCTGAATCCCCCACCCCTCACATTTATATATGTAAGCCTTCAGCCCCAGTACTGCAGAATATGACTATATCTGGGAATAGGGTGTGTAAAGAGGTAAATAAGGTAAGATGAGGGCAATAGGATGGGCCCTAACGCAGTCTGATTGGTGTCCTTCTAAGAAAAAGAAATTTGAACATGGTTATGTGGACACAGCCATGAAAGACCAGAACAGGACACAGCAAGATAGCCATCTACAAACTGAAGAAAGAGGCCTCACAACCACCACGTCTCCTAACACCTTGATCTTGGTTTTCCAGTCTCCAGAACAGGGAGTAAATAGGTCTATTGATTAAGCCATTGATTTTCAGGTATTTTGTTACAGCAGCCTTAGCACACTAATACAGTAAGTGTTCAATAATGACTCATCAAAATGCCACAGAATAGTGTTATAGAGCTGGTGGTCTTTAATGACTTGAGGTTTCACGCCTCATTCTACTGGCATCCCCCTGCTTTCAGTGTATCAGGAATCAGTAGGTGCCACCTCCTCATGTAGCCACCTCTCCCTCCCTTTTCTGATCCCATCTTCTCTTCATAAAAAAGAGCTTCGGCCATGGCACAGAAATGCAAGAAGCCAATAGCAACACTGCAGGAGAGGAGTGGGAAGGGCAGCCAGATGGGACCATTCTTCACATGCTGGGTTTCCACCTGGAAGCTAAGTGTCTGAGGAGTTTTAAGGCAGAGGGGACCCTGTCCAAGGTAACTGGTATATTCGTTCAGGGCCAATGTCTTCTTTTATAGTAATGATCAGATTTTATAGTAACTATCAGTAACGGCCTGCAGCCATAGCACTGTGGCATCCAACCCTGTCAGATCTCAGAAGTTAAGCAGGGTTGGACCTGGTTAGTACTTGGGTAGAAGACAGCCTGGGAACACCAGATGCTGTAGGCTTGGGAGAAGGACGCGGCAACCCATTCCCAAAAATCAATCTGCCATTGAAAACCCTATGAATAGCAAAGAAGCAATGACAATAGTGTTTCACCTATTGCACACAGGGTCTCTATGAGTCCAATACTAACTCGACAGCATCTAAAAACAACAACAACATCAGATCTTAGTGATTTATGGATGATCATATGGTAACTGACTAGTATTATGGGGTAATGCAAGGGGAACCAACCAAATCATATACTCTAGATTCACAGCTAAATGCTAAATAGCCACTGCATAACTAATACTTTGAAAATGAGTGTCTGTGGTCATATGGTCCCTACATGTGGTAGTATAGGCTACAACTCCCCAAAAGTTCAAACACTTTAATCTAAACAAATAGAATTTCTTGTATATCAACATTCAAGCAAATCCCATTAGAACACAGTTCAAAACACCACTTGAAAATAATTTGCTTGGGAAAGGCAAATAGAGTTTCAGGAGTGTAGGGACCTAGCAGGAGGATTTTCCAGTACTGTTTGGGGATGTCTAGTACTTTTCCTTTTGCCAATATGCTTAGTACCTCACAGGGCTCCTTCCTCAAAAGTCCTATCATTAAACCCTAAAAATAACCATTGACATATGTATGTCCAATATGAAGATAAAGAGCTTTAAGCGCAGAAGGGTTTAAGCAACTAGTTCCTAGTCTCACACTCAAGAAATGAGAAGGTAGATTTTATCTCAGGTTTCCCTGATTGCAAAACCTACAAACTCTCTACGTTTCAAGCACCTTCTATTGAATAAATTCTTCATCCCTCCAAGGTTACCTGCCATGTTGATTTTTATACAGATTTACCTGAACACCATGAGGTCCCAAGGAGAGGACCCATCGAGGACCTGGCAGCCCTATCACAGAGGACTCAGCTGGTGACCTCCTGATGCACCTGTCCAAGAACTGGAACCACTTTTTTTTTTCCATCCATCAATTCTTTTTGCTATGTTAATCAACAGGCCCCTAAATCCAATTCAAAGAAGACCTTTGTCTTGAATGAGAACTGCTCGTTCTACAAATGATTCAAATGTTCTCTCTGTTTACCTGCAGATTTCAGGAAGACACCTTGCTCTTTTGTGAACTGCTGTCTCCATGATCAAAGCCAGTTGTTCAGCCTGGGGATCAAAGAGAGGCTGCGTCATAGCTGGGCTTCCTTCCCAAACTGTACAACCCCCATGACTGAGGCCATAATTTAAAAACATGGTTCACCTCGAGAATTCTGATTATGATATCTAAGTGGCCCTCCCCCTGACAGGCTTTGCACAAAGCCATCAAGAGGACCAATATAAGCTTCACAATTATGAGAAATTATGTTGACAGTAGTGTGATCTCACAGGCCAATATGGCTTGACAGTCTCTAACCTGCTAATTGGCCCTAGAAATCTTTAGGGCACAGAGCATGACCCATGCAGAAAGGTGGAGGATGCAAGGCAGAGGGGAATCAAGAGGCTAGAAAACATGGCCCCGGCCTTTGCAAAGCTTCCAGCTTCTATCCTGCACTGTTTGCCAACAGGGGTTCTCGGAGATGGTAAATTGAAGCATCATTTGGTAGCATCCTGTGTCTGGGGTGACTTAGTGAGTTATGGCCGCAGCTAACACAATGAGCGTAACAAATCTCTTGTCTCCCAGGTAGGCACAATGCAGCACCCCAAAGCCTACAGACTTGGCTTCCCATTGCCCTGGACGAGAGGGACAGTCTGCTGCAAGGTGATTTATTGTGAAGAGTTGGGGGGAAAAGGCAAGGAGACAAGACGACTTAGCTGTCTCTTCAAAGGTGGGGAGGTCAGGAAATGAAGTCATTTTTGCCAAATAAAATAAATCATCACAATCACCAGGCAAGTAACCGGTAGTCACTTTGGAGATAGGGATGGAGCATGTTCAATGCAGAGGGCACTTCTTATAGTGTGATAAGAGACAAGACCTCGGAAACTTAGCTTGTGGAAGGGAACATGAGGTCAGTCGCAGAGAAAGTGAAGCATATTCAGATTTTTTTCCTGCAGCTGAGACTACTGATTGCCACTGGAAAAAAAAACAAAAAACAAAAAACAAGGTGAGATGAGTACTCTTGGAAATGAGAGTTCTTGGGGTGCTGGCCTGATGTTACAAACAGAAAGATGCCAGAAGGATATTCAACTCAACATGCCCAACCAAGAAGTCATTAGATAGCATGACAAAGGTGACTTGGTTCTGTGGGTTCTGCTTCTATGGTCATCCAATTGATCTAGTTCTTATCCAGGAGACCTGACACAGGGGGAGAAAGAGGAAGGGATGGTGGGAAATGTATGCATAGATTTGAGAACTAGGAAACGAGATGGACTGGATTCCCAGAGACCCTGAGTAATATACAAGTTGAGTCAGTGCTCAAACCTTAACCGCAGAGGCCTGAAGAGGACAGATGATCAGCAGCAAGCACATCACCTCTGAATCCAGCCCAAGACCTGGACCCCTTCATCTTTGCTTCTTTTGATGCAATGTTAATGTCATCATACCACAGATTGAAGATTGAGTGTAGCGATATGTTGGGGTTTTAGCTCTAGCCCGGCTAAGATTAGAGCCAAACCTACAACATAACAACTTGGCCAGTGACGTAAATGAAGGACTTCAGAAGACCTTCAGATGGTAAAGCAGGGAAGGTAAGGTTTATTGGGTGCTCCCCTGATGGGATGCAAGGAGCAAGCAACCCTTACAGAGCAGAGCTCTGTGTGCTCTCTAAGTGCTGGCTCTAGGCCTGCAGCATGGAATGCTGTAGGCTGAGTGCTGGTACAGCTCAGCCTTAAAGGCACAGCCACAGCCACTGGTGTTCCGTGGAGGTCAGTTGGTCTTGCCTCTCGAGGCTCGCCTTCTCTACCTCCCTCCTTCCCAAGGATGGGAGGAATTGGGAGGCTCTTCGTGGCTTGCTAGAATTCTTCGGCTCTTCGGGGCCCCTGGTCTTGATCCTGCTGGCTTGCTTACAGATCTTGTTGGAGTAGAGAGTGCTGGTCCAGGTGGTGGAGTTCAGGTGGCAGTTGAGGGACGGTCAGAGAGGTGAGGGTGAAGGGGGTCTGGGAGCCCTGCTTATATAGGGTCCCAGAGGGGTCACATGTTGGGATTCAGCCAATCAGGGCACACACCTGACAGGTACAGCAGGTAAACTGTCATACCTGCCAGGTGGGGACAGTTATTACCCGAAAATGCTGAGGGGAGCCAATCAAAATTAGGGTGGTTAGAGCAGGTCAGGCTGTCCAGGCGCCATCTTTACTCACTCTATGGGAGGGGCTGGTTTGAGTGAGTGAGATGAGCCCTGAGGTCAACTAGGGGTCAGCCCCTCAGGCTGTCATGAGGGACCCTAGTTGTGAGATATAGTTTTTAAAATCCCCAACAGAGATACAGTTAGGAGCTTTACAGGCATGATTTGCATATGTACCCTCAAGCAAATGGTACTTATTGTTGTTGTTGTTGTTAGGTGCCGTTGAGTCGGTATCCGACTCATAGAGACCCTCATAGGGTTTTCAATGGCTGACTGTTTTGGGATTGCCTTGGGAGTGGATTGCCACATCCTTCTCTCATTTTTATGGTGCTAGGAATTGAACTTGGGACTTCAGAGACTGCAGCGCAGCACTCTACCAACTGAGCTAAATCCCAGCCCCTAGGTGCTACTTATTATACCTATTTTGCAAATGATAGCATTTGGCATTTTTCAGAGTTAAGTGACTGCCCAAGTTGATACACCAAGTAATTAGCAGAGGCAGGATATGAATTCAAGTCTTCCTTGCTGCAGGAACAGAGCTTGGAAATGCTATGCTTGCCCAGCACCATTGCTGCTCAGAAATGTTTGTGAATTTACACTGAAAAACTAAATGAATGCCCAAATCAATGAATAAGTGAATTAATAATATCTTTATCATGAAGTAGCCTGGGGTTCTTGTACCACACCAGGTCTTCCAGTCATAAAACTCTTTTTATATAAGAATAAATGAGCTGGGCATGGTGGCCCATGCTGTAATCCTAGCACTCAAGAGGATGAGACAGGAGGATTGTAAGTTATAGGCCAGCCTGAGGTACATAGTGAAATCTTGTCTCAAAAAAATAAGCAAGAAAGTAAGTCAGGACTCATGTGCCTACACGTGTCCATCACCTTGTCGTGTTGTGAGGGTGTGTATGTTGCTGTGATGCTGAAAGTTATACCACTAGTATTTCACATACCAGCAAGGCTACCCATGGTGGACAGGTTTCAACTGAGCTTCTGGATTAAGACAGACTAGGGAGAAAGACGTGACAGCCCATTCTCGAAACAATTAGCCATAAAAACGCTATGAATAGCATAGAAGCACTATCAAATACAGTGCCAAAAAATGAGCCCCCCAGGCTGGAAGGCATTCAAGACATGACTGAGGAAGAATTGCCTCCTCAAAGTAGAGTCAATCTTAATGACAGAAATGGAGTAAAGTCCCTAGGACATCCTTTTGGTGATATGGCATGACTCAAAATGAGTAGAAATATAGTGTCTGCAAACATAGAAGGATCGTGTGCATGGCACAGTGTTGAGTAGGATTTCATTCTGTTGGACATAGCATCACTATGAGTTGGATTTGACTCAATGGCACCTAACAACAAAGGTCTATACAAAAATAAATGGTTGCTGTGTAATAGTAGTTAATGATAAATCTATTATTAATCATTAATAAAATGAATATACATTTATATATATTTAACTCCATCAGGACCAGGTCCATACAGGACTTGTAAACCTGTAAACCTGTAATGTAAACCTGAATAATGATTTGCAAGTAACAAAACTATTCTCATCATATATTACAGCAATAGGTCAAAGGCAAAAACAGGACATCATTTGAATAAATGCAAAAGCACTTTATAAAATTCACAACCAGTTTCTAGCTTTAAAATTCAAGTAGCAATATAAGACAAATTGCTTATTATAAAAATAAAATATATTTCACACCATAGTTGGCAGGTAGTTAAGGGTAAAATATGAAATCAAGAATGAAAGAAAAGCAAAATACCGATTATATTTTACATTACTTGAGAAATCCAGACCAATGTAAAATTAAATGAAACAAAAAGATAAATATTGAAAAGAAAAAATTCATAAAGGATCATGTACATATATATCTAAAATCCCAAATATGTAATATAAATGATCAAAAAATATTAAAATTTACCAAAAAGATGTATAAAAGTTTTTAAAATTCTTATTTCTACCAGCAACAAAATAACATATCATGAAATAATTCTGATGAGCACTGTGTGAGCTATATAAAGAAAGCTGCAAGACTTTGCAGAGAGATACATAAGAAGCCTTATATACAAAAGAGAGAAACCACATTGCCAAAATGAGTATTGCTAAAGTATAAATCCTTCTTAAGTGAATATGTGGTTTAGTACAATTTTAATAAAAATCCCAACCTAACTTTGAAAAAAATGAAGCTAAGGTTTGCCTATAACTACTAAAAGAATATTTAATAATTTTTTTAAAAGGAAGTACACTGTATTTTCTAAAGTTATAAAATTTAAATATTATGACACTTGTGCAAAAATTAGAATCAGGGACAATTACTTCGAAAAATGATCTTATTATGTATCATCATCCCCTACTTGTCTGCCAGTTTGTCGTGCTGTGGGGGCTCATGTGTTACTATGATGCTGAAAGCTATGCCGCTGGTGTTTCAGATAACAGCAGGGCCACCTGTTGACCTCACAGGGTTGGAGACTTAAAGGCAGGGGCTTATGAGAATAGAAGAGACAAAGATAATGGGGAATAGGGGGGCAGGGAGCTGAATGCCTCCAAAGTGCAGAAGTTTATTTCTGCACATGGTTTATACTTGTACAATCAGGAAATGTACTATGTTAAAAACAACTCCAGCTAAGGTAAATGATTTATAGCAAGAATGGAGAGTGTACAAATTATTCCCAACAATGCAGCCCATTCAATCATGGAAAGTGGCAAGTAGTTTACAGAATAGGGAGCTGGAATCAAGCATGATGTCTCAAGGGTACAAAGAATGGTCGCATCGCATCATGTGCTGTCCTGGGAACTGTTTAGTTCCTCTACTGCCAAATCTTCCTGGCAACTCACAATTTGGCACGTATACAGTTCACAACTGCCACTCTGTCCTGAGACTACTTGTGTAAGTCTCTATAGTAGAGATCTGGAGTCAAGCATGACATCTCAAGGGTACAAAGAATGGTCATTTCCACAGGCTCTTCCTGGGAACTACATTTAGTTCCTCTGCTGCCAAGTCTTCCTGGCAACTCAGGATTTGGCACATCATGGTTGCTACTCTGTCCCAAAACTACCTATGCTAGTCTCCATAGCTAACCATAGTGTACAGGTTTTAACTGAACTTCCAGACCAAGTCAGACTAGGGAAAAGGTCATGGCTGCCCACTCTAAAACAATTAGCCATTGAAAATCCTAGGAATAACATAGAAGCAGTGTTAGATATAGTACTGGAAAATGAGACCCTCAGGTTGGAAGGCACTCAAAAGATAATTGGAAAGAGTTGTCTCCTCAAGGTAGAGTTCACTTTAATGACAGGAATGGAATAGAGCCCGAGGGACCTCCATTTGCTGATGTGGCATGGCTTAAAATGAGAAGAAACAACTGTAAACATCCAATAATAATTGGAACATGGAATGTACATACTATGAATCTAATAAAATTAGATATCGTCAAAAGTGAAATGGATCACATAACTATCAACACTTGAAGCATCAGTGAACTAAAATGGACTGGCATGGGCCATTTTGAATCAGATATCACATGGTCTATTATGCCATGAATAACAGAGAAATGTAGTTGCGTGTATCATTAAAAAAAGACATTTCAAGATCTTTCCTGAAGTACAATGCTGTCAGTGCTAGAATAATATCCATGTGCCTACAAGGAAGGCCAGTTAATATCACTATTACTCAAATTTATGCACTTAGCACTAAAGCCACAAATGAAGAAATGAAAAATTTTTACCACCTTCTGCAGTCTAAAATTGATAGAACATGTAATCGGGCTGCACTCATAATTACTGGTGACTGGAATGAAAAAGTTGGAAACAAAGAAATCTCAGTACTTGGAAAATATGACCTTGGTGACAGAAATGATGCTGGAGATTGCATGATAAAATTCTGTCAGACCAATGGCTTTTTCATTGCAGATAATTTTCTGCCAACATAACCAGTGACTATATATATGGAATTCACGTGGTAGAACATACAGGAAACAAATTGATTACATTTGTGGAAAGAGATGATAGAAAATCTCAATATCAGAAGTCAGGACAAGACCAGGTGCTGATTGTGGATAAGACCATCAACTACTCGTATGACCTTGAGTGTATCCCACCTGAGTTCAAATCTCAAAAACAGATTTGACGTATTAGACATTGATTATCAAAGTCCAGTTGAGTTGTGGCATGACATCAAACACATCATTCATGAGGAAATATAAATATAATATGATTAAATGTTATCCTATTGGATATAGTGTTATTTTCAGGTTTGGGGTTTTATGAGTCTGCTTCCTATCTTATTAAAAAGATAGGAAGAAAAGAAAAGATCAAAATACATGTCAAACAAGACTCTGAAATCTGCCTTTAAATGATACGTGGATTAAGTAAAAGGAAGACATGATTAAGTTAAAGAATTAAACAGAAGATTTCAAAGGGCAGCTCGAGAAGATAAAATCAAATATTATAATGGCATGTGGAAGAGCTGGAGATAGAAAACCACAAAGGAAGAACATGCTCTGTTTTCCTGAAGCTTAAAGAATTGAAGGAGAATTTTAAGCCTCCAGTGGCAATAGTGAAAGACTCTAGAGGGTAAATATTAAGCAACACAGGAAACATCAAAAGAAGATGGAAAGAATACACAGAGTCATTATACCAAAAAGAATTAGTGGATGATCAACCATTTCCAGAGGTTCCATATGATCAGGAACCAATGATACTAAAGGATGAAGGGGAAGCTGCCTTGAAGGCATTTGTGAAATACAAGGCTCCAGGAATTGATGGATGTGTTTCAACAAACAAATGCAGCACTGGAGGTGCTCATTCATTTATGCCAAGAGATTTGGAAAACAGTTACCTGGTCAACTGACTAGAAGAAATACGTAATTGTACCTATTCCAAATAAAGAGGATCCAACAAAATGCAGAAATTGTCAAATGATACCCCCGCAAATCTGTCAGTTTGCCGCACGGTGGGGGCTTGCATGTTGCGATGAGGCTGAGAGCTCTGCCACTGTAACCTCAGACATGAGCAAGGTTACCCAGGGTGGACAGGTTTTCAGCTGAGCTTCCAGACTAAGACAGACTAGGGGGGGAGTAGGACCTGGCGAGTCACTCCCGAAACAACTAGCCATTGAAAACCCTATGGATAGCAAAGAAACACTGTCAGATATAGTGCCGGAAAATGAGGCCCCCAGGTTGGATGGCACTCAAAAGACTCTCCAAGGAGAGTCTACCGTGATGATGGAAATGGAGTAAAGCCCCAGGGTGCTCAACGTGATGATGTGGCACAACTCAAAATGAGGAGAAACAACTGTAAACATCCATTAATAATTGGAACATGGAATGTATGTAGTATGAATCTAGGCAAATTAGAAATTGTTAAAAGAGAAATGGAGCGCATAAACATTGACATTCTAGGTATCAGGGAGCTAAAATGGACCAGCATAGGCCATTTTGAGTCAGACAATCATATGGTCCACTATGCTGGGAATGATAAACTAAAGAGATATGAGGTTGCATTCATCATCAAAAAAGACATTTCAAGATCTGTCATGAAATACAATGTTGTCAGTGATAGAATAATATCCATACGCCTACAAGGAAGGCCAGTTACTATGACTATTATTCAAATTTATGCACCCACCACTAAGGCCACAAATGAAGAAAGGGAAGATTTCTACCGGCTTCTGCAATCTGAAATACAACAAACATGCAATCAAGACATACTGATAATCACTGGTGACTGGAATGCAAAGGTTGGAAACAAAGAAGAAGGCTCAGTAGTTGGAAAATATGGTCTTGGTGACAGAAATGAAGCTGGAGATCACATGATAGAACTCTGTCAGACCAATGACCTTTTCATTGCAAATACATTTTTTCAACAACATAAATGGAGACTATACACATGGACTTCACCAGATGGAACATACAGGAATCAAATTGAGTACATATGTGGAAAGAGACGTTGGAAAAGCTCTGTACAAAATGTCAAAACAAGACCAGGTGCTGACTGTGGATCAGACTACCAACTTCTCATAAGCAAGTTCAAACTGAATCTGAAGAAAATTAGAACAAGTATACGAGAACCACGGTAGGACCTTGAGCATATCCCACCTGAGTTCAGAGAGCACCTGAAAAATAGGTTTACTGCATTAGACACAAATGATAGGAGACCAGAAGAGTTGTGGCATGACAGGAAAGATATCATTCAAGAAGGAAGCAAAAAGTTCTTAAAAAGACAAGAAAAAAAGAAAAGACCAAATTACATGTCAAAAGAGACAGTAGAACTTGCCCTTGAACGTCGAGCAGCTAAAGCAAAAGGAAGATGTGATGAAGTTAAGGAACTAAACAGAAGATTTCAGAAGGCAGCTTGAGAAGACAAAAACAATTATTATAATAACATGTGCAAGAAATGTGCAAGAATGGAGGCAGAAAACCAAAAGGGAAGAACACGCTCTGTGTTTCTCAAGCTTAAGGAAGTGAAGAAAAAATTCAAGCCTCGAGTGGCAGTAGTGAAAGATTCTACAGGGAAAATATTAAATGATGCAGGAAACATCCAAAGAAGATGGGAAGAATACACAGAGTCATTATACAAGAAACAATTGGTAGATGACCAACCATTCCAAGAGGTTGCATATGAAGAGGAACCAATGGTGTTGAAGGATGAAGTGGAAGCTGCCTTGAAAGAACTGGCGAAACACAAGGCTCCAGGAATTGATGGGATACTTATAGAGATGTTTTAACAAACAGATGCAGCACTGGAGGTGTAAACATGTTTATGCCAACAGATTTGGAAAACAGCTACTTGGCCAACTGACTGGAAGATCCATATTTGTGCCTATTCCCAAAAAAGGGGATCCAACTGAATGTGCAAACTATCAGACAATATCATTAATATCACACATCAGCAAATTCTACTAAAGATCATTCAGAAGTGACTGTAGCAGTATATAGACAGGGAATTACCAGAAAATCAAGCAGGATTCAGAAGAGGGCAGGGAACCAGAGACATCATTGCTGATGTCAGGTGGATATTAGCTGAAAGCAGAGAATATCAGAAAGATGTCTATGTTTTATTGACTATGAAAAACCATTTGATTGTGTGGATTATGACAAATTATGGACAACACTTTGGAAAATGGGAGTACCAGAACACCTAATTGTGCTCATGAGAAATCTGAACCAGGAGGCAGTTGTTCGAATAGAACAAGGAAACACTGAGTGGTTTAAAGTTGAGAAAGGTGTGTGTCAGGGCTGTATACTTTCACCCTATCTCTTCAATTTATACGCTGAGCAAATAATCCGAGAAGCTGGACTTTATGAGGAAGAACGAGGCATCAAGATTGGAGGAAGACTCATTAACAACCTGCGTTATGCAGATGACACAACTCTGCTTGCTGAAAGTGAAGAGGATTTAAAACATTTACTGATGAAGATCAAAGATCATAGCCTTCAATATGGGTTACGACTAAACATCAACAAAACAAAAATCCTTACAACTGGGTCAGCACGCAACTTCACAGTAAATGGAGAAAAGATTGAGGTTGACCAAGAGTTTGCTTTGCTTGGCTCTATAATCAATACCTGTTGAAGCAGCAGTCAAGAAATCAAAAGACGCATTGCTCTAGGAAAAGCTGTGGCAAAAGATCTCTTTAGAGTATTGAAAAGCAAACATGTCACATTGAAGACTCATGCCATGGTATTTTCAGTGGCATCATATGGTTGTGAAAGCTGAACATTGAACAAGAGAGACAGAAAAAGAATTGATGCTTTTGAATTGTGGTGCTGGAGATGTCTATTGAATATACCATGGACTGCCAAAAGAACCAACAAATCTGTCCTAGAAGAAGTGCAACCAGAGTGCTCCTTGGAAGCAAGAATGGCCAAACTGCATCTTACGTATTTTGGACATGTAGTCCAGAGAGATCAGTCCCTGGAGAAGGACATCATGTTTGGGAGAGTGGCATGTCAACACAAAAGAGGAAAACCCTCCATCAGATGGATTGACACAGTGTCTGCAACAATGGGCTTAAACATAAATAAAATCATTTGCCTGGCACAGAATCGGGAAGTGTTTCAATCTGCTGTACATAGGGTCGCTATGGGTCGGACTCGACTCCATGGCACCTAACAACAACAATATCAAATTATATAACTAACATCATATGGGAAGTAAAATTTTGCTAAAGATGACCCAAAAGCAACTGAAGCAGTACATTGACATGGAACTGCCAGAAAATCAAACCAACTTGAATCAGAAAGGGGTGTAGAAACAGGGACATCATTCTTTTTTTTTTTTCCCCAAGCCTGGGAATGAACCCAGGGCCTCACACTTGTATGCTTTGCAAGTGCTGGACCACTGGGCTGCACCCTCAGCCCATTTTTTTACTTTTTGAGACAGGGTTTCACTAAATTACACAGACTGCCTCTGGCCTTGAACTTGCGATCCTCCTCTTTCTGCCTCCCAAGCCACTGGGATTATAGGTGTGTGCCACCACGCCCAGCAGGGACATCATTCTTGATGTCAGATGGATATTAGTCAAAAGCAGAGAATACCAAAAAGTTATCGATCTATTTTTTATTGACTACGCAAAGGCATTTGACTATGTGTATCACAATAAATTATAGATAACGTTGCAAAGAATGGGAATACCAGAACATTTAATTGTACTCATGAGGAATCTGCACCTGGACCAAGAGGCAATCATTACTACAGGACAAATACGTCTTGGTTTAAAGTCAAGAAAGGTATGTGTCAGGTCTGTATCATATTACTCTACCTCTTCAGTATCTATGCTGAGCAAATAATCTGAGAAGCTAGACTTGGTGAAGAAGAACATGGCATCAGGATGGAAAGAAGACTCACTAACAACCTGAGTTACCCAGACAACACAACTCTGCTTGCTGGAGTGAAGAAGGTTTGAAACATTTACTGGTGAATATCAAAGAACACAGCCTTCAGTATGTGTTACATCTCAACATCAAGAAAATAAAAATCCTTACAACTGGGTCAGTAAGCAACTTCATGATAAATGGAGAGAAGTTTCAGGTTGTCTATGATTTTGCTTTATATGGTTCTATAATCAACACCCATGGAAGCATCAGCCAAGGAATCAAGAATTGCTGCATTGGAAAAAGCTGTTGCAAAAGATCTCTTAAGTGTAGAAAAATAAAGATGTAAAATTGAAGACAAAGGTGCACCTGATTCATGCTATGATATTTTCAATTTCATCATATGCTTATGAAAGCTGGACAATAAATAAGGGAAACAGGAGAACTTATGCTTTTGAATTATGGTGCTAGAGATGAATATTGAATATACAATGGTCTGCTAAAAGAACCACCATATCTGTCTTTAAAAATGTGCAACCAGAGTGCTCCTTGGAAGGAAGGATGGCTAGACTATGTCTTACATATTTTGGATATGTTGTCAGGAGGGACCAATCCCTGGAGAAGGACATTATGCTTGAGAGAGTGGCAGGTCAAGGAAAAAAAGTAACACCCTCAACAAGATGGATTGACACAGTGGCTACAACAATGGGCTTAAAAATAAATAAGATGGTGCTCATGTCAGAGTGTCAGGGAGCATTTTGTTCTGTTGTACATAGGGGCACTATGAGTTGGACCCAACTCCATGGCACCTAGCAACAATATTACGTATCATATTCTAATAAATGATAAAAAAATTTATTACAAACCCATTTCCAGAAAAACCAGGATTGTTTAGTAAATGAGATTGGGACAATCAACTAACATTTTAGAGCATAATATACTTAGATAGTTGTTGCACATACCCAAACACACTTCTGACTAATTAAAGAATGTAATGTGTAGCTGGGCGAAGTGGCACACTCCTGTAACCCCATCAAGTCAGTAGGCAGCGGCAGGAGGATTGCAAGTTCAAGGCCAGAGGCAGCTTGTATAATTTATAGAGGCTCTGTCTCCTAAAAAACTTGAAAAAGAAAAAAATGTGCTGAGGGTGCTGCTCAGCAATAGAGCTCTTACAAGGCATAGGGGAGGCCCTGGTTTCAATACCCCAGTATCACTAAATAAATACATAAAATAAAAAAATATATAAATAAAAATTAACAGATTCAGTTTAATTCCCTTCTCTGGGAGGGAAATTTTCTCTTCTCAGAAATGATAAAAATAATTCACAAAAGGAAACATGAGCAGACAGATCCTGGTACAGTGAACAAGCAATATCCATTCTGATGGATTAGTGTTTGTTCTAAACTTGTTTACATTTTGAAAATCACCCTTCTTAACAATTAAATGCCAGTTAAAAATTTTGCAGGACAAAAAATGAATAGAAATAATGATAACTAGCCGAAACAAAATAAAATAATTCAACAAATGTGAAAAACAGATAAGAAAAGCACAAAGACTCCTATGGATAAGTCAGTAAAGGAAAGAAACAGAAAAATCACCAGAAAGGAATTACATAGCAATGAAAATTTACTATGAGAAAACTTTCAACCTTAAGGTACATTAAAAAATACTACTTTTTTGCTGATCAGTCATTTTATGTTTTTTTTTTTAACTCAAAAACCAAATATTGACAAGAATGAGGTGAAAGAGATACCCTCATACATTGCTAATGACAATTTAAATTGGTTGTTGTGGAAAGAAACTTGCCAATTTGTAGAAGAACATTAAAATGTTTATTTGCTTACTTTGACCCAAGAATTTCACTTCAGGGAATCTACCCTGAGTAAATGATTCTTGATGTGAAAACATTCTCTAAAAGAAGATAGTAAGTGCTGTGGTATAATGATGAAAATCACAGTGGTTGTTCAACTCCTGAAGAATGGTGTAATGAATTGAATTAAACTCCACAACTCATCCCCCCAAAATAGATCCATTGATGCCCTAGTCCCCAGCACCTCTGAACCTTACTTGGTAATTAGATCTTTGCAGATGTATTTCAGTTAAGATGATGTCACCCTGGATCAAGGTGGACCCTGATGCCACATGACCAGCATCCTTATGAGTAGAGAAGAGACACAGAGACCCAAAGTAAGGATTCCGTGTGAGGACACACAGTTTGGAGTGAGGCATCTTCAAAGAGGACAGGCATTGCCAGCCAGAGTCTTGGAGTAAGACCTGGATACAGTTCTTCCTCCAGTCACAGCGTGGCTGTCCTGACACCGTGACTCTGGAGTTTTAGCCTTCAGATCTATGAAAGAATAAATGTCTACTGTTTTAAATTTCTCAGTTTGTGGTAATTTGTTATTGCAGTTTTGGGAAACTGATACAAACAGTTACAAGTTTGTGTTAGTTAAGAAACAATTTCTCAATGAAATATGAAGTCACTCAAAATAAATTAGAACTAATAACTTGGAAAAAGGATCATATTGTAAAAACAAGCAAGGTACAAAAGTATATGACATTATGAATGATATATGCTAAAACAATTCACTGGTGCAGAAAGAAGACTGGAAGGAATCTCAACAAAATATTGAAAATGGTCCCATTTGTATGGTGAAACATCAGTATACTTTCTGCTTCTGTTGAGTCTCTGATTTTCTTTTCTCATTCTTTTTTTTAATTTAGCATATATTCATTATACATAATGATGGGTTTCATCATGATATTCTTATGCATGCACATCACATACTTTGAGCTTTTTCAGGCCCTACTCTATTACCTTCCCCTGTCTCTCCAACCCCTTTCCCCAACTCCTTCCCTCTCTACTTGTCCCCCCTGAGTTTTCTTTAATGAAAACGCAAAGATCCATCATTATAATAGTTGGTTGCAATATAAGATTCACACACAGAGATGAAACTAGACTGCTTTTTATAATGTTCTTGGCCCTGAAGTCTATAGCCCTGAAGAAGATTGGGCTTCTATTAACAAGGAAGAGGATGGGATATTAGGTTGTTATTGTTGTTGTTAGGTGCTGTGGAGTCGGTAACCGACTCATAGGGTTTTCAATGGCTGACTGTTTCGGGATTGCCTTGGGAGTGGATTGTCAGGTCCTTCTCCCATTTTTGCAATGCTGGGAATTGAACTTGGGACCTCAGAGACTGCAGCCCAGCACTCTACCAACTGAGCTAAATCCCAGCCTGGGATGTTAGGTAGGCAACTAAAAATGTCTTGTACTGTGTTTAGTCCATTCAGCTGCTATACCAGAATAGAGAAGACCAGGTAGCTTATAAACAACAGAAATTTATTTCTCATGGTTCTAGTGACTAGGAAGTCCAAGATCAAAGCTCCAGAAGACTTGGTGTCTGGTGAGGGGCCATCTCCTAGGAAGGGCCATCTTTACACTATATCTTCATATGGTGGAAGGGGCCTCTTTTTAAAGGATACTTATTCCATTCATAAAGGTAGACTCCTAATCTCATCCCAAAGGCCACTCCTCCCAAAACCATCACCTTGGAGGTCAGGTTTTCAACATATGAATTTGGGGGCACACAGATACTCAGTCCATGGTATGCCATGTTACTGTAAACTTTGATAGAATCAGTGATGAGAGGCACAATTGAGGTATTATAAGTAATGGAGAGAAGGAAGAGCACTCCCTGAAGAATAGGTGTTTCTACTGAGATGACCATTAAGTTACTGGTTCAGCTCAACGTGAATTTGACCCAAATTGGTTACCTAAGAGCCAATCTTAAGATAACAAACAAACTAACTTTCATGATTTTTGTGAAACCAAACACTAGAAAACTCTCTATGGCTCTTCCTTTTATGACTGTGGATGGCTTACTCAATCACAAATTCACAAAAGCTAGTGGTGTATGTTCACAATGCAATTGATATTTAATTGATATTTAAGTAGATATTCAGTCATAGTTCGGAACACCAACCATATGCCCAGTATTGAGCTAACAATTCAAAGAAAAATGAACTTGAACTTCTGAAGAATGGCGTAATGAATTGAACTAAATTAAATGCCACAATTACGACCTTCAAATATCCTTTAGTCACACTGGAAAAACAGATACTAAACAAAGTGTGCACATAACATTTAACTGTCCTGATGAGTAAGTGACACAAAGAGGAAACACCGGGTGCCAGGAGAGTAGAAAATGAAGAGCACTATTGTAGCTGGGGAAGATGGAGAAGGGATTCTTCAGCTAACATATTTAAGATGAGATGAAACTAATTCCTCAAGAGGAAAGAGGAGTTTCCCAAGGAAATTGGAGAGGGCTAATGATGTGCATTCTGAGTAGAGGGAATCACGTTCACATTTCAAGTCTAACAATAGTCTGGTTGACTTGAGAGGCAAAATGAAGGCCAGCACCATTGCCATGTAATAAGCAAGGTGAAAAGTAGCAGGAAAGGAGGCTGGGAGTTCGAAACATAGCCCTGCCAATAATGTTACGGATTTGGGGCTTAGTCCTAGGATGCCATGGAAAGCCACTGAAGCATTCTAAAAAGAAATGAGAATGATCTATGCTTTAAATAGTTCACTGTTTCTAGTGTTATAGTGCAGGGGCCAGAATAGATGAGGAAAGACTGGGGCTGGGGATGGTAAGAGTTAAAATCAAAGGTAATGGTGGTTTGCACTAGAAAGTGAGGGCACAAAGGACAGATTTGAGATATTCAGATATAACTTAACCAATTTGGGCACATAGGAGCAGCATGGCACACGTTGAAGATTTGGTTACATTGCGCCACATTATCTCATAATTTCTGTTTTGATCTACTCACTCCTGCATTCATCCAACATTCACTTTGGATGTGCTAATCCCATATTTAAACCCATTGATTCATTATTCAGCTATATTCACCCATCAGTAGGTACTTCTACTGAATTTTCCACTCCAACATTGCAGTTCTTATTTATAAAATCTGATTATGTTTGTTACCTGTTTAATCTTCTTTATAACACCTATTTTAAAAAACTATTTCATTTCTCTATTTTATCTTTCAAAGACTATTAAATGCATTGTTTAAAATTTTATTCCAGCTATTCTTGGTATTCATTCTATTTTCACATATATTCATCAGATATATAAGTCTTCATTTCTCCCTCAGATCAACTGAGTTGGATGACATGGTTCATTTATGTTGTTGTTAGGTACTGTCAAGTCAGTGTCTAAACCATAGGGACCCTATGTACAACAGATGAAACACTATTGTCGGTGCTTCTCTGCTATTCATAGGATTTTCAATGGCTGATTGTTTTTTGGGAGTGGGCTACTGGGTTCTTCTCCCGATGCTTCATTTATACCTATGATTTTCTGTGGCATTACATCATTGTTCACTTGGGGGATAGGAGTCAGCAAATATTTACTCCTACCCCACACAATTTCCATGGAATAGTTATGAACCTTGAGCCTTTGATGAGAGACTTGGTCATGTGACTTGCCTTAGCCAGTGAGGTGTTAGTAAGCCTAATACAGAGTGGCTGGCCTATGTGGTTATTTTTGCCTTCTTAAACATCCCCAGAAGAACATGCCCTGTATAGCTGCTGGTTCCAGAAAAATGAGAAACATGGCAAAAAATGTGAACTAGCTCTGTGCCCTAAATCCAAGAAAAATTGAGCTCATCTTTGATCGGCTATATCCCTGTCAACTCATATCTAATCACTTGAAACAATACTACCCAACCAATCTTCAGACTCATGCATGTGACATACGTATTTATTTCTGTGTGACATTAATATTTCTGTGGAAGTTTGTTACCCAGCAATAATGACTGCCATACAGCCTATCTTTCCTTTGAGAATTATTCACAGCTACTGGTCCATAAAGAGTCTTCTCTTTTTTTATTTACTATTTTTTATTTACTAATTATTTTTAAATGAATTTAATTAAAAAATATTTTCTATCATTCATAGAAAATGTATGAAAGGGTGATATTTCAGTTTTCAGGCTGCCATCTTGAAATTAGAACTATGAGCTTAACACTGGGTAAGTCATAGAATTATTCTAACTGGCTTAATTAGGAAAGTTCTAGAGGGCCAGGGAGTAACACTTGAAGGTGACAAATCTAAGAATAACTTCCAAATTATAAAACAGGCCTGCTCCGGCGGTGACACCACCACTGCCACTTCTGGACACAGAATCCTTGGTTGTACCACTGATGCTGGGTGGCTCCACTGGACCTTCTGCCACTGCCACCTCTGTGCACTGATGAGCCTGTGCCTGGTGTCATGGGAATGGATTCTGCTCAGCACCTATCCCTCCATTGCACTGGATTCCAAATTAAAATCTCACACCATTCCCTGGGATCCAGTGTCAAGTCACATTCCAGCCAAGAACATCGAGAAGGTGAGCGTCTGTCTTCCACTTTGGGGAGGAACAAAGCCATAATGTAAGAAAGTCCTCAAACATAGACAGGCAGATAAACAGGTTGACAGGGACATCTTGCAATCACTGCATGGCTACACAGGAAGCAGAAACAAAACAAAAAGTGAACAAATAAGAAAGAAGGTAAGTCTATACACCCAGGGAATTTCAGACTACAATGCTCAACTTCAGTTAACTGAGATAATGTGAACCAATGCCCTTGGGTGGGCATTTGTCAAATAGTAGGCAAGTCAACAAATGATTAAATCAGCCAATCAGTAAATAAAGCCACAAACCACTGCTAACTTTCTTTATCACCTCTAATCTTTCAGCACAATGATTTCATTTTACAGTGTACACAGGCCATAGCCTCACCAGCTGGACCTACTCATTCTTTACCTCCCTCTTCTCCACTGGGTAACAATCACTCCTGGCAGGCTTCATTCTAGGTAGTTGGACTGGATCAAGAGTTTAAAGAGATAGAATAGAAATATCGGTGGAACAGTAATCCTCAAAATTGTAATTTGAGAAGCATGAATAGGAAGAAAAATGGCTCTGGCATGCCAAAATTGATAGATTAGAAAGTTTCTGTTCCCCTTTCTGTCTCCTTGACTACTGAAATTATACATTTGAAATGAGAGACAGAGAACAGTAGATATAAATTAATTACTTTGCTCTGAAAAGCAAGAAAAAAGAAAACATACATTTCTAACTTTGTTAACCCCCACCTCCCTGTCAGCTTGTCATGCTGTGGGGGCTTGTGTGTTGCTGTGGTGCAGAAAGCTGTGCCACAGATATCTCAGATACTAGCAGGGCTACCCATGGGGACAAGTTTCAGCTGAGCTTCCAAACTAAGATGGACTAGGGAGAAGGACCTGGCAGTCAACTCCTAAAGCCATTGAAAACCCTGCAAATGAGCCTCCCAGGCTGGAAAGCATTTAAGAAACAACTGCAAAGAAGTGCCTCTTCAAAGTAGAGTCAATCTTAATGACAGGAATGGAGTGAAGCCCCTGGGACCTTCTTTTGCTGTTGTGCCATGACTCAAAATGAAAAGAAATATAGTGGCTGCGACACTGGACTCATTGGGCTCAAACATGTAAAGATCAGGTGCATGGCACAGTGTTGGATGGTGTTTCTTTCTGCTGTCCATAGAGTCACCGTGAGCCAGATCCAATTCGACGGCACCCAACAACAAGCTTTGTTAATGTAAAAATATACTTTACACTTTATATTTTTGGTATATTAGGAAGTATGGGTTAGCCACACTTTTGAAAATATTTAAATAAGCATTTACTGTACACTGGTCGTGTGCCAGGCTGGGTTGGGTATTGGGATGGGTGGGAAGCAATACCAACAAGGGACCTGCCCCAAATATGCACCATTTGAACTAGATCTCCCAGTCAGGTGACTCTAATAGCTCAAAATATTCCTTTGTCTAAGGAAACAGATAAATATCAGTATGTGACAAAGAAAAGGATAAGGAAAGATGGAAGGAAGGGAGGGAGGGGGAAAGACAAGGAGGGGAATGGGAGGGAAGGAAAGACCATGTTAGCCTGGATCTTCTTAAAGGCAGTGTCTGAGACATAGTTTTTATGTGAGAGGTTTATTGGGAAGTGTGGGCTCCAGAGCAAGAAGTGAGGGAAGGAGAAGGGAACAGGAAAGGAGAAATAGCCATCTCCCTTGCCCTCACTCTCCCACCCTTCCTTCCTTCCTTCCTTCCTTCCAGAATTCAAATGTCTTCTCAGTGAGGTCAAATATCCAGTCACTTGCGGCAGCCAGTGGAAAAGGAAGGAAGGAGAGAGGAGGGAAAGAAGAAAGGGAGGAAGGAAGGGAGGGAGGAAGGGAAGAAGAGGGGGAGGAGGGAAGGAAGGAAGGAAGGAGGGAGGGAAAAAAGAAGAGAAGGAAGGGAAGGAGGAAAGAAGACAGGAAGGGATGGAGGAGGGGCTGGACAAAGGAAAAAACGCAAGGTTCTAGTGATGGTGATGGTGGGGTGAGAAACGCCTGAGGACGCACCGCTCAAGCACATCTCAATTTCCCCGTTGATGCTTACAGCTTGCCCTTGTCAGTCATCCCATTTGATCTTCCAAAGGACCCTAGGAAGTAGGCATTGTATTTCCTGCACTATTGTCCTTAAAAGCATAGGCTCTGGAATCAACAAGTGAAATGAAATACTGGCTTCATCACTAATGAGCCACGTGGCCTTGGGCAAATCACGTAACTTTTCCATGCCTAAGTCTTCCCATCTGTAGCATGGGGATACTAAATGCAGTACCTGTTTATTGGGATGATGAAATAAGTTAAAATTTGCAAAGTACTTAGCATGGGTCTGGCATATAGTAGCTTTTGTAAATGCCTGTTCTTTTGGATGCCCTTAACTGTGAACAGATTTCAAATGCCTTCTGGTCTATAAAATAGAAGTGCCCACATTAGCAGAATTACTCTGAAACTCAGCACAGTTCAAGCAGAAATGGCCCTAGGCAAGGCGATGGGGGAGCCAAGGGAGCAGAACCCAGCCAGGAAGCTTTGGAACAGAGGGGTGGGGCTCAGCTGGGAAAGCACGGTTTGAGCAAATATACATTTCACTGATCAGCATCTTCTTGTAGGATGCCCTCCCTGCATCCTTTCTCTGAAACGTAAAATCTCCATTCTAGGCTGGGTGCCAGACTTTCCCTCCCTGCGCCTGATGAGAGAGCGTTCCCTTCTCCCTGGCCATTGACAGGGAAATTAAAGCCAAGAACTTATTTTATCCCAAATGCTCAACATTTACAGAAACGAATTTGGTTAGCTTACAAAGGACACCTCCCCCCTTTACTCTCATGGAAAGGTTTTAGAAACTTTGAGTTCTCTGCACTGCTCCCCACCCCAATCCTTTGTAGAACAAAGGAGGAAAGAAGTTTCCTCCCCCAGACTTCTCTGCTCCACTCAGCGCTACAAAATTGTAGGCCATCAACATTTAAACCATCAAACAAACGAACAAGAAAAAGGGTCCCAATCTGAAGCCCTAAAGGCGTACTTAACACAACTAAGAATAAGAGAGATGGGAGAACTGATCCTTTTGAATTATGGTGCTGGAGACCAATACTGAATATACCATGCACTGCCAAAAGAACCAACAGATCCATCCTAGAAGTGCAACCAGTGTGTTCCTTGGAAGCAAGGATGGCTATACTGTGTCATATGTATTTTGGACATGTTGTCAGGAGGGACCAATCCCTGGAGAAGGACATTATGGTTGGGAGTGGCAGGTCAACAACAACAAAAAAGGAAGACCCTCAATTAGATGGATTGACACAGTAGCTACAACAATGGGCTTAAAAATAAATAAGATGGTGTTCAAGGTACAGTGTCAGGGAGTGTTTTATTCTGTTGTACATAGGGGCACTATGAGTCAGAAATGACTCCATGGAACTTAATAACAACAGGAATAAGAAGTTATTTAGGGAGCAAGTGCATATTTTCACAGTATAGGAAGCAGAGACTCTGCCTTCCACTGAAGGCTTCAGCCTTGAAGGAAGAGAGGCGTTGGGAAGACAGACAGAACAGGCGAGATGGTGAGCATTCAAGTCATTTTCCCACTTGGGAGGTATATTAAATATGGGCAGAAAGCAATCATTGCAAAATGTGTATGTGTTTATTTATTTATTGAATTGGATGTACCCAGGCATTGTGTCTTCCCTCTGGGGGCAACTGGAAGAACCACAAAAAATGAGCTGACCCATAGCTTGCTTTTACAGCTTCTACTGCCCCTATCAGACCCCATCAACTCCAGTTATCTATTAGATGCTCACAGTTCTCACACCCACCTTCAGATCTCAACACAAAGTCCATTTATATTCTGAATCCTAAAACCAAACTGGATGCACGCTATTTAGTGGTTATAGCAAGGAGATGAAAAGTTCACCCTCTCCCTCACTTATTCCTGCCTGTAGGTTGTGCCCTTCTCATTCTCTCCAAACACACACACGACCTAGGTCCCAACTATGCTTCTCAGCTGAAGAATTTCACTCCTCTTTTTAAAAAAACATTTAAGCATTTGGAAGCCTGCAGCTGTAGCCCTGTGGCATCCGATCCCGCCAGATCTCAGAAGCTAAGCAGGGTCAGGCCTGGTTAGTACCTGGATGGGAGACCGCCTGGGAACACCAGAAGCTGTAGGCTGGGAGAAGGACCTGGCAACCCCCTCTCAAAAATCAATCTGCCATTGAAAACCCTATGAATGGCAGAGAAGCACTGACAATAGTGTTTCCCCTGTTGTGCAGAGGGTCGCTATGAGTCGGATACCGACTCGACGGCACCTAACAACAACAAGCATTTGGAAAACTATGAAGAATTTTCTAGATAAAATCCTCAACATCCACATATCTCTCCAGCCTCCCACAGCCTCCGTGGTCCACCCCACCCACATAATGGCAGCTTTTCTCATCTCTCAAGCTGTTATTGCTTTCCTGCTTGCACTTGGCTCTTAAATTTAATGATCCAAACATGCACCTCTTTTTCCTTTGACCAGAGAACATGTCTGCCTTTTGTATTATCTAGGATGTCAGAGCCTGCAGCCATACCATTGTGGTGTCTGACCTCATCAGATCTCAGACGCTAAGCAGGGTCAGCCCTGGTTAGTACTTGGTTGGGAGACCACCTGGGAACACCAGGTGTTGTAGGCTTGGGAGAAGGACCTGGCAACCCACTCCCAAAAAACAATCAGCCATTGAAAACACTATGAATAGCCAAGAAGCACTAACAATAGTGTTTCACCTGTTGTACATAGGTTTGCTATGAGTCAGACACTAACTCAATGGCACCTAATAAAAACAACAACAGGATGTCAGAGCTTAGAGATCACACTTCAGAGTTCAGCCCTCTTGTTTCTCAGACAAGACACAGTAGCCAGGAGGGAAAAGAAAAAGGCATTTATGTGCTCCTGGATGAGTGTTAACATAGTCATTGGACTTGGCATGCCACTACAGAAGGCAGAGATGCATTTTGTTTAATTCAGCTTTTCATTGCTGTGACAAGTCCCTAGAGAAACAAAGGAGGACATATTAGTTTGGCTCATGGTTTCAGAGGTATCAGTCCATGGTCAGCTGGTTCCATTGTTTCTGTGTGGTGGTGAAGCAGAGTGTCTTGGCGGAGAAGGGTGGCGGAGCAAAGTTCTCACCTTATGGTCGCCAGGGAGCAGAGACAGACAAGAAAGGGCCAGGGGCAAGGTACATCTTACAAAGGCACATCCCCATTGACCTCCATGTAGGCCCCACTTCCTATTTTCTACCTCTTCCAAACAATGCCATCAATTGTAAATCTACCAGAGGATTAGTCTGTTAATGAGATCAGCATCCTCATCATCCAATCATTTCCCAAAAACCTTCACCCTGAGTACAGCTGCAATGGAAACAAAGCTTTCAACATATGAACTTTTGGGGGGTACATTCCATATCCATGGGGATATCCCATGGATATCCATTTCATATGGGGGATGTCCCCCATATGATGTGTTATCTGTTCATATGGGGGATGTCCCCCATATGAAATGGATATCCCCCATATGAAATGGATATCCATTTCCATTTTCAAAGGGGGAACCTTTGGGAGATATCCATTTCATATCCAAACATGGTGCATCTTATGCTCAATTTGCAAGCCTTTCTACCATCTAGGGAAGAATGGGGCAGCTGATGACTTCTCAAAGAGCACATTTCACACATTTGTGCTGCTTGTGGAACAGAATCTGCAAATAGTCATAAATTACCAGTGTAGATTAGTGGAATTGGTCACTGGCCTGGGGGAAGGCATGAAAAATCCACTGCTGCCACATATGGCCCTGGAGAATTCACCTGTGGCCTCTCTTCAGGCTTCTATTTCCTTGGTCTCTCCTCATTTATAAAATGGGTACATTGATGGACCCATCATAAGGTTACTTCAAGGATCAAATGAGATCCTGCACTAAAATAACAATTAAAACAGTAAACTATTTATTGACCAAGTAAACTATTTATTGGCCAAGTATTTTAAAACCATTTACCAACAGAAAAACACTGAACCTCTGAGGGGTTTAATAACTTGCCCAGGTGACACAGGTACCATGTAGCAGAAACAGATTCAAACCCCCTTCTGTTGATGGCAATGACTCTACTTTCCCACCTGTCATGGTGCTTAACATGCTATCCCCAGTTCCCAGGCTACAGCTTATAAGGGTCTCATTATCTGCTGCCTTTCTAAGTACCCAAGCCACATATATACATGAGCCTCTGCTGGTCCATTCCTTATTTCTTTTAAAACCATTTATTACCTCCTGAACAAACCCTCTCAATCTATTTTTAAAAAGCCACAGAGATGTGTTATCTGTTATTGCTGGTGATTCTATTTCAAAGGGGCAAGGACATGTCCATACCTGTGACTCAAGGTATAGCTTAACATATCTTTGGAGCCAATTTAACTTACCCCAGAGTAATCAGCATGCCCATTTGTTGTAGAGCAGTCAGGCAGACTTTAAATCAGGAATATCCAATGTGACCCTGGGATTTCCCTCCCCAGTCATCCAGCAGCCATCAGATGCTATGAGCTCAACCAATGTTGTCCAGAAGCTGGCTGAGCACAATAGTCTCTGGGAAGTTTTGTGAACATGTATATCATTTTGCTGAGTGTGGCACCATCTCTTCACTTCTATCTCTCCATCAATTCCATTTCCATTTTTCTGCTTTGCTATGCAAAGCTCTGAGCTATACTCTGTTCAGAGATAAGCATGCAGTGACCTCTGCACTCCAGGCTTAGATATTACCAAAATAGAGTGGACAATAAGAGCACACTTACTCTAAGGGCTGTCTAGATAAAGGGGTATGGGAGCTAAAAGAATAAAGAGAAAAGTAAGATACAATTAGCAAAGATTTCATGGAGGAGATAATGTTGAGATGGGTCCAAAGGTTCACTTATCCATCTCTTTTTCCCAAAGTCATGACCTTGACAAACAAAAAACTCTAGCATCAGCCATATGTTGACACATCTACCTAAACAATTTCATTCCCTTTTCCTATCTGTGAATTTTCCAGCACACAAAACAGATGCCATGGGCAACCACAAATAAGCACAACAGTCCACTATATATATTCCAAAGTCTAATATTTCAGTCCCAAATAACCCTAAGTTCAGGTAAAATATAGGTGTCACCCTGATTGGGCCATAGTGTGCCTAGATGTCTGATAAACTGTTGTGTCTGGGTGTGTCTGTGAAGGTGTTTCTGGAAAAGATAAGCATTTTAATTAGTGGACTTGGGAAAATAAATAGACCTCCCCAGTGTGGCTGAGCTTCACCCAGTCTACAGAGGGTTTGAGTAGAACAAGAAAGTGTGAGAAAGTTAAATTCACTCTCTCCCTCACTGCTTGAGCTGATTCATCCATCTTTTGCACTTAATGTTCCTGGTTCTCAGGCCTTCAGACTCAGGCTGGAATCTCTACACTGCCTCTCTGGCTCTGAGACTGTTGGGTTACACTCTCATTGCTCCTGGGTCTCTCACTTGCAGATGGCAGATTGTGAGATTTCTCAGTCACTAAAATGGAATACAAAAATGGGAGAAGGACATGGCAGCCCACTGCTGAAACAATCCCCAAAACAATCAGCCATTGAAAACCCTATGAAGGCTGCTATGAGTCATTTATGACTTTACGGCACCTAAAAACGACAAGGGGCTGGGATTTAGCTCAGTTGGTAGAGCACCGCTCTACAGTCTCTCAGGTCCCAAGTACAATTCCCAGAACTGTAAAAATGGGAGAAGGACATGGCAATCCATTCCAGAGAAAATCCTGAAACAGCCATTGAAAACCCTCTGAGGGTTGCTATGAGTCAGACACGACTCAACAGTACCTAACAACAACAAGAAGAACAACAACAACAAAATGGAGTAAGTCAGTAACTTTATAATTTCTTCTTAGAATTAGATATAGATAGATATGGATATATACATAGATAATATACCTATAGATATGGGTATGAATATGGATGTAGCTAGTAGAAAAGGTATTCTACTTTTATGATTACTACAGAAGAAGTTTCAATCTTCAAGAAGAAAGGGAGAGGTCCTACTCACTTAGAAAGAGATAGTTATAGATAGAGGTATAGATTTAGAGATAGATATATATACCATATTGGGTCTGAGAACCCAAGTATTTAAAGTAAATCCACTCCTTAAGAAAACCACTTCTCAGAAAACTATAGGCCAATTTCCCTGATAAACATAGATGCAAAAATTCTCAAAAAAATCCTGGCAAAGTGAATTCAGCAACATGTTAAAAAAGATCATACATCGTGATCAAGTGGGCTTTATTCCACAGGTGCAAGGCTTATTCAACATAGGAAAATCAATCAGTGTAATTCAACATATCAAGAGACTTACAAAAAGAAACCACATGGTCATCTCAACTGATGCTAAGAAGGCCTTTGATGAAGTGTAACACCTTTTCATGGTAAAAACTCTGGGAAAGATAAGCATAATAGGAAACTATCTCAACATCATAAAGGCCATTTATGACAGACCTATAGCCAATATCATATTAAATGGAGAAAAATTGAAACCATTTCCTCTAAGATCAGGAACAAGACAAGGATGTCCACTCTCCCCTATCTTATTCAATATTGTTATTGAAGTTCTAGTCAGAGCAATTAGGCAAGAGAAACAAATCAAAGGGATACAGATAGGCAAAGAAGAGCTCAAATTATCCTTATTCACAGATGACATGATCCTTTACCACAAAAACTCCCCTAGAAAACTTTAGACCTAGTTAACTCCTTCAGGAAAGTGGCAGGATACAAAATTAACACTCAAAAATCAGTAGTCTTCCTTTACACCAACTGTGAGCAGGAAGAGAAGGAAATTAAGGCAACAATCCCTTTCACAATAGCCCACCAAAAACTTAAATACTTAGGAATCAATCTAACCAAAGATCCTCAAATTCTCTACAAGGAAAACTTCAAAACATTAAAGAAAGAAATCATAGAGGATACTAGAAAGTAGAAGGATCTCTCTTGCTAGTGGATTGGGAGAATCAATATTGTGAAAATGGCTATACTATCAAAAGCAATTCACAGATTTAATGCAATCCCAATTAAAATTCCAATGACAGACTTTCCAGAAACAGAAAAAATAATCCAAAAATTCATATGGAAACACAAAGGACCACATATAGCCAAACCAGTCTTAAACTACAAAACCAGTTCAGACGGGATCAAAATTCCTGACTTGAAACTATACTACATGGCTATAGTAGCAAAAACAGCTTGGTATTGGCACAAAAATATGCATCCTTTACATCACTTCTGGCAATACTTTCATCAACCCACAAGGTTTATGGAGCATTGTGGCTAATATGTAGTAAAACTCAAATGCATATTTGGGTTATATTCCCCTATTTTTCCAATGTACTCATGAAGTTGCACTGTTTACATTGAGATTATCCTCTCCCCCTTTATCCTTCTACACTGACTATCCTCCCCATCCCACCTTCCACAATCTTTGCTGGAATGACAGGCATCCATCACAGTTTCTGGCTTTATTTTCTTATTATATTTTAATTGCCTATAAATAGATTCATTTTTGAATCTTAGCATGGTCCTATGCAAAAATATCTATGTAATTGTAGCCTGCTTTTCCAAGGCTGCAACTTAATATGCATTGAGATAAATACATGATTTTCAAAGTAGAAAAGGCGGTTGCCCCTCTTCCACTGAGGATCATCTAGCTTACCATCTGGCACGCGTGCAGGCCACACTTAGGGAGTCGCCCTCTAGTGCTCTACTTCTATGATTACCACAGAAGAAGGTTCAGTCTTCAAGAAGAAAGGGAGAGGTCCTACTTACTCAGTGGGGAAAACCCAGCACAGCAAGATAGATGCAATTTAAAAATTTAAGAGAACAGCAGAGGCATAAATTTAAGGGCTTTTCAATAGAAATAAGAGCCCCACTGATCTGTGTAGAGGGAAAAGGGTCCTTTCTAAGGTTGTGTGTTCATTTACTGAATGAGTTCGTTTGTATTTGGATAGAAATACTAGTGAGGACATTTTCTTTTAGTTTCCATCAACATGTTTTCATTTGTAACTTGGCGTTATCAGTTGAAAGAAATTATGACATTTTGTTTTACATGTCAGAATGTATACAGGTGGCATAGTTTTCATGCCACCTGAGCCCACCCAGGAAAAAGTCCTAAAGTATTACTAACAGGCTGGATTCCAAACGTCCTTGCATGTAAGAACGAAAATCTTAACTGTAGTTTTCAAAATACATTTGGCATGGCCATTTAAATCAAAAAGGGTATCATCTCAAAGAACTGCATCCTATCTACCTCCCCCAGGAGAGCATCCAGGTTGTATGTCCTGATACTTTCTGTACTATAAGGGGAGGAATCGTTCTGAGACCTGTCATCCTATTTACCGTCATATTACCCAATTTTGCTTTTGAATGTTTTCTCCCCCTTTAAAATACTATCTCCTTCTCTCAGGAAACCATAACACATTCTCAACTTTTCTGGAAACTTTCTCCATCACCTTGACAGGAAAGCCTCTGACATCCTTTGCCCTGTGAAGATGTTAAGCAGGCTCCTCCTTCCAGGCACATTGGCGTGCTCTGCTGTCACCAGAAGGGCACAATGACCAGATAGGTGTCTGACATATTGGAAAGAGTGTCATCTTCAGAATAGAGGGAACTGTTTTAAGACAAACAAGGGAAGATGACTTTTCTTCCACACAGAGCCTATGTCTTTACCCGGTATGCTCTGGTAGTTACTGAAATATTCGTGTGCTTATAAATGGCCACAGCTGAAACCTTCCTTGGTGCACTTTCCCATTGCCCCAGCCAAACTAACCCTCTCCTGGGATCTCTAGGACAATGGGCAGGGTACTTCTAAATGGGCTTTTCCTGTGCTCTCTGGCTAGTAAATATTTTGAATAACCTCTTGCTCTCAAGGCCTGCAGCGGTAGCCCTGTGACATCTGGTCCCATCAGATCTCGGAAACTAAGCAGGGTCAGGCCTGGTTAGTACCTGGATGGGAGACTGCCTGGGAACACCAGAAGCTGTAGGCTTGGGAGAAGGACCTGGCAACCCCCTACCAAAAATCAATCTGCCATTGAAAACCCTATGAACAGCAGAGAAGCACTGACAATAGTGTTTCCCCTGTTGTACAGAGGGTCGCTATGAGTCGGATACCGACTCGACGGCACCTAACAACACAACAACTTGCTATCAAGACTTTGTGTCCTAGTGTGTACAATAGAGTAACAATGCTGACCTCAGGAATGATAACGGTGATTTTAAAAGAAAATTAAACTACCTAACTTTTAGTGGGAGAAGGATGTGGCAACCCACTCCCAGGGCAATCCCAAAACAGCCAGCCATTGAAAACCCTATGAGGGTCTCTAGGAGTCGGATGCCTACTCGACGGCACCTAACAACAACAACAACTTTTAGTAAATAATTTTAAATGCTGATTGTCTCTGATCTTCATTCCAAAAGGATTCAGGCTTAAGGAGAACTTTCTTTCCCTTCATTTCAAATAAGTGTTTTAAAGCCCAGAACTCAAAAGATACCCTGCAAAACACACACACACACACACACACACACACACACACACACACACACACACTATAAGAACATGTCACAACAATTCTGTAGCCCAATGATCAGTGGTCCTGCTGATGTCACAGCCCCCAGCATTAGGCAGATATGGCAATATCCTTTAAATGCACAGTTCCATACTTCCTAAGGCTTAGCCCTCTGTTGTGTTTCCCTCCTGCCTCCAATCTCCCTTTTGTAGGCGATCCAATTAGATTTATGGTGTACTGGAGGAAGGTGATGAGGACCTGGGGGAGTAGGCCCAATTCTACACTGGACTAATGAGGAGGGGAGCTGGGCTGCAGGACACAGGGGAAAGCAAGTACCTGGTTCCCTTCCAAATGTGTGCTGACAGCAAAGAAAACAATTACTAAAGGAAGAGCCCACAGAATGGGAGAAAACTTTTGCTTCTTATATTTCTGACAGAGGATCAATATCTAGGATATGTAAAGAACTCAGGGCTGTGATAGAGGGCTGCTCTGCACTCTCTGAGGCCCTGGGTTCAATTCCCAGCATCGAAAAAATGGGAGAAGGATGTGGCAATCCATTCCCAAAGCAATCCCAAAAACAATCAACCACTGAAAACCTTATGTAGAGCAGAGAGGCACTGACATAGTCCCCAGCATGGCACAGTGTCAGAGAGTGTTTCATTCTGTTGTACATAGGGTCGCTATGAGTCAGACCCAACTCAAGGGCATCTAGCAATAATAACAATAGAGAACGCAAGAGATTAAATGCCAATGTAACAAATAACCCCATAAATAAGTGAGCAAAGGAACTGAACAGATAGTTCTCAAAAGAAGAAATCCAATGGCCAATAAGCATATGAAAAAATACTCAACATCTTTAGCCATCAGTAAGATGTAAATCAAAACTGCACTGATTCTATCTCACCATAGTCAAAACAACAACAAAACAAACAAATGCTGGAGAGGATGCAAGGGATAAGGAGCATTTTTATACTGCTGGTGGAACTGTAAATTAGTGCAGCCATTATGGAAATCAGTATGGAGGTTCCTCAGAAAACTAAAAATACAACTACTTATGAGCCAGCTATCCCATTCCTAGGTATATATGCAAAGGAAGATAAGCCATCATACCCCAGTGACACCTGCACTTCCATGTCTATTGCAGCAAGAATATGGAATCAGCCCAGATTCCATCAACAGATGAGTGGATTTTAAAATGTGATATATATACACAATGGAATATTATTCAGCAGTAAAAAAAAAAAAGTGAAATTACGTCATTTGCAGAAAAATGGATGGAACTGGAGATCATCATTTAAAGCAAAATAACACAGACTCCAAAAGAGAAATATTGCATGTCCTCAGTCATATGTGGGGGCTAGGTCTACCTTAAAGAAAAATATATTGTTGTTGTTGTTGTTAGGTGCCATCGAGTCGGTATCCGACTCATAGCGACCCTCTGTACAACAGGGAAAACACTGTTGTCAGTGCTTCTCTGCTGTTCATGGGGTTTTCAATGGCAGATTGATTTTTGGGAGGGGGTTGCCAGGTCCTTCTCCCAAGCCTATAGCTTCTGGTGTTCCCAGGTGGTCTCCCATCCAGGTACTAACCAGGCCTGACCCTGCTTAGCTTCCGAGATCTGATGGGATCGGCTGCCACAGGGCTACAGCTGCAGGCGTATATATCTATGATTGGAAAATACAAGGGGACCATTGTGGGGAGGGGAGTAGTGGGAAGAGAAGTGTAAAGGGGAAATTGGGAGGGGGAGGAGAAGCAACATTTGAGGGGTAAAGAGGGAGAGAACAAGTGCAAAATACAGGATGTGATGCTATGAAAAGCCCCATAGTGAATCTCACAATACTGCATGCAATTTTTAAAACTCACACTATGCCACAAAAATATGTACAATTATCATTATATGTCCATGAAAAATTTTGGGCAAGATGTTTAAGAAGCTGGAAGTATCAACAATCCTGACTTGATAATTGCACACCATACATATTCATTGAATTATCACTCGGTACCCCTGCAGCCTTACTTCCCTGGCATCCGATCCCATCAGATCTCTGAAGCTAAGCAGGATCAGGCCTGGTTAGTACTTGGATGGGAGACTGCTTGGGAACAGTAGGTGCTGTAGCCTTGGGAAAAGTACGTGGCCACCCACTCCCAAAAAACAATTAGCCATCAAAAATCATATGAATAGCAGAGAAACATGGACATAATGCCAGGCATGGTACAGTGTTGAGCAGTGTTTCATCTGCTGTACATAGGGTCACTATGAGCCAGACTCGACTCAACGGCATCTAACAACAACAACAACCCCTAAAAAATGCACAATTGAAATCCTAATTTAAAATGTGTGCTAAACAAAGACCTTTTTGCTTAGTTGTGTTTTTTTAATTTCCCCCCAGTCAGTTGAGTCACAAAGTATAAATCTGAGCTTATGTCTGACGTGGAATTTTTTCAGTCATCCCGTTTTAATTGCATAATTTTTCATCTTTGTCTTGAAGGGAAAATATAATACATAGCTCATTGGAAAAGAATTTTGCCTTGATTGGTATAATTAAGACTCTATTCAAGGGCACCATGGAAAGATCAGAAGCCAGACACAGCTTCTCTTGTCATATCACCTCCAAAATCTAAAGAGCTCTTACTCTAATTTGTACTTTGTCTTTTTTCAATTAATAAAAAAAACTTGATGTATATTGCTATCATCAAATATCTTCCTAGTTCTCAAATTCTAGGGTGACTGTGTGTATTGCAGGGATTGCAATAGCACAGATATCGGGAGGAGGTGCAGAGAGAGGTTGTGGAGACCTCTCTAGCCAAGGGATAAGCATTGCAGGAGCATTTGGAAGCCTCTCACACACCAAAGTCACCACCGGGTTAAAATGGTCTAGATTGCTCTAAGGAACATGGCTTAGGTTTTATCAATCAAAAATTAAGCTTTTTGGCCATATTATGCAATGAACTGTGTCCTCCCCAAAAGTATGTATGTGATCAAGTCCTAACCTCTAGCACTTGAGAAGGTGCCATCATTTGCAAAGAGGGTCTTTGCAGATGCAGTCATGTTAAGATGAGCTCATACTGCATTGATGTTGTTGTTGTTAGGTTTTTTCATGTTGGTGTCCAACTCAGAGCAACCCTCTGTACAACAGGTGAAACACTATTGTCAGTGCCTCTCTGCTATTCATAGGGTTTTCAATAGTGGATTGATTTTTTGGGAGTGAGTTGCCAGGTCCTTCTCCCAAGCCTACAGCTTCTGGTGTTCCCAGGTGGTCTCCCATCCAAGTACTAACCAGGTCTGATCCTGCTTAGCTTCTGAGATCTGATGGGATCAGATGCCACAGGGCTATGGCTGCAGGCCATACTGCATTAGGGTGAACAAAAAGCCAAAGACCGATATTCTTAATAAAAAAGAAAAAAAAAAAAAAAAGGCCAGGCAGAAACTCACAGATGCAGACATACACACACATGGTGGGGATAGAAAGAATATGTGAAGACAGAGGCCAAGGTTGATGGACATGATGCTGCTGCAATCCCAGGAGGCCAAGGGTTGCCAGCAACCTCCAGCTGCCAGAGTTGGTGGGAAAGGGTCTCCTCCAAAGTCCTGTGGGTGAGCACAGGCCTAATCAACTCCGACATCAGGCCACAGAATTGTGAGGAAATAAACTTCCGCTGTTAACTCACCTGATTAGTGGCAATTAGTTACAGCAGTCCTTGTAAACTAATCCAAACCCCAATTCCCAGGATTCAGCATGAGAAAAAGAGGATAACACTGCTACCATTTTGTGCGAGGGGGGAAAAAGATACCATGGCCAACCTCCTAACAGGGTGAAGTAAATGCGCCCTTGTGAGATCCCTGACGAACAAGTGCGACTGCACTAAAGTCTCCCTGCCCTCCCCCAGCTGTGCCCAGGTCCCCACTTGATCTCTCCTGAGTCACCCAGAATATTCTGGAGCCTCAGAGGCTCTTTATTCTCCTAGAACTTCCAAGTACAAAGCTGGGAGGAGCCAATCTAAGCACAAGTGTTGGGGTCAAACACATTGATGTCCAATCACTGTTTAGCCACTGATGAGCTTTGGCTTCACAGGGGCATTGGGCAGCTCCCTGAACCTCACTGGCCCATTAGCCAGTGGGGATGGTAATTCCAATTTCACACAGCTTTGGAGGGGTTCAGCAACATTGCATGCTATGAGATAAACATAAAAACTAATTACATTTCTACATACTAGCAATGAAAATATGGACTCTGAAACTTAAAAAAACTATACACTTATAATTGAAAACTAAAACTCATAGGCTTAAATCTAACAAAACATGCACAGGGCTTGTATGCCAAAGACTACAAAATGCTGATGAAAGATATCACAGATCCAAATAAATGGAGAGACATGTGGTGTTCTTGGATCGAAAAATAACACAATAAATATGTCAACTGTCCTCAACTGGTACACACATTTGATGCAATTCCTATAAAAACTCCAGTAAGATTTTCTTTAGTAGTTATACACAAGTTCATTCTAAAATTTACGTGGAAGGCCCATGCCTATAATCCCAGCACTCGGGAGGATCATAAGTTTGAGCCTAGTCTGGGCAACAACAAAAAAATTATTTTTAAGGAGCTGGGTATATAGCTCAGTGGTAGAGGGCTTGCCTAGCATGGATGAGGCCCTGGGTCCAATCACCAGCACCACCACCCCTCACACACCTTACGGAGGGAGGCAAAGGAACTAGAATAGCTAAAATCACTTTGCAGAAGGATAAAGTGGGAGGAATCAGTCTATGTGATTTCAAGACATATTATTTAGCTATAGTAGTTAAAACTGTGTGGTGCTAGTGGAGGGGTAGATATGTAGATCAACAGCACAGAGTTAGAAATGCAGAACTACATCTACAAATATATCCTCAACTAATTTTTGACCAAAGTATAAAATCAATTCTATTAGAGAAACAGACTTTTTTCACAATGGTGTTGATGTAAGAGAATAGCAACAGGAAAAGAGCTAAACTTCTACCTGAGTTTTATATCTGATACAAATATTAACTTAAGATTATACACTCAAATGTAAAAGGTAAAGCTATAATTTTGGGGGACTAGGATTTAGCTCAGTGGGTAGAGCACCGCTCTGCAGTTTCTGAGGTCCCAAGTTTGATTCCCAACACTGCAAAAATGGGAGAAGAACGTGGCAATCCACTCCCGAGGCAATCTAGAAACAATCAGCCATTAAAAACCTATAAGGATCTCTATGAGTCACACACAACTCAACAGCACCTAACAACAACAACATGGCATAATTTTTTTAGGAAAACACAGAGGCTAGAAATCTTCAAACTCTAGAGGTAGGCAGAGTTCAAAAAACTGACACCAAAAGCATGAGGCATAAAACAAGACTTGATAAACTGGATTTCATCACAAATAAAAGCTTATTCTCTGCAAAATACCCTCTTAAAAAGATGAAAAGACAAACTACAGACTGGGAGAAAATATTTGCAAAGCACATATCTAACAAAAAAAATCAGCACATAGAATACATAAGTACCTCTTTAAACTCAACAGAAAAACAACAACCATCCCCCAAGGAAACATCCAATCTAATTAGGAAAAGGGCAAAAAAGTGTGAAAAACTATTTCACAATAGAAGACATATGGATAACAAATAAGTACATGAAAAGACGTTGAACATCGTTGTTGTTGTTGTTAGGCAAGTATAAACTAAAACCAAAACATGAAAGTGAAAATGTTACACACATCAATATAACCAAAATTAAAAACAGTGATCACTTCAAAAGCAGGCGAGGATGCAGAGAATTTGGACCACTGCTACATTGCTGATGGAAATTTTAAAAGGTGCAACAAGCTTAGATTGGTGGTACACACCTGTCATCTCAGTGACTCAGGAGGTGGAGGCAGGAGGATCACAGATTTGAGGCCAGAGGCAGCCTTCATGACTTAGCGAGACCCTGTCTCAATTTAAAAAATATAAGAGGGGCTGAGGGGCAGCTCAGTAGCAGAGTGCTTGCAGAGCATATGTGAGGCCCTGGGCTCAGGCCCCTAACACAGCAAAATAAAAGAAAAGAAAAGGGAAAAAAAAGGCAACCAGCCTGGAAAAGAGCTTGACAAGCATTACTTTAGGACCCAGCCCCTACTCCACGGGGCATTCGTTATGAGATTATGAAAGTTTATGTTGAAAATCTGGAGGCATCACATTATCGGATCTCAAGGTGCATTACTGGGCGATAGTGACCAAGAAAGCACGGTACTGGCATTAAAGAGAGCACAGAGCCCAATGGAAGAAGACGGAGAGCTCAAGAATAAACCCATGTATCTATAGCAAACTGCTCCTTGAGGAAGGCACTAAAAATATACACAGGAGAAAGGACATCTCTTCAATAAACAGTGCTAGGGAAACTGGACAGCCATAGAAAGAAGATGGAAACTTGATTCCTCGCTCTCATCATAAACAAAAATCAACTCAAAGTGGATCAATGACCTAAATGCCAGTCTGAAAAGTATAAAATTACAGAAGAAAACATAGGAAAAGTATTTCAGAACATCAGTATAGGCAATGATTTCTTTTTTTTTTTTTTCTTGAGAAGGCCACAAAACCACAGGCAATAAAAGCAAAAAACAGACTCATGGGGTTATATCAAACCAAGAAGCTTTTGCATAGCAAAGGAAAAATCAACAGCATTAACAGACAACCTACAGAATGGGAGAAAGTATTTGCAAACTATTCATCTAACAAGGGACTAATATCCAGAATGTAAAAGGAATGCAAACAAATCAACAAAAAGCCCAAATAATCCAATTAAAAATGGGCCAATGGTCTGACTAGACACTTTTCAAAAGAAGAAATATAAATGGCCAAATATCTGAGAAACATGTTCAACTGCATTAGCTATGAGAGAAATGCGTTTCAAACCCATGATAAGATATTATGTCACCCCAGGCAGGATGGCTATTATCAAAAAAGCCAAAATTAACAAATGCCAACAAGAAAGTAGAGAAAAGGAAACTTTTATACACTGCTGGGGGGAATATAAGTTAGTTTAGTCATTATGGAGAACAGTACAAAGGTTCCTCAAACAACTAAAAATAGGCCTACCATATAATCCATCTATCTTATTCCTGGGTATATGTCCAAAGGAAATGAAATCAGCACATCAAAGAGATACCTGCACTCTAGTGTTTATTATAGCCTTATTCACAATAGCCAAGATGTGAAATCAACTGGAGTGTCCATTAATAGATGAACAGATAAACAAAATGTGGTATATACACATGTTGTTGTTGTTAGATGTCATTGAGTCGAGTCCAACTAATAGCGACTCTATGTACAACAGAACGAAACACTACTCAACACTGTGCAATATCTTTTTTATATGTGAGCCCACTGTTGCAGACACTGTATTTCTTCTCATTTTGAGATGTGCCACATCAGCAATGAAGGTCCCAGGGGCTTTACTCCATTCCCATTATTAAGTTCTACTCTACATTAAGGTGGCATCTCTTCTCCAGTTATTTCTTGAATGCTGTCCAGGCTAGGGGGGGGGGCCTCATTTTCTGGCACTATATTTAACAGTTGCTGCTGTTGTTGTTGTTGTTGTTGTTAGGTGCCATCGATTTGGTATCCAACTCATAGCGACCCTATATACAACAGGCAAAAACACTTTGTCAGTGCTTCTCTGCTGTTCACAGGGTTTTCAATGGCAGATTGATTTTTGGGAGTGAGTTGCTGGGTCCTTCTCCCAAGCCTTCAGTATCTGGCATTCCTAGGTGGTCTCCTATCCAAGTACTAACCAGGCCCTACCCTGCTTAGCTTCTGAGATCTGATGGGATTGGATGCCACAGTGCTATGGCTGCAGGCATATTTAGCAGTGTTTCTCTGCTATTCATAGAGTTTTCAATGGCTAAGTGTCTTGGGAATGGGCTGCCGGGTTCTTCTCCCTAGTTTGTCTCAGTCTGGAAGGTGAGTTGAAACCTGTCCACCATGGGTGGCCCTGATGGGGGATATATGCATAATGAAGTATTATTTGGCCATAAAAAGAAAAAAGTTCTGTTATTTGTGGCAAAATGGATGAAACTGGAGATTAATATGTTAAGTGAAATAGGCCAGACATAAAAAAGACAGTTGCCACAGGTTCTTTCTCATACATGGTAGCTAAAATGTTTATCTTAAGGCAGAAGAAAATAGAATAGTGACTGCTAGAGGTTAGGGAGGGAAAGATGAATGCATGAGAGAGGGAGATTGGGTAATAGGTACCAAGGTATAGTTAGATAAGAATAATAATCTCTAGTGTTCTACTGCACATGGAGGTGACTACAGTTCACAATAACCTATTATATTTTTGAGAAGAACTAGAAAAGAGGCATTTGAGGTTTCCAAACAAAGAACTGATAAAAAGATGGAAATACTAATTATCTTGATTGGATCATTACACATCACATATAGGTATTGAAACATCACACTTTACACCATAATAGGTACAATTGTTATGGGTTAAAATTTTAAGATTAAATAAAATAATAATCAAGTTTTAAAAACATATTTACACAAAAATCTGTACATATACAATTAGAGAAAACTGACCATCACACCCCCAAACAGGAAACAACCCAAAGGTGAACGAATGGTTAAAAAATTGAGGTATATCTATTCCATGGAGGGGCTAGGATTTAGCTCAGTTGGTAGAGCACTGCGCTGCAGTCTCTGAGGTCCTGAGTTCAATTCCCAGCACCACAAAAATGGTAGAAGGACCTGGCAACTCACTCCCAAGGCAGTCCTGAAACAGTCAGCCATTGAAAACCCTATGAGAGTCACAATGAGTCGGATACAGACTTGACGGCATCTAACAACAACAACAACAAGAATTATTCCATGGAACACTACTCAGCAATAAAAAGAAATGAATTATTGATACACACAACAGCACAGACGAATTACCAAGGAGCTATGCTAAAAGAAAAGAAAAGCCAATTCCAAAATATTGCGTGCCTTAGGACTCCTTTTATGTAACATTCTCAAAATAACAAAAGTACAGAAATGAAGATGAACTGAAAGGGTATGGGAATAAAAGGTTACAGGGGAGATAGCTGTGGTAATGGAACTGTTGTGTGACTTGACTGCACCGAGGTTAACATTCCAGTTGTGATATTCAGTATAATTCTGCAAAATACTGTCATTGAAAGAAACTGGGCAAAGTGTACGCAGGATTTTTCTGTATTATTTTTACAACCACGGGTAAACCTACAATTATCTCAAAACTGAAAGTTCCATTTAAAAATTATGCATTTGTGAGAAAAAAATCTTTCATTTTTATCTATTTCTTAATATATTGATCGTATGCTCACCTTTGATAACCCAAATCCTCCTTGCCCTGCCTTATTTTTTTTCCTGTAGCACTTATCCCTTCTAGCAGGCTAGAACATAATTTGCACTTGATGTTTACTATTCACTGCCTATATTTGCCCACTAAAATGAGAGCACACTGGGGTAGGACCCCCATTCCTATTGCTTAATGATGAATCCCAAGTGCACCATTAGAAGGCTACTTGACGCATAGTAATACCCAGGAAATAGCTGTTGAACCAAGAGATGAGTTGTAAATCGTAATGTATTAGCCAGGGCTCTCCAGGGAAACTGAATCAATAGTATGTGCATATGTATGGAGAGAAAGAGATTTATTTTAAAGAACCGGCCCACGCAGTTTGGAGGCCGGCAAATCTGTGTGGGACAGCAGGCTGGAGACCATAAAAAGAAAGTCGGTGTTTCTCAAGGCCAGCATCATCTGCTACAGAATGCTCTCTGCCTAGAGGAATCCAGAGGCCTTTTGCTGCAGAAGTCCATCTTGCTTCACACTTTTTTATTGGGCCTCAACTGATTAGATGAGGCCCACCCACAGCATGGAGAGAAGTCTTCTTCACTCAGAGTCTGCCAACATAAATGTTAATCTCTGGCAAAAAAAATACTCCCAGGAAAACACCTAGAATGATGACTGCATATCTAGGTACCATGACCCAGCCAAGATGACAAATAAAACTAGCCATGATAATCAGTTACTACAGGAAGCTAAGCCTATAGCCATACTACCCTGGCATCTGATCCCATCAGATCTCAGAAGCTAAGCAGGATCGGGCCTGGTTAGTACTTGGATGGGAGACTGCCTGGGAATACCTGCTGCTATAGGCTAGGGAGCAGGACCTGGCAACCTACTCCCAAAAAACAATCAGCCATTGAAAACCCTATGAATAAAAAAGAACTACTGACAATAGTGCCAGGCATAGTACGGTGTTGGGGAAAGTTTTGTTCTGTTGTACATAGGGTCAATATGAGTCAGACCCAACTCGATGGCACCTAACAACAACAACAACATACAAGGCTAAAATAGAGCAAGGCTCTCAGTTCCTGTACATTATAGAGGGTTATTCTTCCCTTAACTTTTACTGGCCATAAGCTACTGTGCTTTTACTGTGAGCAATTATGCCTGCTTGTTTACCAGCAGGCTTGTAATAACAGCGTTTTGCAGCAGTGCTTTGAGCAATCTCTGAATTTTCTGTAATTTTCTACTTTCAGTGTTTGTGGATTTGGAAATGAGTTAGATTTGTTATATCAATACAAAGAGAGGAAAAAAAAAAAAAAAACAGTTTCCAGGAAAGGGATCAAGACGCTCACTTGTGAATCAAGCACATGAATTTAGTGTACGTCTTTGGCTAGGAGCTCAGAGGCTGTTTTCCTTAGATCTTGGCTCTCTGCTGTGATCCTAATGATTAAACTCCTCTTGCAAAATGAAGGTGAAACTGGAAATGCAGTGGCAAATTTAAAGGTTCCTACTTAGTGTCAGGCCACGGGCTCTGGTATGTCCTGGGTCCAGAAACAGGTAGTTTACTTGGGACATGACCCCATGAATCCCAAGTGAAGGGGAGAAACTGAGACAGGGGAGAAAAGCCAGGAAAGGATAAGTGGATAAGCACATTCACACCCATGGCTAATCCCAGTGACGACACTCTGAGGACTTGTGTACCCCACTCCCTGCACTGCACACTGCAGGCAGGGGCCATGACAGAGACATCCTCCAGCGCCAACTTACCCACAGGGCTCCCTTACCTTCCGGTTGCATCTGAGTTCCAGAAGGCAAGTTCTTGAGATGGTGAGAAGGTTTTCAGAAAGAGAAGAGAGAGATGCTACATGGGAAGTCCTCAGCGAGCCAAGAAGTCTATTGGGATGCCAGGTACTGAGATAGGGCAGGAGGACAGGCAGGCAAAATACCCACAATGCGTGAGGCTCATGGGATTTTTACCGGAAGTCATTGAGAGTGGCATTTCTATTTCTCTTTCTAAGGAGAGGGATTCTGACTAGACATCATCCCAATTTGCCCAATGATTTGTCTTCAGCATTCATAAAAATCCATGATCATATTTTAAGGTTTCTTATGAAAATCAAAAAGTTGTGGAAAATCTTTCATTTAATCACATTTGAGTGGAATTAAGTCCATTGGCAGTAATGTAACTAATTAGCCAGCCAAGGCCACTCGACTTTCTGGATACTTCTTGAAAAAAAGTTGCTCATTTATTATGTTTTTTTAAGCACCACTAGCTTTAATATGGGCTGGGATTTAGCTCAGTTGGTAGAGCACCGCTCTGCAGTCTCTGATGTCCCAAGTTCGATTCCCAGCACCACAAAAATGGGAGAAGGACGTGGCAATCCACTCCCGAGGTAATCCCGAAACAAATCAGCCATTGAAAACTCTATAAGGGTCGCTATGAGTCAGACTCAACTGGAAGGCCCCTAACAACAACAACAAAGCTTTAATACATATGGAGAAGACTTTGTGGATGAGGGAGTGGTTTGACAAGAGCAAAATTAACATAATCAGAAGTGGAAATGTAACACACAAGGTGAAGAGAATCTCCTGGTGTGCTTCCCAAGCGCTGGGTTCTCCAGGGGAAGAGAGAGAATGAACACTGACCAAGTGTCTATGGGGCAAACACAGTGCAAGGTATTTTAGGAGCATTACCTTATTTGGGGACTGGGATTTAGCTCAGTTGGTAGATCGCTGCTCTGCAGTCTCTGAGGTCCTGAGTTCGATTCCCAGCACCTCAAAAATGGGAGAAGGACATGACAATCCACTCCCAAGGCAATTCCGAAACAATCAGCCATTGAAAACCCTATCAGGGTTGCTATGAGTCCGACACCACTCAACAGCACCTAACAACAATAATAACAACAACCTTATCTAGGCCCCAGAACAACCACATGCAGGAAGAGGTGTTTCTACTTTACAGATGAGATGAGCTCTGCTCTGTGAAAGGCTTCACCCAAGAGCACTCAGGGGGACTGAGTGAGCATCCAATCCTGCTCGTTCTGTCTTCTTCCACATGCTCTCCTTGGGTTACGCACCCCTGGCCATGCACCAGAATCACCAAGATCAATATGTTTCCCAAGACCTGCTCCAGATCTTCTACATCACAGTCCAGAGATTTCTACTGGAAACATTCTCCAGGTAATTCTGATCAGCCATATTTGGAAAATTATATTCATAACATGTTTTTTTCTTCTGAAGTTTCTATAGCCAGAGAGTTAGAATTTAAAAAAAAAAAAAAAAAAAAAAAAGACTATAGAGTCAGTTTAAGATCAGTCACAATACAAGGACACCTAGCTTCTGCAACGTGACAGCAGGCTTTAATGCAGGGGTTGGCAAATATCTGTAAACAGACAACAGGTACTTTAGTTCCTGTCAGTATTCAACTCTACCATTCATGAAACCACAAATCACAAAATCTCAAAGCAATCATTTATCAAAAAAAAAAAAAAAAAAAAAGGAGTGCCTGTGTTCCAAGGATGGAATACCATGTCAAAACGAAAATTGCCTTTATTCATGGCAATTGAGTTCACATTCATGCACACAAATATACCATGACATAGAGGATTTGGGTCTCTTGGTTGACCTTTACTATTTATTGTGAATTGTGACAATCAGATACACCATAGTATTAATCATGGCAATCATTGATGGAATGAATGGGCTATGATGGAGTGAAAACCCTCTGAGACTCTAGCTGCAGAAGCACCGGAACTTCATGGTAAAAGATCCACTTACATTAAACCATAATAAACCTTATTATTTGGAGGATTAAACAGGCAGACAAAAGATTCTGTCCTTGTCAGCTCTGGGTGACCTTGAATAAACACTCGGTCCTTCTGTGCCTCACTGTTCTGTTTGAATAAGGGAAGGGTTCCATCAGGTTCTTTCAGTCCTTTTCTTGATACCCCAAACACAGCTGAGCTAAACAGGAACCTTTAAGGAGACTTCACCACGGGTCAGTGCATGGCAAAGGGAAGCCCACGCAGAGAGTGATATAAACGTGGCTCATCAGCTCTACAGGGTGCAGTTTTCTCATCTGCAGCTTTAGTTCCATTATGGAAGTCTTTCTTGCCCTTCAACATACCTGTTCCCCAGAAGAGCACTTATAGACACCTGGAATCAACTCTGAGTGAGAAAAGGAGAGGAGAATGTCAGAGTGAGGTTACCAAAGATAGTCTCACAGTTCACATTCCTGCTTGAAAGTCTAGATCGAATTATCCAGGTGGTAGGACCATTCCTTCCCCCAAGGAGTTCTGATATGGGAGAAAACTTATAATATCATAATACAACATTATAGAGTAATGTATATGTTGTTGTTGTTGTTAGGTGCCGTCAAGTCGGTATCCGACTCATAGCGACCCTCTGTACAACAGGGGAAACACTATTGTCAGTGCTTCTCTGCTGTTCATAGGGTTTTCAATGGCAGATTGATTTTTGGGAGGGGGTTGCCAGGTCCTTCTCCCAAGCCTACAGCTTCTGGTGTTCCCAGGTGGTCTCCCATCCAAGTACTAACCAGGCCCGGCCCTGCTTAGCTTCC